>JAUCRC010000011.1:7882500-8062500 GCA_032399595.1 Tetragonula carbonaria
ATACACACACTATATTTGTATTGTATTTCACGGGATCGTATGCGACACACAGGCAAGGGAAAAAAAAAAGTATTCATACTGTTGGAATGTAGAAATAGAAGATGTATGTTATAGAATATTTAATATTGTCTTTTATTTTATAACATTCATTATTAAGTGTATCACTCTACATTATAAATATAGCATTAAATATATTTATAGTATGTATAGTGATGAATAGGAGAAAATTTAAGACACATATTTATAGCACGTTTTTAAAAGATAGATTATAATTATAATGATAATTATAATTGACAATGAGTAAATATAAAATTAAAATATTTCAGAATAAATTACTGTCAACATGAATACGATATTTGATAAGTTATTAACAATCATAGTGTTTCTACTGTAAAATTTTCTTTTGCCTGATATCTCTTTTTACTCGATGATATTTAGTTCTTATCTGTAATACTTTGATAATTTGCTGATAATTCATTGTTGAATAATATAAAAATCAAATCGATCAAATTTCGTATGAAAAAAATAATTGCAATATGTGATAATAATGTTCGTATTGTCTACATCCATAAAATTATATTTCTTGAGATTTGTAGTCTTTTTATAAGCAACATCACTAAATAAACGACTTTAACAATATAACTGAGGATTTATCGACAATAACGTTATTACAAAATAACGAAAAAAATCTACAGAACATTCCAAGATCTGCGACAGTAAAGAAACTATTGACATTCTTGCAACTTTAGTAAGCAATATTCCTGCTTATTAGTAAGAAATATTTTTGCTTATTACATGAAATAACGAAGACATTTGAGATGGATGGAAATGGTAGATCATTTTATACATTTCGTACGATATGCGGAATAACCTAATGTTAAGTTTCATCGATACGAATGCCAATTCGTAAAGATACAAAATTCAATTCAACAACTTTCAAATTCTTCGAAATTTATTTATTATAATTTGTTATAGTCGTAATTACATCGATACTTTTATTCTGATCCTATGTTATTTGAAATGAAATAACAATTACGCTATACATGCCTTTTTTTTTTTTTTTTTTTTTGTTCGTTTGACATACGAGTCGAAAAATTACGAAATTAAACAAGAGAAAGTGAAATGTAAATTCCTACGCGGTACGTATTAATAAAAGTGATGTTGCAAAAGGTGGATTTAACTAAAGTAACTGAAAAACACCGAGATTACGTCGCTGATGGATAACACCCGATATAGTAAGTATCGCAACACGAATTCCTTTTGCGAAATAGTCACCTTCTTCTTCCTTTTCCGAAGCGATTCCAGTTTTAGCGACAGACCTTTACGTTCCTTTACGATCAAGAGTTAGGTCACAGTCTTTTAACTGGCCGAAAACTGGCCGAAAAAAACACAGGCTGATACGTCTCGATTAAAATACGACATTTACAATTCACAATTGAAACGAATGTTACAAAATTATTTCGTGTATCAAGCTAACTTTTAACGAAATTTTAATAATTGAATAATAAAAGATACGTATGTAGTACGTAGTTACGTAAATTCAGTTAGGGAAATTTCAATATTTTTCGAACAACAACGAACGTTTTCCACAACCGTGAGAAATTAGATTTCTATGAATTTTGTTTCTCAACTAGAAAAAAATTTCACAGTCTGTGACAGTTTTTTGAATAACTCTAGATTTCAGCAAATACAATGTTATTCGAAATCATTTCTTTTAAGCGCGATACGTTTCTGTAAGAGATCTGCCGATGATGAGGAATAGTTCATTTCTTTAGTATTCGGACGACTCTTTTGAAACGGAGGATCATGTCGCGATACATCAAAGAATAATGAAAAATAATGGATTTCTCGTTTTCTCACTCATTCTGGTTGACTCATTCTGATATATAATTCATCAGCTGTGAGAGGTGACCGCTCGCTGCGACTAACTCTACCGTGGTAGAAATAATGGCGTATAAGTTTCGAAATTTGGCAAGCGAACGTCTTCCGAAATACTACTGCATATGATATTGCGAGAGATTATTATACCACCCTATCCTGCGATCGTTATTAAAAGAGATTAAGAACGCGTGTCACGTACTTTGTATGAATGTAAAACGAATAAACAATTCATTGTAAATATTCATGTTTGGGGATACAATTCAATGTTTATCAGCAAAAGAGTAAAACTCTTACTGTTGATCCATATTTAACTATCATGATCCAATGCCTAAGTAACTGTGACTCATCCGTTTGACGGACCTGTTTGTATCAGCCGCGAGATGATGATCGCATAGTTGTTAAGAACAAATCTTCGACGAACGAAATAACTAATTAGAATGTTTCAAAGAACAAAAAGAAATATACCGAATAAAATCATTTAATTAATTTTGATTTGTCTAGGATTTGATTGTACTAGGATTTGTATAAGCAAGTGAATTTCGATATTTTGGATAAGTTATTAAGTTGCTTATCGAAGAGATTGCGAAAAGTTATACAAATAGAATCCACCTCGTCGATTTCGATGATCTTGAAATATATTACGAAGGTCAATGTTCTGAGTAATCTTATACAGAGTATCCCACGCAACTGGAACAAACTACTAAGCTAAAACACGTTGTTAAATTTCTTAAACACGAATGACAGAATGAGTAAAAATTATAGAAAGACACGTGAATCATGTACATGTGAGTCATATATTAAGCAACATAAGAAGAAAAAATGTTTAAGATGCAAGTGGAGGATTATTCGAATGTTTGTAATAATTATGCGTTACATTATGCAACTTATTTAGTGTTAATAAATAAAATTTGCTATTTAAATTTAATAAACGACTAATATTTACTTAGGGGGAAATATTTTTGACAAAAATTTTCCAGAATAGTAATAAATAATAATAATTGTTTAAAGAAAAATATAATAGAAATATAATAGATTTGATGATTCAATACTATAATACAGAAATCTCTATAAGACTACAATTGTTCCAAAATTCGACAAAGATCTCTTTCCTTGATATTTGTGTTACTGAGATTCGAATATGTTTGAGATATAATATTTTTCATTAAATTTCTCTCTCAACTATATGTAAAAATACATACACCTTATAATTTCCTGCAATTTTGTTTTAATTTCAGGCAAGCTAAAATCAGTGACCCATTTATCTACTCTCTAACAGAGTAAAACTTGTACTAAAAAATAAATCTATAACATACATAATATATATAAAATCTGTATTTCATAAAAACGATCAGGATGTTAAATAAGGCACATTGCATACACTAGACTAGGCACTATTTCAAACTTCAACGATGTTATAGATAGCTGTCGAATAAGTAATCTGATAAATGTAATAGGAAATTAATCAATTCCATGCTAAATTACGATCTGCCTGTTGCAAGTTAGAGCCAAAGTATTTTTAGAATGCATAGACATACGTGTCTTTTTTCCAAGGTCTAATCTTGTGTGCAAAAGATAAATTTTATCAAGAAAAAATAAAATTATTTCGATCTAAAGAAATGGTAAAATTTTTAATTCAATATATGAGCCTACTTTCATTAATAAATCTACCTTTTATAATAAATATTAATTACATGAAATTTTATACAGTACAATTGTACAATACAAAATAAAATTTGCTATTTCCACACATAATCTTACTTCGCAATTTAAATTGAATTAGTCATTAAAAAATTATACTTTTTAATATCTATTATCTTGCTATTTGTAATGTCGAGAAAATTTAAAAATCAATGTACGTATTTATTCGCATATTAATTCTCAACTGCTTCACTCGTCAAGCATACATATCATTTCGTGTAATTACTTCATAAATTGCTACCCGTTCATCTATCAGTCGTCAAAACATCTCATTTGTATTCATATATCATAAAACAAATATCAATTAGAAAAAAAACAATTATCTAATTTATGCAGCGTATTTGAAAAAATTTGTAGAGAGGTACATTTACAACTCTACGATTGATTTTTAATAAAAGATTTCAATTAGCATTCATTGAATGTAATGTATGTACGTAAACTCTTAATTTTCATTGAAACAAATCTTGTGTCCTCACTCTTTCTGAATGTCTGCAATTCATAGTTAAAAATGTAGAGAATTGTAAAACAAAAAATTTTACCATTTTTACTATATTTTTCATTATTTTTTAGTACTTAAATTGAATTAATTTTTATTTCCATTTCGATGTTTTAAACGATCTTAATTGACCGGGAATTAAACGATCTTAATTGACTAGCAATGAAAATAATTTCTAATAGAAAAAGTAACAAAATTAAGCACAAGTGTAAGTAAAAGAATTTGAGGTAATGAAAAATATCTTAATAATCGGAATGCAATTGATAAACGAATATTAATTTCACTCTTATAATTCTAATTTATAAAATAAAAATATTGTTTATGTTCCAACGTTAAATAACGACATGTAAATGTATTGAATCTCGTAATATAAATTCTTAGACTTATTAAAAAAAATATTTTATATTATAGATTTTAAATATATAAATATTTGATGCGTGTACCAAAAATTAAAGTTCAAAAGACATCTGTAATTCAATCATTAAATTCAATCTCGAAATCATCAACTTCGACTAGAAGTATTAAATTATGTAGTAAACATCGACATGATAAAAGATGCATCTTCTTTGCATAATTAAATTTAATTTCGTACAAAATTTGTTAAATTTATAATAGATAGAAATGTAATGAATAAAAATTAACAATTATTTTTCTTCTCTAAATGATAAATATTACTATGAAAACATACACAGTACCTTATTTACAGGATAAAATGGACCTATCGGTAAAATATAAATTCACGCTAATAATTCCCCTTCGAATGTGGTTCACACTTTCACGCTTTTGATATGACTTAAAACCACAAGCACAATTTACATTTAAACGTGATAAGGAGAAGATGTGATAAAGAGAAGAAATTCTTTGCACTGTTCGATACGATTTAGAAAGGTTTACTGACGTTTACCGCCACCGAATTTGGAAGAGAGGGAAAATGTACCGAACGAACTCCGAGAATAGCTATCCCCTCGTCTTCAACACCCTCCCACTCTGACTTGCAAACTATATATACACGCACGCCGATCTGTCTGTTTCTCTCACTATTCCTTTCTCACTATCACTGTTCTTTCTGTCGCCATTTTTATTGTTCATTAGAACTTTACGATTTTATTTAAATCCTCTATTGGACGTACAATGTTCGTCCAATTTTTATTCAGTCTAATGGTTAATACTTGAAACTCATATGAACACTTTAATAAGATTTCATGAATTTAGAAATCTGATGTTATAATATATTGTATTATAATTAAAGCTTATAATGGTTGAAAGAATTTTATAAAAATTTGCGAGTTTAACAATTGTAATTTATCAATTCTCAAATTTATTTTATAAATCTTTTTATCTCTTGCCACAATGTGGAAGAGATTAAAGACATAATCGCGATTTTTACGATTTCCAAAGGGATAGCGTTTAACTGTAGTAATTCATAATTATATAATCATAATTGTATGTATAAATGTAGAATTTTTGTTTCTTATGTGTAGGTGCATGTCAATCATGCAACGATAAGAACCTTCTTTTATCAAATATAACATAAATTCTAAAGAAAATGCGAGAAAGTATATTATATTATAATCATTAAAAATATATTTAATGATTTTCTTATAAAATTATAAAACAGTATAAAATAGCTTATCTTTCAAGCAGATATATAAAGATGTTCCGTTTATTTATTTATTGAAAATGTATAAAATGTATACAATTATGAATTATAACACTTGTATAAGACTATTAATGGGAACAGAAACAGAACTTATAATAGTAAGAATAGGATATAATTACAAAGGGAAAAGAATATTCATTAATATCAATAAAGTATTTACTTAACTTATTGATATTGAAACATTCATTGAATTATCACTCTGTGAGCATGTTAAAAAAAATTAAACAAATTAATGAAAATAATTTATAAACAATAAATGACTGTAAAGAATATTATTTAAAAAAAAAAGACTACAAAACTTAACCTTTAATATCTTGATATTGTTTAGATATGTATTTGTAGCAAAAATTTCCAGTCTTAATGAAGTTAATACACAAGAATGTTGCCAAACTTATGTTTTCACAGAATTAACTGCTTTTTTTGCAGCTTCATCTAAATCGTTTGCTGTAACAATTGGTAAATTGCTCTCTGCAAGAAGAACTTTTGCTTCTGTTACATTAGTACCTATTTTAAAAACAACAAAGTAATCATTAAATTATATAACAATAAAAACATAAATAAATAATATTCTAAAACTGCTAAAACAAAATTAAAAAGTAAATAATTATTAAAAACTAAATACGAAAATAATTACCTTCTAGTCTAACAACAAGTGGAATTTTAAGTTTTAAATTACGAGATGCTGTAATAATTCCTTTTGCTATTGTAGCACAATTTACAATACCTCCAAATACATTTACAAGAATAACTTTTACTTTTGGATCTAGAGATACAAAGACATTCAAAATTACTTTTATAGGAACTATGTACATATAATTTTGCAGATGTAATATTATATTTGATAAAATCATTAATTGGATTTCTTAATTTAGTTATGAATATTTAAAAATATTTTTAGCCATCATATGATGTATAGAAGGTAAGAAAAGTTTATCTTTTCTATTTTTTTCAATTTAAAAAATCTATGTTATAATACATACCTTCACTAAGAATTCTAAATGCTTGATAAACCTGATCCTCTTTTACACTTCCACCCACATCCAGAAAATTTGCTGGGGATCCACCATTTAATTTAATAATATCCATAGTAGCCATAGCCAAACCAGCGCCATTAACTAAATATAATATATCATTTTGAATTCTACATTAATGTAAATTAAAATAATTTTTTATTCAAAATATTTTATATAAATTTTTGCAAATTAAAAATAAAGTACCAATTGTTTTAAAAATTTTGTATAATATTGCAGATATTATTATTATACTACATATAAACATACCCAAACATCCTATATTGCCATCCATACCAATATAATTCAAATTAAATCGTGATGCATCTGCTTCCCTAGGATCTTTTGTATCACTATTCTCTAAGGCAAATAAATCTTGTTGCCTAAATTGAGCATTATCATCAAATGCTATTTTTGCATCTACTGCTATAACTTGTTTATCTATAGTTTCAACCAATGGATTAATTTCAACTTGTAAAGCATCAATATCTACAAATAATTTCCACAAATTTTTTAATTCATATATTGCTTTCTCTTGTATCGTTGGATCCACAAAACCAAGAAATATGCTAACATCTTTAGCTATCTCATCATTTATTCCATAATATATGTCAAGAGGTATAGTTTTTATTAATTCTGGACTTTTTTCAGCGACTGTTTCTATATCCATACCACCTGCTGGTGAAGCAATTAATACAGGACCATTGTGCTGCCTGTCCATAAGAATACAAATGTACGTTTCACGTGCAATATTTACAGATTCTGCTATCATAACTTTTTGTACCAATATACCATCTTTTGATGTCTGTTTTGTAATAAGACGATGGCCTAACATATTTTTCGCAACATCTATAACAGCTTTACGGCTATTAAAAATATTCAACAATGAATAATACACATATTTTTGTATTGTATGTTATATTATCTGTACCTACTCTTTTGTAAGATGTACACCTCCTTTAAAACCATTATCAAACCATCCTTTTCCACGGCCACCAGCTAATACCTGAGCTTTTATAACATACTCTTCTGCACCTACAAAAATAAATAAAAATCAAATAAATACTAATTAATATATACTTGTATAATTAACAGTAATAGATTGATAAAAAATTAAACTAAAAAGAAATCAAATTTGGATTACGAAGCACATTGATACTGTTAAACTTGTATCAATAATTTATTATAATCATATACAAATTATAATTAAATAAATACTAACTTAATTTCTGTAATGCAGAATTCGCTTTATTTAAATCATCCACAATAGCAAAATTTTGTACAGAAACTCCACAATCTCTTAGGAGCTCCTTGCTCTGATATTCGAGTAAATTCAAATATCTAGCTTGTTTAATATTAAATTTTGAAACTTTGTTCAACATTTGTCTCGAATATAATTTTTGACTTGTAAATCGCAACATATTTAGCCTTAAAAGTAAAACTTTACAAAATAACTGAAATTCTTCTGTGATATTTTCTCAAGACTATTTACGAATCGCAGTCATTGGCATTCAAATAACATTTATCTCCGCAGAATATATTTACAGTTTTTTAAGAGTTATCAACAAAATAAGAATTATCATATGTATCTTAAGCATTATCATTGGTTTATAAAATTAAACTACATGAAACAGTATCTAAAGTATAATTATCTTTTATAACCTCTACATTGAAGTAGCTCTCCACACATACACATACATACGTATACGTATATATATTTGGCAATAAACTGACACCTACTACGTGTGCCTAATGGTGTCTAAAATATTTAAATTTAAATAATGAAATAAATTTTAAATATAATTTCTTTAATATTTTGGCACTCTCTATATATATTAATTTAAATTAATAATCATTTAATAAATTAATAATAAATATTTAATAAACTTAATTATAACTTTTTTATTTGAATTTTATAACCTTTAGAAATATTAAAATGTCATTCAATATATATTAAAAAAATTGTATACAAAAGTTATCCATCTTTCAATTAATATTCATTGAATTTAGTATATTTCAATGTAATGCACTTTTAACTCAAAAATGTATATTTTTAATTATATAACTATACAATGTCCTACACAATTTTATTTTTTGAAAGACTAATAAAGGATAAAAAAACAAATTGATTTTTCTTGTAAAAAACATATATAAGATTTTATTTACTATTAATGTATTAGTATAAAAAGCTATATATTTTATTCTCATAAATTAAACATCCTTACATCAATACAATGAGAGCTATCAAAATTTATTATTTTGTATAATTTAAGTTTTTTAAGTCAAATGTAATTATACAAATAATAAATTTTTTACATAATTGAATAACAGATGTTTATGCGCAACGTGTTGACAAAATTCTCGTATGCATTGTTTTATATCATTTTATGAGATTCTTTTTAATGAAGTTTTTTGTTATTGTCTATAGTCAAGAGTATAACATTAAAAAATATTAATATGATAATTATTATTTACACATTATCATTTAGACATTCATTTATGGACGGATTGATATAATTTTTTGTACAAAAAAGTTCTTAATTAAAAAAAATCATTTGTTCGTAATATCTCAATAATTCAAAAAAATTTATATAGAAGTCTATCTTATATGTATATACGTATATATTAGATTATTTTTAATGACAAAATATCTTTACTTTGTAATATCTATTTATCTTGTTTCATTTAATACTTTTAAACAAATTACAATTTAGTTTGTAAATATTTAAAAAAAAAAACAAGTACTTACTTAAAAAATTGAGATTTTAAAATATATTCCACATTCATTCATGTTCATATCAACATTATCATACCAATGTCAATTTATGACAACCATCTACTGTATTATCTAAAATTGAGTTTCATTAGAAATCTCATTAGAAATCTAATAAAAGTATGATCATTTGCATCAAATATTGCTCAACAAATTAATGGTTTAAAAATTCAAATTGTATTGTTCTATTTCTATTTTTTCATAAAAATATTTATACGCAAGCGCGCGTGCATACACACACATACACAACGCTCTCTCTTTTCAATTTGTTACTAATGATTTAGTAGATCTGTGATATATAAAAAGTATACTCGTATTATATATATTCATAAATTCTCAATAATAATAACAATAATATACCTAAAGCAGCATCCAGAATTTTATTACCAGCACTGCTTCTAAAAGCAGCTGCATCACCCATTTGGAATGTATGAGTTGGACTTGACATACGTCCATCTCCTCCTTTACTAAATGCAAGTACACGTAAATGATATGCTTTTCCAGGACTGAGATTTGTAATGTATGCTTCTAATTTCGAACCACCTGGTATAATAGTATCATTTGCGGTACTCATATCTTGATCTAACTCCCAAACACGTATTTTGTAACCTATTAATGGTTCTTCCTCTAAACTTGGTTGCACATAACGCCAAACAACTCGAACTGTTGAAGGATTTACTCCATACACGTTGACAGAAGATGGTGGTTTTTGTGGTGCTTTACGATAGGTTCGCTCTAAATATCGTTCACTCTCAGGTCCTTCTCCAGCAGTATTATAAGCCATTACTTTAACATAGTAATAAGTATCTGGTTGCAAACCAACTACAAGAGCCCAAGGTCTCGCAGTTCGAGATAAATAATAAACTGCATCTTCCTCTTTATTACTTTCTTTCCAATATTTTATTCTATGCCCTATCAATTTGCCTCGTATCTTTTCGCGTGTTTGTTCAATTGGCGACCAACTAACTTTCAAGCTAGTACTATTGTAGCTGTGTGCAACAACTTGTTGTGGAGCTACTTGGGGCATATCTTCAGCACTGAATATCGTAACTGCGTTAGAAATTGGTCCAAAACCTAGTGCATTAATGGCTTGAACTTTAACTTCATATTCCGTATAATAATATTGCTGTTGTATTTGAACAACACTTCTTCCAACATTGCCATAATCTTTTAAAGATAATGATTGAAACTCGGTTTCGTGATGCTTTTGACGCCAAAAAACTTTATAGTAGATTCCTGGACCATTTTGTTCAGATGGCGGTAAAGGATCCCACGTTATTGTAAGATCTCCAATTTTTCCTCCTCCTCCACCTATATTAGATGGAACTTTCGTTGGTTTATCTGACGGTGTGCTATACTGTGGAGAAGGCGATGATGGTAAACTGTATCCTAAGTCATTAAAAGCACATACACGAAATTCATATGTAGTATAAGGATTTAAAACATTTTCCAAATAAGCTTCTTTTCTACCATTGTATCTATCTACTTCAACAGCAGTTATATCTGAAAAAATATTTATATTATGTACGATATTTCATATAATTAAAGATTATAAATAATTGTATCATACATACTTTCTATGATATTAAACCACGTATGATTCCAATTTGTTCTTGCGCTTACAGTATACATAGTAATAGGTTTGCCATTGAAAGCACCATCGGTCCAGCGTAAAGTTGTAGAAGTTTTTACAATATTTACAACTTGTACACCACCAGGTGGTCCCGGTGGTCCTTCTATTGTAATTGTCGTCTTACTGGAAATTTCACCTACTGCACTTTTAACTATGCACTCATATTCTCCTGCTTCCGCAAATGTAGCATTTATTATGTTAAGTTCTTCTCCATCAATACGTAATCTAGGATTGTTCATTAAATCTTCGTCTCTAATACGTAAACCATTATGTTTCCAAATATAAGCTACATCCAGCATTTCATCTACTTCCCCCATACAACGCAGTGTTTGATTTTGCATCACTGCGGTAGTAATGTATTGTGGTAATTTTTCCATAAACTGTGGGCCACCTTTAATTTAATAAAATCAATGTGTTAAACATAATGAAATATGTAGTTATGTAGGACGTTCGTGAAATCATAAAATCATGACATCCTGTCTCTAAAAAGATGATTTCTCTAAAGAAATTTTCGACAAATTTACGAAAATTTTTAATTCAATTTCATTAAAAATTAAATACGTCTAATTTGATTTAATTTATGTTGTTATTTCAGCAACATCTTGTACATGAAATATATAAATATCTTACGTAATACTATTAAGCGTCCACGAGTTTCATCACTTCC
The DNA here is from genome assembly GCA_032399595.1 of Tetragonula carbonaria. Taxonomy (NCBI): domain Eukaryota; kingdom Metazoa; phylum Arthropoda; class Insecta; order Hymenoptera; family Apidae; genus Tetragonula; species Tetragonula carbonaria. Next base: position 7,894,319 of record JAUCRC010000011.1, read on the forward strand.
ATATTGATTTGTTGCAGTACAAATGTAGGTACCTTCATCATCCCTCGATACTGGAGAAATTATTAGGTTACCAGTTTCTAAAATTCGACGCCTACCACCAGAACCAATCACATTTCCATCTTTCTTCCACACAAATTTTGGTCTAGGTGCAGCTTCGGGATTGCAATATATTGTGACATTACCTCTCTCTGCTGCATAAGTTTCAGGTTCCATAGGTCGTTTTTTAAAAGATGGTTTTAATGCTAAAATTTTAAAATAATATATAAAAATAATAATTTCCAAATATGAAAATTATAATATCAATATATAAATAATAATTTACATAAAATTCGTAGTTGTGCAGATGAATATTTTGTTTTTAATTGATTTCTCGCACGACACTGATACATAGCTTGGTCCCGTTCTGGATCCAGATATTTTATACTTAAAACATTGTCTTGTATAGAATATCGATCTCTATCTTCTGGAGGAAGCGTTTCCATGTTCAGTATTTCACCATTTCTAAACCAATCATAAGAAACATCTGGTATTCCAAATGCTTCACAAGTCCAAGTTAACTCTCCTCTATTATCCATGTGTTTATCTGTTAATGGAATTGTGAAGTTCGGAGCTGCTTGAATAGTTAGCCTTACAGAATTTTCAATTGCCGATCTATCATTATGAACTCTACAAATGTACTCTCCTTGATCATCAACGTGTACTTTTGGAATTATTAATACCCGATTAAAACTAGTTGTGTATGATCCACGTGGCAGTGATGCACCTCGTCTTGTCCAATTGTATGATGGAATTGGGCTGTGTTAAATTAAAAAATATATTATATAATAAAATTACGTGCTATCTCAATTGTTGTTAGCATAGGTAATTTATTAATTTAAATTGTAATAGATTTATTAAAAAAGGAATTAACTTACTATCCAAATGCAATGCATTCAAGTCTAACTTCCTCTCCTGCAATTGGAGCTTCTGGAAATGCCTTTGGGAAGTTATTGGGAAATTTTAATTGCTGAAAAGAGGCTAAAAATAAACAAATTATCAATAAAAATAAATAAATTATCAAATTATCATCAAAAAATAAAATACTTCACTTGTAAAAGTATATTTAGTTACAGATGAAGATATTAAGTTACATATTGAAGAATAAAGAAAAATAATTACAATGTGGATCAACCCTCAAGGGGAAAAATGGTCCATTACGACCAGTATCAGAAGCAACACTTTGAACATTACAAGAGTAATTGCCACGGTCGATCATTTCCAATGCAGAAAAATAAAGTGCTCCATCATGAGAGACAAAAACACGTTTATCTTCTTCCACGAAATTTGGAAAATAATCACGTGCCCAATAATATTTGACTCCTGGAAAATGCTGTGGTGGATCGCAATATACAGCTTTACCCCAATTTTGTTCCCCACGTTCTTCTGAACGTTTTAAATTAAATTCTAAAATATATCCAAATGATAATTCCACGCTTTCAGATATAATTGTACCAAATTTATTTGTTGCTTTGCAATGGTATGAGCCTCTGTCTTCTGCCTAAAAGTGATTAATTAGTATCACGTAAACTATTTTCTTTTAATACAAAAGTTTTATACAATTATTAAACTTTATATAAATATTACTTACCTGATCAGGTTCATAAATAATTAAAGTACCACCACTGACTGTATATCTAATATTATTTAATGGATCTATTTTTGTTGCAATCAGTCTATCATTTTCATAATCTTCTTTGAACCACTCATACATTGGCGCAGGGAAACCACCTGATAAACAACTCAGTGTAACATCATTGTTTATTTTTCTTTTTGACAAGTCAAATACTTTATCAGTAGGTTGTTTAATAAAGTATGGTCCTCTAGGAATTTCATGGGGATTATCAATTTCAATGCCATACTGATAAGTACGATCATCATCTACTAAGTTATGTAGGTTAGAAATTGGTGCTTCACAAATGTATAACAACTTATCTTTGCCAGTTACTTTTTCCAATCCCCATCTTTGTAAATTATTATGATAAGAATACACTAAATAATCTCCACCAAATATATTATCAATTGGTTCAGGTAGAAATGCATTATCCATATTTAATAATTGAGTACTATCAGCTTCATTTATCCAATTTCCATTTTGATATTTTATACCAGTATACCATTTGCGGTGTTGTGGATCTTGCCATAATAATTGATATAATATAAATCCATGTTCTTCCAAAGAATTAATTGTAACAAGGTCACTTTGATAAGCTTCACAATTTCTTCTTGCTTCTTGCCTGTTTCTGATAGGACTCTTTATAAAACGATAACATGATTCTTGAAATTTTATCCAATGTTGTGGACATTGATGATATTGATCTCCATGTAAGATGTTTTGTGCATTACTTGACACAATGAGAATATATATTAAAATCTTTGGTATATAATACATCATTATTTCAATATAATTGATTATAATCTGAAATAAAAATATATTGTTTATTTAATTATACAAATTCAATCATTCCTTCTTCATCTATAACAAGAAATTAAGTAACAAAACATAATATATTTCTGTTAATCAAATGACTGCTATAATATTTTTATCATAAATATAAATAATATCAGAGAAAATATGTAAATGTTAATTTCTATATTGTTAATCATTTCCCACCTTGCCTTAATATTATTAATTATACATAACAAGAATAATACAAAAAATTAAAAAAAAAAAATTACTTCAACTTCAACAAACAATGAAATTCAAAGAATTTAATTGCATGACTGCATGTTATATGACCACATAAGCCAGGGAGTGGCACTATAATCTTCAGGTAACTTTAATATAATATTTAATATAATCTAGACCTTCGACTTTTAAAATTATACTACTATTAACTGTTTATTACCTTTAATCAATTTCCATTTACGTATATAACATCATAAATTGTTATTTAACAATCGTAGAAGTCAGCGTCCTTATTGTTGACACAACACATGACCAAACAAGCCTGAACACAAAGCACTTATGACATCAAAAATATGTTTCAAAAAATTACCACAAATTTTAATCTAAAGTATAAAATTCAAGTTGTACAAAATAAAACTGTTTGTTCGATGTAATAAATATTTTATTACACATGTGTAATCAATCCACATTGTACAATAATATATAATCCTATTTCGTTGAGAACAAACCTTTAATATTGTACGCTTCGATTCATTAGGGTGGGGTCTTTTATATAGTTACGTTCCTTTCTGCTTACATAAATTGTACTTGTCTTGAGAAAATGAGGTTTCGTGTAATTTTGCTTCTTTTTTTGCTCGATTTATGTTTAATTGAAACATAGCAATCATCGTCTACCTAAGATTAATTTGATTATACATATTTCAAATTTGGTAAAGATATAAAATTCACGTAACAGGTAGTTAAGTTTTTCGTATTCTCGACAATGAAGTGTCAACAATTTATTTTATTTCTTAATAAGATTTAAGGATAGGAATTTGAAATGTACATTGACAAGCAATAAGATATTTATTTGGACAAAATTACATGAGTCCTTTGCATGAACAGTATACGTGTATACGATGCGATACTGTTCATAAAAAATTTAAAGTTTAGAAAGGATATTCAGGATGACGTTTTATGCCCTTAAACATAGTAAAATCACAAATTCTGCCAGCCTCGTGAAGATCGAGATTTGATAATTTTTCCATATCCTCCGGCTTAAGTTCCCAACCGAATAGTTGTATATTTTCTTTAATTCGTTGAGAATTTGTACTTTTAGGGATAACTGCGATTCCATTTTGTACAATAAATCGTAATAAAATTTGTGAAGGTGATTTCTTGTAATTCTTTGCTATTTCTAATACTACATCGTCTTGTAACATATCTGGGATTTCTTGCGATTTTTTTAGTAATTTCACAAGACCGCGTGTACCAAGTGGCGAATATGCTGTTATAGGAATATTTTGCTTTTTACAGAATTCTACCTGTAAAATATCATTTCATTTTATACTAAACAGTTTTGTAACAAAATATACATTCAAAGAAGAACATGTCTTACCAAATGCTTCTGTTGTAAATAAACATGTAATTCAACTTGCAACATCGATACTTTTACCTTCGAATTATTTAAAATTCGCGTAATTTGGCGAACATTGAAATTTGATAATCCAATTGCTTTAGCTCGTCCATAGTTGACTTGCTTCTCCATTTCAGCCCAAATTTTTACGTGATCTGTACTGAGATCAAGCTTGATTTCTCCATTTTCATCCTCAGGATGAAAAACTTCCCCGTCTCTTACTTTTTCAAATGCGAAAGGAGTGTGAATCAAATAAAGATCTACATATTCTAACTGCAGATTTTTTAAAGATCTTTTAATCCATCTTTCAACATCTTCTGGTCTGTTTCCAGAAGCAGGAAGCTACAAATATAAAAACGACAACTTTTAATAATCCTTTATAACTCAATATTATTTAATGATTAATAATAATTATGAATGATTGATTTCTATTAATTTTGTTAACATTATTTTTACGTTATGATTCTTTTGAAATTAATAATATTGATATTACCTTTGTAACAATGAAAATATCAGATCGCTTAATTTTTCCAGAATCAAACCATTTTTTGAGAACCTGACCAATTATCTTTTCATTTTCATACACTGCTGCTGTATCAATATGTCTATATCCTGCCTCTAATGCAATGTCCAGTGCTTTCTGTAATTCTTCATCTTTTGTCTTAAATGTTATTTAAAATAATTAACAATTATTTTTCTTAGAATTGACAAAAATGACAAAAATCTTATATTTGCTATTGGAAAGGTGTAGAACTAACTATTATTAATAGAACTAATTTGTATATCCTAGTCTTAGAAAATGTACTTATAAATGCATTAGAGATGAATATTTTCTTTTATGTTTGTCCTTGTGTTATTTTGATGCATTATGTCATTATGATTAAATCTTTCCACGATCGCTTGCATACACTATATAAATATATAAAAAGTATCATTTAAAAAATTAAACATCATTTTGACTTTTTAAAATAACATTACAAATGTAAAAAGTTGTGCTATTGCGTACACTAATTTTAAAATGCTGTAAAACTTTTTTCTCTATCGCATATATCTATAAGAAAAACATGATAATACGATTTATAAGTAAATCTTATCATATTTTTATATTTTCGTACACAATCATAAAATGTATAATATAATAATAATAATTTAACGAAATGTTAATAATTTTTGATATTGTATTTTAATATTGTGATAAAAATGGTGTTTGTTAGAATTGTGTCATACATGCGCATATATCTGTTGTGTTTCATTTCCGTGATAGATTAAATTAGTACGATTAAACTAAACATCTTTTGTAAAAAAAAGTTTTGTTATTATATTTTATTCAATTTTTATTTAAAAATTGATCTTTCTTTTGTTTTAAAAGACGAGTGAATCAAGATTATGATTATATAAAAAAAATAACCTATTACTAGGTAAGATGTATTTTTATATATCATTTATTTAGAAAAATTAATAATATTACTGACAATGTTAATAGCTTTTTTGCTATAAAAATAGCTTTTTTGTTGTAAAAATATTTAATTTTTAAAATTGAAAGAATGAGTTTATACTTATCAATACTTTTAGACTGTGAGGTTAGAAATTATGTTAATTACATATAAATTGATGTAATTGTAATAATTTTAGTTGAAAATATGTAAATATAAATAAAATAATATTGATCTTAGGTTTAAAGTAAATCTATACGTATCAATATATCAAATTATTTAATTACATAGATGTATGTTTTATTTTCATATATATGGTAAGATACTAATTATTATTACAATTCTTGTATTTGTTATGGCATTTGTACAATTTAAAAAAAAAAATTAAAAGAGATCTTTTTTATGTGTATATTTTTAATGTTGCTTCAAGACCATTAGCAACAGGTTGTAGTCAAAATAGATGTATATATCAATTTTTCATTCTTTTATTATGTTGTTAAAAAAAGAGTAACACTTCAATCTAAGCAAGTTGATTTATAAATCTATGATAATTAAGATTTTTTATCTATTTATTTATCTAAAATATATTTTAGATAAATTCTTAATAGATATAAATTATTGTTATTTTAAAATTATTTATAATGGAAAAACAAGAACAAAAATTTTTGTTAAGATATTGAATCCCTGTTCTTGTAATGTTTAACAATAATAAAATGAATTTATAATTTTATATCATAAAATTAAATGAAATGAAATTAAATTAAATAAAATATATAAATTCAAAAGAAAGCATTTAGATTAGAAATAGAACACATATAACATTTCAAAAATCAATTGTAGCTAATTATACGAATATCATCTTAATATTTTTGTGTCTAAGTATCTAATGATAGTTACATTAAAAATAATTCTTTTACAAAAATGTTTTATGCATATGTTGAATAATTTTACCTGCCACGTTCCAAAACCAACTATTGGCATTAATTGTCCATTTGGAAGAAGAATAGAATTATTTTCCATTGCGCTCTTGTATGCACTAAGAACCTTGTAAAATAACTGAACAACTGGAATACTGACTTCAGCTTTATAAAACTAGCAGCACTTTCTCTTTAAGTATTTGAGCAGGCTCTTTCTAGAGTTTTTTTATCAGTTGAAGCAATTTAATGTGACTTTCAAGGTTTATCAACTACGCGATAATAATAGCAATAATAGTAGCGATAATAATAGCACTAATTCATATTTTAAAAAGATATTTAACATAAAATGTAATCGAAGGAAATAAAATATAATCGAATGAAAATGAATTCTCACGAATACTAATAAAAATTTTTTCATATTTCGTTTAAACTTGAGATATTTTTCAATTTTCCAAGAAATGTAAGTAAGTCGAATCTCGAAAGAATGCAGTCAGGTTAAAATTACCTAAATTTGAAACTTATTATAGAAATAATTATAGAAATAATTTTATAATTTTTACATAATATCTGTTTTGTTGTAGATACGAAAAGAACAAAAATAACGTAAATTAAACAGATAATGTATCGATGTGTAAATTGTGGAGCTAAAGTGGAACAACTCTACAGAAGATACTGTCCGAGCGTTCTCAAACTTTTAAAATGTGTATGTTGCATATTATATAAATTTTTTTTTTTTTGCAAAAATATAAAATTAGTTTTACGTCTTTAACTTTAACTTTACGGAAATTTTATGCATGATTTTACAGAATAACGTTCCAACTTTAAATTTTATTTAAATAAAGTTTAATCTAAATTTTAAATTATTTAAGAAAAATTTGCATTTGCACGTTTTGAAAAGTGATTTAAACACATAATGTTTAACGGTACGAAATGACTAAATACTCGATAAATTTTAAAAACATTAACTATAAACTTTAATAATCTAAGTTAGCGATACATAATGATCAAATGACTTTTTTTCAGGGTAAGTATATTAATTAGTATATTAATAAGTATATTACCAAGTGAGATCGTATGATCTATCTCGTGATCTGTTTGTATTATGGAACTGAAATGATCACGATGCCATTATATCCATATTTCGTTTCCTTTTTTTTCTATGTTTTATGCTTTATCTCAACAAATCAATGAGCTTCTATTTTCAACCAATTTTTTCCTTTAGTTTACTTGCACTAGATAGATGATTTTAATCAAACAAGACTTTTATTTTCTTATCTTATTATCTTCTTATCTTGTTTGATTGTGCTTCTCAAAAGAAATTTTCCCTTTGAATAGTGTCTCTTTATGTTGGATTTTGATGTTCTTTTTCTTCAAAAATTTCTATATAAATATAGCAGATATAGATAAATTTCAGTATAAATCTAGATTTCATGTATAACAGGTTTTTTTTTATCTTTGTTTAAACTTTATTGAAGTACATTTTTATCTCGAACAGAAGTCTGTCATAACTTAGAATTGTAAAACTTATTAATCGACTCTATAATATAAATATAAATGTTAAGGCTGAACTGAAAGCATTAAACGATAAGCACAGTTTTTCTTAACTTTATATAACGTATAATGCAAAGTAACATTTGATAAAGCTTTTGAGATTCAAAGTACGTTCTTGGCTACATAATTTTAATTTATGATCCATTAGAGTGCAGCGTTAGCTGATCGTAGCTTGAAACAATCTCTAGCCAGCTATCAAGGTCAAGAAATGTAAAATCCTTCTAGGAGAACCTGAGTGTTTTTTCTTTTGTTTTTTTCATTGAGTACTTACATATATGCACATGTACAATATGTAACATATTCATATCTAACATATGTAACATATTCATATCTAACAGGAAGTTAAAATAAACATAATGCCCTCCTTTACAAACTTAGTTCCAAGAATTGGTGAGGATAGCGACAAAGTGCCAGTCAGCTAATGCTGCGGTACTATTGTATACATTGTCGTTCGAACCAACTGTATGTAATGCACCTGTAACAGATTTAGACGGAGTGGATACAAAGTGAAGAAAAGATTTGAAGCGAAACGATTGTGCCTTGATGCAGACATACGAACATACTGATGCTCAAGTGATAACAAGAACAGAATTTGTCGAACTTTTGATCAGTGTAATCGAAGACAACTTATTTAAAGTACATGATGTCATCCTCTTCTGGTGCTAACATAAGCATAGCGGATCGGTTAGAAATTTTAGCAAAGTTAGAAGACGGCATGACAGTGAGTGGCATCGCCTGTGAATACGGGCTGAGCAAAAGGACCATACGACGATACCGGCAGAATTCAAAAGAAATTCGCAACTTCGCGGCAAATCCAAAGCATCGGGAGATGAAGAGGCAACGGAAATCAACATACACGGATATGGAGACCAAATTGTATAATTGGTTTCTGCAAAGGAAGTTATTAGGAGACTGTTTAACAGATAATATGTTAATTAAAAAGGCCAAAGAAATGGAGACAGAGTTTGCTGGTACGTCGAATTTCAAAGGTAGCCGGGGCTGGCTCTGGAACTGGAAGAAGAAGTATGATATCGATAAGAAAACGACGAATCCAAACGAAATCGCCGCGAATAATTTTATACGTGAATTTTTGCAAACGTTAGTAAAGGAAAATATAAACGAAGAAGATGTGTATAATATAGACGAGACTAGTTTACTTTGGAGGGCACTTCCGTGGAAGACTTTAGCCCACGAAGAAAAATGTTTGATTATAAAAGGGGAAAACGGAAAGACAGACATAGTGACTGTCGCATTTTGCGCAAATACCAGCGGCACACATAAATTGCCGTTACTCTTTGTAAATAAATTCGCTAATCCTCGAGCATTGAAACATTGCAGGGATACGCTACCGGTGATATATAAAAGTCAGCCTAATGCTTGGATTAACGAAGATATGTTTCGAGAATGGTACAACAATCATTTTAAACAATGTGTAAAAGAGCGCCAGTTACAGGAACAACGTGAAGGAAAAGTAATATTGCTCGTTGATAATTTCAAGGCCCATAAACTTGAAAAAGACGAACTGGACGATGGGCATTTCGTATTAATGTTTTTACCACCGAATACTTCTTCGATGATCCAACCTATGGATCGAGGTGTAATTGCCGAATGTAAAAAACTATTTAGGCATAAACTGTTTCATCAAGTATGTTTTACGTTTAAAAACTTACTTCGCATAAAACAATTCAATTTTTTTCTATGCATACTATATACGTTTCTTTCCACAGGTACTTCAAGTACTGCAATATGATGACGGTCTTACACAATTTTATGCTGATTACGATATTAAAGATTGTATCAACTTCATTAGCGAAGCATGGAATGATGTTACATTGCAAACTATACATAACTCATGGGCGAAAATTCTTAACCGTCAGGTTGAACTTGATGATGTTAGGACAGAGAATCCCATAGTCTCTGAAGAAAAGAATGGGGAACAATCGTTCAATGTAATGTCTGCCAAAGAAATAACAGAATGGATTTCCAGATGCGAACAAGTTGAAATAATTCTCGAAGAAACAGCGATTGAAGGAGAAAATAAGTCACCATCTTCCCCTCCCATAGAGGGCGAAGAAATAGATCGTTTACTGTATAATTTAAAAACGTTGAGTAAAATCGAGCCAGAAATTGAGGCCGACGCAAAACGAATAATAGATTATTATTTTAATAAAACTGAAGAAAGATAATATTGTTTGTAGATGTTGTTACCGTTATTTTTACAGAAGTACTGTATCATTTAAATCATACATAATATACGCCTTATCGTCAAGATTATTTCTATATAACTATTGTTATATACCCTTATTCATAGCTTGCAAATTTCTATATTTTCTTTTATTACGATAATTAAATATTTAATATTCAAGTATGTGTATTATATTGTAATATAATATTCCGGTATTTGAAATAACAAAAGATATAAATTATTCGTTGGACTTCTATCTTTCTTCTTTTTATATTTTGTTATTAATTTTGTAATAAAACGTTTATAATAAAATTATATAAAAATGTTTTTTTATTTTTACTTCTATATACGTAAATATCTATATGGATATGAACTGATTCTTATACAAAATTAAATATATTTTATTTACATTTCAAAAGTCAATTTTTTGGAACTTTATACTGTAAAATATCTTTTACCATAAAAAAATTAATCCTCCTTCTTTGATTAGTAATCGATTTTTATTCATTTCAGGAAACATGTGATCTCTTGGCAGATAAATACATTGAGTATGATCCAGCAATAATTTTAGTTGATTTAATATTACTTAAAAGACAAGCATACAGACATTTACTTTATAATTGTGATATAACGTCTTGTTGGAAGCTAGTAATAATTTTGTGGCTTATTGAATCTTTCCGAAATTTCTATCTATGTAACAATATCAATCAATATGTTCAATATTGGAAGATATTTCAATCTAATGTTAATGGCGAATGTAATCTCTATTTAATATTATTCAATACTGCTTTCGCTTTTGCGGCTTTCGTTTTTGCCATAATTTTCTGTACTAAAGTGAAGTGGCATCTTTATCCAAATAATCCAAACAAATGTAGTGTAATACAGTTAATGAAAGCTTTAATCATCGGTAGATCTGGAAAATTATTAGGATTATTGGAAATTACTTGGGGACATATTTTTCTGATACCCCATTACTTGCTTATATTGGGATATACTCTTCTTTGTTTACTCACAGCCTATTCAGGTAAGAAATTTTACTTTTTAAATGCATGATTCGTATATATAACAAATATTTTTAATAATAATAAAATTAATAATCGAACACATCCATATATTATTCATTTCATATCGTATCAATGAATAAGTTGTTTTAACTAAATTATGAAATTGTGGCACTCCTATATATATGTAAAACTATGATTTATTATTGTATATGTGATTAAAGTAAATTATTTATAATTATTATTAATTTATCTATGTTGTGTAATTTCAGTGGCGACTAATAATAAAAAACTGGAATCCTTCATAATTTTGGGAATAGGCATACTTGTTTACAACTATGCATCTAATTTTTCTTTCGCAATATTTGAAATTTTAAAATTAGTTTAATTATTTATTTTCAATCGAATTTGATTTTATAATTCTATTTACCATAATATAACATTAAACTAAACTAAATAAATATATCTGCGATATATACATATTTAACATTCCTTAAGAGGTACGATACTCCATCCGAGGACTAATCTATCAAAACCACAAGAGAACAAATTACAAACTCCGCTATCTTCAGCCCAGGCTACCGACGAGACCATTCTTCGATGACCCTGAAATTAATTTCAAGATCAAATGTAGTCTACCACAACTATGAGACTAATAGACTTTTTTTGCTCTAAATAAAAAGTACTTTTATTAAAAGTATTTTTAATTATTTTATTAAAACTGATTCCTTAAAACTATTGTATTTCATAAATTTATAAAATTATGATAATAAAGAATATATAAATCTTATAGAATATACGATGAAATTTTCTCTTACCTGTCTGCTAGTTCTTGGCAATCTAGCTAATCGTTGACCATTGAGATCAAATAATCTAATTTGTCTATTATCGTGTGGAATTGCAACAGTGCCAGTGCTTGATACTGATAATCGATTAGCGGCACTGTCGCCTCGAATTGTAGCTAAAGGACTTCGTATATTTCGTAATTCCCATACTTTTACACTTCGATCATCCGAACCAGATACGATTTTATCTTCACGCGTGAAAACAGCCGATGTCACAGTTCTGTAAAAGAAGCAACAATTGAAGACATTTCATTTTACACGATAATTCATTATCTATTATTACTTACTCGGTATGCGCTTGAAAAACGGAAACCGAATGGATAGGCTCTCTAAAATCCCACAGACGAAAAGTACTGTCCTTACTTGAAGTAACGCAAAGTCGTTGCGTATGATGAGTTGATACATGCGAGAGTTCTTGATCGTGTCCACATAACGTATGAATAATTTCTCCAGTTTCTACATCATATAGATTCGCGGTTCTATCCCAAGAAGCAGTGACCACTTGTTCTGCATCAGGTAACCAATCTGCAGCCATTACGACACCCGTATGTCCTAATAATTCTCGTATCGGAGTTCTGTAATATTTTACAAGGTAGTATACATACAGAAATGTGTATTTTTTATTTAGAGTTACGTAAAATTAACTTTTTGTCATATTCAATAAAGTACAATTCTGATTAAATATCTAATATGATAATAAGAATGGTAAGGAAATCCGATTATACTTTTTATACTATTATAATATTACCTTAATGTAGGAGGTTCTTCTTGTTCTTCATTCAAAGCAGTTATACCGCTGAGATTTCTCTCAGAACTCAAACATGAAAGATCTTCAGATGAAGTCTGTCTTTTAGGCAAATCCCAATCTACTGCAGCTTGCCATACATGAGCAGAATTATCTCCACTTGATGTAAGGGCCAACTCTTTGGTAGGATGAAAACGTACAGAGTTAACAGAACCAGAATGACCTATAGATTAAATGAGAAATATATTGTGTAAAATATGTATTTTATAGAATGATAATAAAAAAAAAGAATAAAAATAAAAACAAACCAATATACTGTAGTAAACAACGTCCACTGTCCATAGCCCAAACTCTAGCAGTATGATCAGCAGAAGCTGTAGCAATAATTTGTCCTGATCTTCCAACAGAAACTTCCCAAACACCATCTCTATGTCCAGAATATTCCCTTTGCATACTACATGTCATAGTTGGTGTTTTAAAACTGGAGACTATTTTACTAGTCTGTGCCTTCAACTTATTAGAAGTTGTTTTTGTTTTTGGTGCTGAATTCCCTGCCATAGCTGTAAACAATATATTTTAATATAAATGAAAGAGAAAATATCATTTTTATTAAACACAACAAATCTGAATTTGTAATAATAAATACTCTTACATTTTTGTTTGGAAAGACTCTTTGTATCTGGAAAGTCTGCAACATCTCCAAGAGGTAAGCTGCGTTCTCCAGAACCATAACATTCTCTTTCAAGCCTCTCATTAAGAGTATCTATTTTCTCTTGTACTAGATTAAAATTCATTATATAATTATATTTTGATCTTAAATTCTATAAGAAATAATGGCTGAAAGTTTTATTAAGAATATTAAGAATGTATACATACGTCCTAAATTTTCTGTATATAGAACTTCAAACTCTTTTTCTATTTGTTGAAATAATTCAAAAAGTCGACATCGTAAAGTTGATGGTAGTACACTATCATCAGGGTCTGTACGAAAAGCTGCATAATGAAGTGCAGTTGGTTGCAATGGAGTAGATCCACTTTGCAATTGCAACTCTGTCTCTGTACTACTTTGTACTCTTGGAATAGATATACGCTTGATTTTCCCAGAACTCTTATTTCCACTGGTCATAGATGGTTCTCCAGGCATTTTTGATTCTAAAATATTAAAAATTAAGGATGATATACCTGTTTATGTAATTTATACTATCTTGTTTTAATATTTTTATTACTTAATATTATTAAATAATTAAATAATTAAATAAACTAAATTTTGAATTTTTATATGAACATGATAAAATTATAATAAAATATATAATAGAACAGCAACAAAAATACTTGTTTAAGACATATATAAAGAATGAGCAACCATATCACTGTACATTTAAATAGAATAATTCTCAATATTAGATATACTAATCACTTAGCACACTCACTGTATTTTATATCGTTTTTGTTCTTGTACTTATATTTACGTAAACATATATTACAATATAATATGATATAATAATAAATGTTTTAAATTTATGTTTAGTTCAGTCTTTTCACTTAAATCTAATACGTAGTACAGTAAAAAACAGTATGTATTTAGGTAAATTACAATAAATCAAAATCGCAATACATATACAATGTATCAAATGTAATACGTAATTACGTATATTTCAAAGATTTCGAAATTTGTTGAAAATAATTATAGTACTAGTCTTGATAATTGAAACAAGTCTTGTTCTAATCTTATATTTAAATTTACAATCATTTTTAAAGTAATATTCATCAAAGTAATATCCAGATGGTTAACTGGGTCTCTTACCATAGGACTCTACTTCGCAGTTGAAGGTTCGTCAGTACTTGTTTGAAGACAATTTAAATTACGTTTAAATTAAAATATTTGGAAGTTACCACTAAATCTAATAAAAATATAGAAACACAATTTACACATGACATAAAACAAAATTGAGTGGCAAATTCAGTTCTGAACTGATTTCGAACGTCATACCATATATGCATATAGTATACGGTCAATATACGTACATAGAACAAGTTTAAACAGAATAGAAACACGACTATTAAAAAGGAATTTATTAAAATTAAAAAATAGAATGATAATTGTATATAAGTATAATGCTATAAGTTCAACTGTCAAGTATAAACTATCAAAAAAGCCGTGTACTATATATATATATATATATATATTATTATTAATAATAATATTTTTGACTTGTATAATTTACATTATTTGAAATCGTAAAATTTAAAGCAAATTTAAAATGTAAAACATTTTGAAAACTGGTATAAAAATACAATGAAATAGTATTTTGATTTTTTATTATTTTTTATTATTTTGTGCTGGAATTGTAACTACACCTTCTATTGTGTACGATCAAAATAAAATCATAGAACTTCGAAATAGTAGAAAGTTTTTAATCTTGTTTTTAAAAAAAATTTACGTTCTTAGTACATTACATAGTATTAAATTTTATTACATTACACTCTTTTTTTATTAATACAGATAAAACATCAGGTTAGAAGATTGGATATTTGTATTTATATGGACTTGATATTGATTTATAATTTATATTATGAAATTTATTGTATCTTGTGATGTAATATAATTGAATTGACTTTTTAGTACATTTTATTGTAAATAATTGTATCGAATAAATTGTTAATATTTTTCTTTAATGTATTCTCTTTTTTTTATTTAAGGTTATGTAGTTTTTTATTTGAGGTTATGTTATTTTTCTATCGAAATTACATGTACACGAGTGTATTAAACTTGCTAATGACACATTTTTTAAATGTTTTAATACTTATTTAGTAAATATATTCACAATCTTAAATACTTTAAGTGATGTGATTATAAATTTAATGAATTATAAGAAATTGAATGGTATTCTTTCATAGTCAGAAGCTTTCGAAAAATTATAAGTTTTTCAAATTAAATTTTTACTTTAAATTTTTAATATATTTGTCCGATAATATTTATAATATTTATAAAACTTTGTCAACCATGGATAAAAAGAAAAACCAAGAAACTTTGGAGAAGGAAGAATTGCTTCAATTGCTCAGCAAAACGGTAAATATACCTAATTTAATTATTTTGTTTAACAAATAAATACATTGAAGAATATCAACAATATATGGAAAAGTATTTAAAAAATAGTTAATTATGTAAATAGTATAAATATCCTATGAATAATATATTTTTGTTAGGAGCTGATAGAAAAAATAATAAAATTGGAAAAAGAAAATAAACAACTGAAAGCAGTAAATGAAAAATCAAAGAATAAAAATACTATTCATAAATCACGAAAACCATTTGACTTTTCAAAGTATATAAATATAAATTATATATCTATATATGTATATTTATTATATATTATATATATAATAAAATAAATAATTTTGATATAAACTTTACTTAAATTTTAGATGTAGTAAGAGGCATATTCTTTTGAAATTTTACTATCTTGGATGGGATTATAATGGTTTTGTTGTACAAGAGAGCATTAATAATACAATTGAGGAGCACTTATTTGAAGCATTAATAAAAAGTTGTTGTATAGAATCGCGCGAAACATCAAATTACCATAGATGTGGAAGAACAGATAAAGGTGTCAGTTCATTTTCACAAGTGATTTCCATAGATTTAAGGAGTAAATTAAATCCAGAAGATCAATATAAATTAGAAGATGAACTTCCATACTGCAAAATATTAAATAGATTACTTCCTTCTAACATAAGATGCATCGCGTGGTGTCCAGTACCTAGTGATTTTTCAGCAAGATTTAACTGTAAATTTCGAACTTACAAGTACTTTTTCCCAAGAGGAAAGTTAGACATAAGTTTAATGGACAAAGCTGTTAAATATATTATAGGAGAGCATGATTTTCGAAATATTTGTAAAATGGATGTTGCCAATGGTGTTATTAGCTATCTAAGAAAAGTTATCAATGCAGAAATATGTATGTATCATCGAAATTTTAGGAATGTTTCAGGTAATTATGGTACCTAAATCATATGTAATTACTTTTAATTGTTCATGATGTTTAATATTGTTTAAGATTATTATGTTTATTTATTATTAATTTATTTATTGTTAATATACATAATGTCATTTTGAAATTTTTATTTGAAATTATCTTTTCTAAAATTTGTTTTTATAACATTTTTTAAAAATTTATGTTACGTTTACGAAATTACAAAAGTTATATGAAATATATTTAATATTTAATATTTATAGGATATGACGTGTGTCAATTAATTATAACAAGTCAAGCATTTTTATGGCACCAAATTCGGTGTTTAATGGGTGTTTTGTTCCTTATTGGTCAAGGAAAGGAAGAACCTGAGATTATTTTAGAGCTTTTGAATATTGAAAAATATCCTAAGAAACCACAATATAATTTAGCTCATGAAATACCATTAAATCTTTGGTATTGTGAGTATGATACCAAGGAATGGTACATTGATAAAGATGAATTAATAAATACAATAAAATTTCTACAAAAGGATTGGACTTTCAATACGATAAAGTATATACAATCTTAATAAACTGTATACTTTA
The DNA here is from genome assembly GCA_032399595.1 of Tetragonula carbonaria. Taxonomy (NCBI): domain Eukaryota; kingdom Metazoa; phylum Arthropoda; class Insecta; order Hymenoptera; family Apidae; genus Tetragonula; species Tetragonula carbonaria. Next base: position 7,911,618 of record JAUCRC010000011.1, read on the forward strand.
ATTTGTTAATAATATATGACTCCTTATAAACAGTTTTAGAAGAACTACAAATTGTTAATACATGGTTTACATACACTTTTATAAACAATCTTACAATGTCGTATAATTTTAAATAATACACTAAGACATTTATTTATTTTTTAGTACAAAAAATTATACTGTCAATTCCTGCTTTTTTATATAAAAAATAATTTCAGGTCAGTCATGATTGAAAATATGTTATCGGATTTGGAAGATTCAATAGATGATTGTAAAGATACGCTTTTTCAAAGCGATTGTTTATTACTTGGTATACAACCTAGAGTGTATCAACGATTAATGAAACGACCCACTTGTGGTTAGTATTCGAATCCTCCTATAATTTTTCTATTTTCAATGTTTCAAGAGGAAATAATTACATTAAATGTACAATTTTTCTTACAGAGAGCTTGGAAAATAAAATAAAACACTATGAAAGTAAAAAAAAGAAGAAAGAGGAGACCGAAAAGAATGATGAGAAATAAATGTATCAATTTGTTTAACAATAAAATATTTTAATTTTGTTAACTTATTATTATACATACTTTATGACACATAATGGCCTTGTTATATTCCTAGTCTTGTTTGATCCTGTCTCATTTCCTTTTAACACACGCATCAAACGCACTAAAGACACTAGAAATATACACGAAGCATAAGTTCAATGGTACAACGTCCTTGCATATCTTAGGTTATTCTAATACTGATAGTACACTTTTCATTCAAAGTACACTAAAATGGCGACAAAAAATTGTACATCAACTTTTAAAGGATGTAAAAATAAATGTAGGTCATTGTCCTACATTCTGAGTGATTCAAATTCATAGTGATTTGAGCTGTGAAAAATGCGCGTATTTCGCAAAATTGTTCAATTGCATAATATTTTTTGAAGGGAAGTCCATTTTCAAGGAAAATTAACTTATAGTTAGTAATATGAAATTAGAAATTGTCTTTCAAAACGAGCTCAAATGAATTAATGTACGATTTTCTTTTTTGAAATTATAAGAATTCAAAATCGCTTATTAGTTTATGTGGAAATGATTAATTTATGACGTGATCTAATTAATTAATTAATAAAGAGAAGCACATGATAAAAATAATTGTAGCTATAACATCTTCTAAGAACTTCAGCATTTTTTAAATAGTTTCATATGAAACTATTACATTTGATGTATACAGTAGAATTATATTTATTTAATTATTGCTCGATTAATTAAACTCCTGAATTTATTCTACTTGTATATGTGAACTTCTATTAATAGAAAAATTTGGCTAAAACAGTTAAAGATATCAGTTCACGGATCTAAACAAATGTAATCTTATTGCAATTATTTTACGTATTAATACATTTCATTAAATCAATTCATTAATTATTTTTCTTACACAGGAAACCAAAAGGATTAGAAAGAAAATTTATTGTGAAATTGATCGCATCCGTCTGATAGCAGTCAGTCTAGTTTTGTTTTGGTCTCTGGTTCGATCCATAGAATCGGAGGAACATGCGCTTTCGTGTTTTCATACTTGCTTCATACTTCATACTTCGTACTTGATGCACTTCTCGACATCATTCCTCTCGAGTTTGCGTTCTATTTCTTTTCGTGTTGCTTATTTCTATCATGATTATGAAGAACAGAACGCGGAGACTAACGAAAGTCTCGTAACTCATTCTAAAATGATCAGTTAATCCACTGAAATTAATTTGATGAATGGTAGTTTGAATGAACTACCGAATTGATATCTAGAAAGGTATGTATTTCATCCCATATTATATTTACGAAGTTGCAAATATAAGATTTTACATGTTATTTGATTAATTTATAAATTGTCTTCGAAATTATCTTCACGAGCCCAAATTCTTTTTAAAATTAATGATTTTATTTGAATTTTGAAAATATTACTTGCCTATTCGATATAGATGCTGTTCAGCAAACAAGCGGACCGCATATACGTCGAGATCTTTTTTATTATTTGTATATCGAGTGTGATAAAATGCTCTAGCGTACCATGTACGTTCAACACCATGTGTATGTGTTGGATTCAAGATGACGAGGATTTCACGAAGATGGACATCAACTGCATTGGAATACCATTTGCCAGATTTCCAGGTAGATGGATTGGAACTTTCACTGTAAAATGGATTATTAACAAAAATTTCTGTAACAAAAGTTACATTGTACAGAAATGATTGTTACTTGATGATAATTTTTCTTTCTTTAAATGAAGATGTTTCTTAGATCTGTATTTATCTTCGTCTTGTAAAGTACAATGTTTTACTCTACTTTATTTTTTAATTACTCTTAAAATGAATATTTTACATTATCAACACGACCGCTTCTTTACTACAGTTTTGTAAATTAAAGTTTTTGTATTTAATAACAGACGTCTCTGTGAGTTATGTGGCTCAATTGGACGTAGTTGGATCCGGAATACAAACATTGGACAATGATGCGCTTACGAGTATAGTTGGTGTCGAAGCTTTAGGATTAATGAGCAATCGGTTGTCTAATATCGGCGATAAATCTTTTTCGTAAGTCAAGACATCTTTTGAGACTTCTTGTCTGTGGTCAGCTTTCAAATAAATCAATGAAATGAAAATTTGTAAATATACCTTCAAAATATTATTTAGTACTTTATTTAAGAGGATATATGTTATTAGAGGTATTGCGGATAGTTTACGATCGCTGGATCTCAGTTACAATGCCTTGGAAGATATACCGTTTAAAGTTTTTCGTGACCTGAAGAAATTGAACTGGCTCAACATGCATAGGTAAATGTATAGAAAATTCGATAAATTAATTCCAAGTTCCAATTAATTTGATAAAAAGAAATTGATCTATTGATCTATTGATTCGTGAATAATATTATATTTATTGCTTAATAGAAACTAAATTTGTTAATGTGATATCATCTTAGAAAAATTAATTTTTATTACACTACAGTTTACGATTTTATCTTTTTCATAAAAATTGAAAACGATAAGTTAAAACTTAAGGGATTACAAATTATTTAACGTTGGGAAATTGAAAAATAGTAGAGTCTGATGAATCTGTGCAACTTAATATACGAAAATTAATTAATAAAATCAATTTCATTTTTAGCAATCATTTGACATCGCTGGATGGTGACTGGGGATACGTGAAGGATGAGCTAACGAACGCTTTTTTCGGAGATAATTCAATCATCGAGATACCAAAAATATTCAGCACGTTCGAGAGCCTAGCTTGGTTGAATCTTGACAATAACAACATCGAAGAACTTTCAGAAGACAGTCTGCCACCTAACATACACACTCTAAGCTTAAACAGCAATCTTATAAAATCTTTTCCATCCTCTCTAAAATCCTTGAAACATCTTACATGGTTGTATCTAAGAGGCAACGATTTCAAAAGCCTCGAGTTGCCCGATTTTCAAAGTTCGAATCTGGAATTGATCGATGTCAGTGAAAATTGCATCGAATGGATTACCACGTTAGGCTTGACCAATCGGACTTTAAAAATTAAAGACTTCAATTTGGACAGCAACAAGTTGACATCATTGACTGCCGGAGTTTTCGGTCGTCTCGAGACTAAAAGGATTCATTTGTCTTCGAATTCGATTAAGAACGTCCACGATAATGCTTTCCGAGGGCTCGAGGATATGTTGGAATATCTGAATCTGGAGAACAATGATCTTTCCAGTGTTCCAGCCGCTGTTAGTCGATTGAGAAAGTTGTCGTACTTGTATCTTGCCAACAACGATATAAGAAACATATCTGGGGATGCATTTACGAATTTGCGGATAATTTACGGGCGCTTTCGTTGGCTACAAACAGTTTGGACGCGGTCCCAGTTGCGGCTTTGTCCAGGTATCTTTTCTAATCTTTGATTAAATAGTAATAAACTTTAAGATGCAATTAAATAATTTTTAATTAGTTGAACATTTGACGTTTCGAGTTTCATTGTATACATCTTACATACATCTATATACTATACTTGATAATTTCATTGAAATAGGTGTCAGAGACTGCTCCACCTTAATCTTGGCTATAACAAAATTTCCCATATTCAGCCGGGTGATTTCGAATGGGCAGAGGATCTTGAAATTCTCCTGCTTAGGAACAACGTCTTGACGAAATTGAAAGACGAAACCTTCAAAGGAGCAAGTAAGTTTCAGATTAATTAATGAAATTGTTCTTTTAACTAGATAATCATTTAGCAACGTTCTGTTTTAAGGTGCGTGTCACATTACTTTCATTAAATATAATTTTATTTTATAAAATTATGATTTATCTCGAGCATTTTAAATTTTCTTCCTTCCACTATACGTATGTCATCGATCAAAATGCGATTTTAAATAATAAATAATTCAATAGACTTCGTTTCTTGGATAATTCTATCTCCAATCAATGATCTTATTTTTTCAATTATATTTGATAATATTTCTCACTTGTAGCAGTTTCATTGACATCCATGCTTTCAGGGAAGTTGAAAGAACTCAGTTTATCTTTCAACCACTTGACGGAGCTCGACGACGATTGCTTCATCGGTATTGAGGAGAGCCTCGACATTCTCGAATTGAGTTTCGCTTTCGCGACCGATGTGTTCCCTCAACGAGCGCTCAGGCCTCTTTCCAATCTGCTCTGGCTCGTTTTAGACAACAATAACTTTCAAACAATCGAGGCGACCGCGTTCTACTCCTTCCAGCGATTGCGCTACATCAATCTAGAATCGAATCGACTTCACTATTTACCCGAACGAATATTCCTGTCTAGCGTCCATCCGGAACTTCGAGATGTGAAACTCGGCTACAACTTTCTCGAAGCGATTCCAGACTTCAGTTTTCACAATTTGACCGAACTGAGATCGTTGGACCTGACCGGCAATAGAATAACGTTCCTTAATTCCGATTCTATCGTGGATTGTCCGGAATTGGTGACGCTATCGTTGGCTTACAACCGGATCACTAAAATGGAAAAGAACGCGTTTTACGGTTTACCTAGTTTGCGCTTCCTGCATCTGGAGTTTAACAAGCTAACGATGCTGGATTTAGACGCGATTGCGGAGATCGGTGGTCCGGATTTCGCTCTCAACGTTTCGTACAATGCGATCTCCATTGTAAATTCCGGAAGCTCGTCGAATAATTTGACTAGGCTGGATTTGAGCTTCAACAATATCAGTCATTTGCCGGCTGACACGTTCTATGGAACACCGGAGTTGAAGAGTTTGGATTTGCAGAGTAATTTCATCACTGTTCTCGAGTCAGGTAAGGTAAATATATTATGTCGTTATTTTATTTTAGTGGAGGATGTGGAGAACGCAAAATTTCCCGAGTAAAAATAAAAATTTCGTCCGTACATAATTTAGTTTTGCACGAAATTTCTACAAAGAAAGAACAGTTTTATGATACTTTAATATTGCATTTTTTTTTTATTATTTTATAATAATAAAATAATAACAATATTTGTATACACGTATTTATTATATTTATTGTAATCTCATTTAAGAAATTCTCGAATTCTGGTTTTACAACGATCTATTGCATTGTAATATTTTAGCACGTATTATATTATTATATTATTATATTGTAATCATCTTTTGACAATCATCATCTGATAAAAACTCACCGTGTAAATTTTTCCAGGCACCTTCACGCTGAGACGTTTAGAAACGCTGAATCTACGTAACAACAAGATCGAAGGTTTACGAAAACAGTCTTTCCATGGTCTAGAACTTTTGCAACAGTTAGATCTAAGTGGAAATCAGATCACCCAATTGTCTACCGAGCAATTCCGCAACCTGAAGAATCTGCGAATCCTGAATCTGTCTGGGAATAAGATAAGATCCTTACCCAGAGACGTTTTCGAAGGAACAAAGTTAGAGATTCTCGATCTGAGCAAGAATAAATTCACCGTTGTACCGTCACCATCTTTCATCGAGGTTGGCTACACTTTGCGGGATCTTAATCTGGCGGATAATTTCGTGGATCATCTGGACTCGACTGCTTTTCCAACTTCGCAACTAGTCTCGTTAAATTTGGCGCACAACAGGCTAACCATCCTACCAGATAACTCGTTTGTCTCACTAGGAAAGCTTTTAAGCCTGAACGTGTCTCAGAATGTTCTTCAGGCGAATTTTAAAGAGTTGTTTCACTATTTGCCTGGACTGAGACAGCTGTTTTTAGCCAGCTGCGGTCTCAGAGATATACCTCTCTTTCCACTGATCAATTTAAACGTTTTGGATCTGTCTTTCAATCACATTGGCTCGACGTCTGACAAGCAATTCCAGTATTTGAAGGGTCTGAAGATCCTGTGGTTGATGAACGACTCGTTGACGTCTATGCCTAATGTGAAATTAAATCTGCTGAGGGAACTTGACGTGTCTGGCAATCCAATTGCGGTGAGTTTCTTGAAGTTAATTGAATTTCCAAAAATTGCCAAAAAGAGGCTCGCTAATAAAAATTAAAAATCCAGGAGCTGACGAAGGAGAGTTTCCTTGGCTACCCAAGGCTAGAGAAATTAAACCTAAGAAATCTAAACAAGACGAGATCGGTGGACAAAGACTCTCTTCGCGTTCTGAAGTACCTGAAACATCTTCGAATTCAAACGTGGCCTGAGGCAGACGATTTCCATCTTCGACATCTGTTAACTGGCTTGCCACTGAGGACCGTAGAGATTCAAGTAACGGAACATTTGTTGAAACATCAGATACAAAATGCTTTCACAAAACAGTTGAGGGAATTGACTATTTCCGGAAGTGATCTCGAGGCGATCTCCTCAGAGGCGTTCTCCACTATCGAAGGTGGTGAATTGGTATTAAGGATCAGGGACACACGAGTTCGAAGACTGCAGTCGGACATGTTTCTCTCTTTGACGAAGAAACTGTCTCAATTGACTTTGGACTTGAGGAACAATCATATCAACGAGCTCAGTCCTTCGGTTATCTATGGGAATCTCTCGTGGGAGAGCGTTGGCACTAACATGGTTGCTGGTGAATGAAATTAAATTATTTAATATTTGCGAGTATTATTAGTCGTTATGACAAATTTGATGTTGTGTAAAGAAAGCGGTGGGATGAAATTAAAAAAAAAAAAACTCAAAAGTACGGTGACTCTTATTAATAATCCATGGATTATTGCTCTATATATTCGTTCATAATAATGTTATTCCATTAATTGTTTTTAAATACATTAAAACATTTGTTATAATTAGTGGAAACATAAATTTCATTTAGTTCTCCGCGAATGAGAAACAGTAAACTAAGTTCGCAAAAAGATTCAAACGAATAACAAACGAGCTCGTCAAATTATTTATACTTTTATAATTACTTATTATATTATTACTATTATTTATATTAACTTCGCATATTTCAGATATTGATAACAGCCCGCAGTTTATTAATAAGAGTCATTGTTTAAAAAATGAACACACGATTAGAAAGAAATATGATTAGAATCTCCTTATACAAACGAAAAGGGAAACTCACGTCATTATTTTATCGCTATTCTTCAGGAGGTCTGCAAGTATCAGGAAATCCTCTCGAGTGCGACTGCGAGATCGCTTGGCTCAGTTTATGGTTGCGAAGATGGCTTCGAGAATCTCGTCAGATCCACACGGCTTCCCAATCAGACGCGCGACAATTAAGAACGATTGCTGGAAGAGCTGTTTGTACCGAGACCACGCCATCTTATTCGTCTGATAAAGTTTTACTAACTCTAGGGACCCCTCACACTGCCTGTCAAGCCTCTGCTCTTAGCTCTGGCAACTATGAGAGGCTGGCCACCACTTGGCTAGCTATAGTCGACATCATTCTCCTTACGATAGTCGCGCCTACTGACTCGTTTGTTTTATATTGAAACGAAGACGTTATTATCAAGTATCTTTTATTTTTCATTTAGTCTAATATATAGTAGATACTCGAAATTGGGAATTGACTTTACTAATTGAATTTGGGAATTCCTTCCGTAGGAATTAAGCTGCAGCTTTAAGATGCAGGTTTTCGAGTGATTCAAAGCTATTGCTTTCGACGATAAACAACGGGGAACGAGTTGAATTTATATTTACGAAGGTATGTAAATATGTTACTTGTATATCATTCGATTTGATTTAATAGCATCGATAAGACTCTGATAGTAATAATACAGTAATAAAGTATGCGCACAAATAATGTTAATAGTGGTAAGTTTAATACTAGCCGTTTGTTCAACGCGTTATTATTTACATTTGGGAAATAAAGAATTTTTATAGTAAGACTTTACGGATGGACGAATTGATTCCTCGATCTAATTTCAATCACGAAACGATCACTGATTCTTTTTTATTTATTACTTTTGACGATTAATACATATTGATTCAAGGTAAATTTATTGTTTTCTTGTTCACGCGAAATTTGAAGAAAGCAGTGGTGAGCTTAAACCAAAAGATAAAAACCGACACGGGCAACAAAATTATGATCTTTTATGTAAAGTTACAATTACAAAATAAAACGATGAACTACTAGTTAATGGTACGTGCAATTTACTTTCGTCCGTCGTTACTCTCACAAGCGAAATATTCTTCGGAGAAAATTTCGTTTCTTTTTATTTACAAAACGTATCTGTCGCAGTAGCGCGGGTATTTATACAAATGTAAGAAACACATAGACAAATAGGAATCGATAGGGGATTAAGAGGAATTTAGGGAGAAATAAAAGTTTCAAAGGGGAGAGGGGAGAAAAATCGAAATAAGAGGAAGAAATAAAAAGAGATTTCTGGATAACGGAATTCCTCGTTAATTAACGATCGTCGTATTTCTTCTTTTCGACGAATCCTTTCTTTCTCTCCCTCTTCTTTTTTTTAATTATCGTCACGTAACTGTTTTAATTAAAAATATTCTTAAATAGTTATTATCTTTGTCTCTTTCTCTTGATTCTTTTCTTCTTCTTTTTTTTTTTCTTTACACCGGCGGTGCCTGTGTGTGTTGTACACATCCGTCCACATTTTCAGGCCAATCGCAAACATTCTCGTTCGGATTGAATACCAGATTTACCGGGCAGGGCATGTGATGTTTTCTTTCGCCCTCGCACATGTAGTACATGGTACAATCGTTCTTGTCAGCATGGTAAGAAATATGGTTGTCTTCTTCATCACAGCTTACTTCGTTCGCTGTAATTATCACATTAACATATTATTCAGTTAGAATTGGTTAATAATTTTTAATTAATAGATCAACACACTATTTCATCATTTAGTAGTTTAATATATTATATTTGTTATATTTAGTTAAAATTTAGTTAATTTTACATTAGATTGAAAGTTATTCCACAGGTTTCCGCAAAATAATTGTAGATGCTTTCCTTCTTTTTTGTTATATTCAGGAATACATTTTTTCGCTTATATTAATGACTTTTTTGACGTCTTTGTTATATTAACTAAAATACTCACGATCTTTGATGGCGTATCTCCCATTTTTCCCAGTCTCATAAGGACCGTCGTATTCCAATTTCACTTTATAATCCCTCAGCTCTTTCATCATCGCTTTGATCAGTGGATACTTGCCGGCCCCGCAACTTCCTCTGAAGTCATCCATGTCCACCGACCAGATCATTATACCTCCAAAGCCTTCTTCTTTGAGCCATTGCATCTAACGTAATCGATGGGGATGCAATATTAAGCATTATTATATTCATTAAATTAATACCATACTCTAACTCCAAATTATTTTGTAAGCATCAACTATGATCAGCAGTTGCATTCCTCGAATAACTCGAGATTATATGCAAATACACAATTTAAAAAAAAAATTATAACGTTATAATAAATACTACAATTCATTTTTAATAAATATATAAAAGTCCATAATTTGATTCGTTTAATCAACTTTCTAATTCTTTTGAAATAAAATCAAATGCTATTACCTTATTTATTAGACTTCTCTCATCGTCGAATCCAACCCATTGATCCTCTTTGTACGCAAAGGGAACTTGCTGCTCATTGTCCCACACTAACGTAGTGTTATCCTCATTCAGGAAGCCGCAAATCTATATACAGTCGTCCATCGTTAGTATCAGATGCGTTGAATAGTAAATCAGGCTATTAGTATTTACCTCGTAGTACGAGAGGAATCCCGATTCGTTGGTGAAATTTCCGGCTATTCCACCTCCAGAAGCTGGAGCTCCGATGTCAAATTTCTCTTTGTCTACTAACGTGAACGATCTGCCATACGTTGGCATACCGATCATTAACTTCTCCTTTGGTGCGCCTTGTTTCACCCATTCCCTCGCACTGTAATCCTATATAGTTTATCCACATATGTAATTTTAAGTACGATTTGACACGTTCGTGTTTGGTATTTTTTAATTGATCTATTAATTATTATATCAACCTGCGTATTTTGAAAATGTGACATAGGAGAAAGTGACATTTACTAAGATTTTCAATATTTACCACTGTCAATTTCTTCTGATAGCTGGTAGCACTTTCCAAGGGGAACAGAGGACTGTTGTGACCGACTTGTCTCTCCCACTGACCGTGGAAATCGTACGTCATCACGTTAATGAAGTCCAGATATTTAGATATCTCTGTTACGTCGTATCTAAAAATCGTTAAAGAGTTAAAGAGAAAAAGAGAAAATACATATTCGAATTTTCTACAATAAAGAGTGAGAAATGAGCTTACCCTGCAGCGATAGCTTCGAAACTAGCTGGCACCGCGGCTGACAAAATTAATTTCGGCTGTCCAGAACTATTTGCCTCACCCTCGAATGCCAGTCGAAGTTCCTTCAAAAGATTCACGTAGGCTGCTCGATCGTCACCACCTCTAACATGTTCGATTTTTATTGGCATTTCTCATACAGTTTGATACATTTGAAAATTAAAAAAAGAAAAGACATAAAATTATGTGGGCGAAGAGACCTTCAAAAGTCGACAACGCGACAGAAAAACTCGTCAGACATGAGAAAAAAAAAAAGAGAACAGGATGACTTCTCGAAACTTACCGTGGATATTCCCAATCGACATCTAGACCGTCGAATTTGTACTCTCGGAGGAATTCGATGGCTTCGTAGACGAATTGATTCATGCGAAAGGTATTGCTGGTCAGTTCCTTGAATGGGGTTGATCCGAACGCCCAACCACCGATGGCCAATAATATCTGAAAGATCATTATTTCCAAGATAATCGCACTATATATTGAATATTATTGAATAATAATTCTTGAAATAATAATTACACACTCCAAATTTTACGTCGTTAGGAAAAATTTTTTTTTTTCAATATCGTACGTGTGTATCTAATCTCTGACCTTGATGTCGGGATTCTTATTGCGCAGAGCGATCAATCGTTCGTACATCTCCGTGTCCTTCTCGCTTTCCTCTGCGAGCAGGAAATTCTTCAAAGTCGCGAACGCGTAGACTATATGAGTGCAAAGCGTTGGATCGATGTCCTCTGGTACGAATTTCCCAGCTCCGGGTCTTCTGTGCGACCAGTTCGTCAAATAGCACATCGATTGAGCTGCCCTTTCTGCGAGCGACAAAAACAAATTATTAGCTGTAGTTGAAACAAATGAAAAATATCCGAAGGAAAGAGCGTACCATTGGTAGGAGGATTAATAACGAGTTGCGTTGTCGATTTTTGAAGTTTCTTCGCCTTGTTGATTACGTCTGAGACCAATATCTTGTAAGGTTCGGGTCTCTTCAGAATGCTCTCGGAGACGGTGCTGGCCACGGCGGTCCAGTCGACGTCCTTAGCGTTCGAACCTCTTGATATTCCGAACAACTCCTCCCTCATCGCCCCGACCAACGGGTACTTGACATTTCCACCGCAAACCGTGCCGTTGAAATCATCCATATCGATTGTCCACACCATAGCCCCGCCGTAACCTTTGCTCTTCAGCCAGTCGATTTTAATCCGGATGGACTTCTCGTCGTCGAAGCCCACCCACTGGTCGTTCCGAACCATGTACGGCACCTTCATCTCGTCGTCCCAGATGTAAATCGCACCGTTTCGAAGCATCTCGCAGATCTATTTGACAGGGAAATTTGGGAGAAAAAGACCCTCGAATTGACTTTAGTTTTTAACATCGTTTAATACTCGATGGAAAAATTGAATATATCGATTTGCAAAAAAAATGAAAGAATCCTCAAGAAGTACTTTAATTTTCAATTAATCTACATCCCTGTTAAATTACTTAATTTTTTGAATAATTTAAACGTCTTTTCTCTTTTATTACTTTCAAATTTCAGCTGTGAATTTTGTTTCAATACCATCGCCCTGTAACGATTGAAAATTTATTAGTAATTGAATATTTACTTGAATATTATCTTTCGCCCTTTATATATTATAAATTCCTCTCTAAAAACCACCGTCCCTTGGAATCATCGTACAACCTAACAATCACCGAGCCCACTTATCGTGGCGGTTAAATAATTGCTCATAAATAACAGTCCTTTAACCACTACTGAACCATTTAACCGATACTGAAACGACAATCCGCGTTTCCCAACTGCGAGAAATGCGGAAAGAACGAACATCCAATCTGTTTAACGACCTGCTGAAACGAAGGAAAGAAAAAAGAAAAAAAAAGAAAAGAAAAGGAAAATTCAATTTACAAGCAAAATGGCACGTTTGGTGCGAAACAAGACTCGCGAATCGGAGGCGAGAGATCCGCGTAGAGTGTAATACCTCGTAATAGGCAAGAAAGCCGGATTCCTTGGTGTATTCGCCGGCCTTTCCACCGCCGCTGGCAGGTGCGTGAACACGGAAATTGGAGAGGTTCGAGAGAGTGAACGATCGCCCGTAGGTCGGCATACCGATGATCAGTTTCTCCTTAGGGGCGCCCAAACGGACCCACATGGACGCCGCGTTGTCCACGCTTAATTGCTTCTGCCATTCGGAGTCTAACGACGAGGGGTACAAAGGTGCGTTGTGACCTGTCTCTCTCTCCCATTTCCCGTGGAAGTCGTACGCCATCAAATTGATGAAGTCCAGATAACTGAAAAGACACGGTGACGTCTTGTTGGTTCGTTGCATAAAACAAAACAATGATAGAAAGAAGGAGGAAGTTTTGAATAAATTGGCAAAAATATACAATCTACAGGATAATCTATCAGACGTGATTAATTTACCTAGCAACTGCTGGCACATCGTATCCGCTCTTAACGTTATCAGGACCAACCGGCACAGCAGCTGTTAAAAGAAGTCTTGGTATCTTCTTCTCTTGAGCTTCAGCTTCGAACGCTTCTCGAAGCTCTGTGAATGTAAATTAATTAACTTAATTAAGTACGATCAAGTAACGTAATTATTTGCTAGCATCGCGTTGTTTCTTATCATTCGTTCGAATATATATTGAAGTTTGAAACGGCGAGTATAGTTGATAAATAATTTGATAAATGTGCTGCACAATTCGTCGAGTAAAAAAATATAAAATATACCAGTATTTACCTTTCAACAGAAGCACGTAGTTCTTCTTGTCGTCCCCTCCTTTCGGATATTCCCAGTCGATGTCCAGGCCATCGAAATTTCGATTTCGCAGGTACGAAATGGCACTGTAGATGTAGGTCTGCCTCGCGTACCTCGTCGTCGACACGTCTTTGAATTTTTGAGTGCCAAACGACCAACCACCTGATCGAAAACGATCGTGCACAATGTTAGCACTTGGTCTTAATTCACAACAATTTATATCACTCGTAGAAATTGACAATACTAACTAAAGAAGGTTCTTGTAACATTTCAAATTAAGAATTCTAAGGTTCATTTTGATCGTTGTAGATCGTTCCAGATTGTCACTCGAGAATTACTCACCGATCGCAAGTAAAACCTTCAACGAGGGATTAGCTTTCTTCAAGTTAACCACTCGTTCGTACAGTCCGATTTTCCCATCTTTCGTTTCGTCGTTCGACTCGAAGCTGGTCAACTTGTTCTTCTTCAGCCAACCGAACGCGAATATGATGTGCGTACACAAGTCCGGCTGTATGTCCTCCGGCAGGAATTTCCCAATTTTCGTTCGATATTGAGACCAGTTCGTATAGTAACATACAAGCTGCGCAAATCGAAATTAGTATAACGACTGTTTCGTCTCTTCAGAGAGAATTTCTCTTTTAAGGAAGAGTGATTCGCTATTCGGAAATACGAGTTTCAGGGGGGGAGGGTATGAATTGTGTACAACGAAACTGCATGAATCAGAGCAGAATTCTTTTGTACCATTGGCATATGTGACAACGATTAGCATACCTACCTTGTAGTCCTCCGATTTACCAGTCTGAATTTCATTCTTCTTGTTCTTGCTAGAGATACGATTTCGCGTCACCTTGAATCTGTTCACGCTAGCTGAGACTTCCTGATCGCTCGAGATCGATGGGGCGGAGGTTGCCGGTCTGCGAAATCTCTTCCTTGTACCTGTGTGTTTCACGCATTCTTTCTATATTGACGCATTGCGAATTGACTTCTGTTTCTTTCAATGAAAATACTAAACGATCAAGACATTCTACTTGGTTGACATTTACTCTGCAATTATTCGTTTCGAATTATTATTCAGTTTGGGAATTTATTATCACTGAAATTTCTCTCAAATTTTTGAACAATAGATCGATATATATATATATATATATATATATATATATATATATATAACACAAGTAGGCAGTCGTAGGAAGAAGATTACACTCGTTCGAGAATATTTTTCGAGATATTAATGCCAGTTTGCATAACTCTGATCGCTCTGGGAATATGCGGGCCATTCTTACGTAATCGCTTAATGTTTGTAACGAAGAAGCGAAGATGAAGATTGACGACTTTCGCTCGTTATAGTCTTCTGCTTCCGTAACTTTATCTTTCAAAAAGGGAAAGATTGTAAAAATAATTTCAACCCGAATGACGATAAGTAATGCAAAACTGACTCGCGCTTTGTCACGTTGAACACCGATTAATCGGATGAAAAAGTTATTAGTAAACGATTGAATAAATAACAATCAGTTTTTTTAGTAAATCATCGACGTGCTAATTTAAACTTGTATTTTACGTTGCGTTACCCTACTGCGTTCTTTAATTAAAAAAAAAAAAAATCTGAAGTCTGAACAAAATACGAAAACGTTTCTTATTTTTCGACCGAGTTTTACCTTGAATGTCTTCTTAAAACATTACAAATGGTAAATGATCTTTTTTCGTTTGCTGAGCAAGAGATAATTAAAATATTGAAATATAAAAATCTGAGGACTGAAAATGACAAAACACGGGCAAAAGATCCGCGTATCGTTGGAAAGCGTGGTAAACGATTACCTTCTGCATTATCGAGAGTCCCGAGAATTACGATCAAGCAGACGAACAGCAGCCAACAGGTCGTTCTGTTAGTCGACACCTGAAAAGAAAGTGAAACGTGTTACCGATCAGTGGAACCTGTCGTTGCTATTACGTTCAAAGGTGACCGGGAAGCGAACGCGAGAAATATCAAAATATTTTTCACCGATCTTGATCCATTCAGTTTGCTTCTTCGTATTCGTTCAGGTCGATAAACTAACAAAAATGCGGTCAAATATGTTCAAGGAAACGTCCGTATTCATAAGTGCATCCGATCACGGATCGCCTGACCTAGTTTTTGCGTTTTTTGCTTTTTTTTTATGTAAATACTGGATGGAGGGACGTTTAGACCGCGGTTGTTCAATGTAACAAGCGAACGTTTGATCGAGTTATTCGCATTATTATTCAGCAATGTGGAGGACTTCCAATGAGTGGAAAATTATTCAGTGTTTGACGACATGGAGGTTTTCAACGCGTGGAATATTATTCAGTGATATATTTAGTGAGGTCGATATTTTCAATCGTATGATAAGTATATGTATTTGATTGAAATCCTGGATCTCGTAACTACTATTATTTCTTTATATGATGCAACGCTGTGATTTGAAAGAGAAAAATTGGAAATTGGAAATTCGACGTTTTCGAATTAGTTTGATTAATCTGAAAAAATCCGAATTGTATTCTTTAATTTTTGTTCTCCTCTTCGATATGGTTGTTTCAATGTCTCATGCAATTTCTATCGAACTGTACTGCATATTAGATAATTGTAAGATAATTCACTTACAATTAATCACAAGTTTCTCAATTTAATATTTCGAATAAATGAAACAGCAAGTTAATACGTGCGTGTATCTGAGAAATTTTTCTTATAGAATTGTTTATTACTTTCGAAGAAAGAAAATTTCGCGAAATTTTACCATGGAATATTAGTCACGACAAAAACCGGAGAAAGTTATTTGCGGTTTCTACGATCAATTACCCAAGATCTTTGGGCATGTTGAATTGAAAATTCAGAATCGTAAACTTCCCTGTCCGAACGAAATGATTATAATAGCCTGCGTGAAAAATTAGATAGGAAGCTATTTTATGAAAAGTTAATCATTAAATTCTGATTCAAATCATCTGAATGAACTCTAAAAATTACTTGAAAAATTTGCCACTGCTAAAAAGTATATCTGATTTTTCCCCTTTTTTTCGCTTAAAAATTAATCTCTCTTTCTTCTTCTCCCTTTTAGAAAATTTCCAATCACCTGTTAACTCATCGTGAAAGAAAAGGAAAAAGAAAAAAAAAGACAGATACTGCGACCCGCGTGTTCTGAAATATCTCGTTTTCAACACGTTGGCTGGCTGAACAGAGTTCTGGTCTCACAGGATGGTTCCAGAATTGTTTCGAGAAAATACTGGCAACTGATTGAAAATCCGATTGCATTCTTCGACGAGGGGAACATTTTTCACAATATTTTCACTCTATTGTCGCTTATGCGGCAATTGCCTGCATAAAGGCTTCGTTATGTTCGCAATTTATGTTCCACGTTCATGAATTTCATGTTCGTTACTCGCGTGAGCTTGGCTAATTAACACGATGCGCGTAGATTAAAGAACAAAACTACCGACGGATGCTTTCAAAACCGTTGTTGTACTTGTACTTTGCATACAAGTGTTTTTCTTCTCTTCTAGTTTCTCTTCATTCCCGACGAAATCGTCGAGCTGATGCGAGCTTTCTTTTGCGCGCTTGGAGATTAGAAAATCTTCCGTTTACGAAAGGAAAATGAATAAATACAGCTTTAACACAGCGTTGTTAGTAAATTGATGATAAACGATGCATTTTGATATATTTTTCATAATAATAACGTATGCATTTTATAATGTAATTTAACGTACATATCAATTACTTCAAATTAATGAATATTTTGAATCAAGCACTTGATAAGAAGTATCGATAGATTTATAGAGTCTCTCCTACGCATATTTGATCGTATATTCCTACGTATATTCCATCGTAATCTGACTGCAGGCACGAAGTCCAGTTTTAATTTTTTTTTTTTTTAATAAACACTCCTTATCAATTACTCATCTTCGCATAAAAAGTTCTTCATATCACTGGAAAATTTCTTCCATAAAATATCCTTCGATTTTATTCATAAAATTGGAGGCCATCGCCATCGTTGCTACTTAACGCTTCTCTGCCTCGTTATTTTCAACGTGCATTGTCTTTCTTCAAAGTTTTGTAAATTGATCGTTTAAAATTTTAATTAATGCGTTCGTAGCGAAATTTTATATTTTATATTCTTTCGTCATTAACGATCGAAAGGTCGGGTCAATTTCGATGCGAATACGTATCAATTAGACATCGGGGCCAGCAGTCTGGTTAGCGGAACCAAAGAAGAAGAAAAAGAAGAAGAAGAAGAAGAAGAAGAAGGAGCTCGGTTCCTTCTTATCGTGTCGCAGTTGGCTGGTCAGCCAGAGAAGGAACCGACCATCCGTGAAAATTTCACCGGCGTTACAGATTTTCGAAAGCCAAAGAGAAGCATAACTGCCGGCGTATCGCTAGCTGTCGCGAGGCAACGTTCGATTCACCGCCGATTCCCCGTGATCAGAGAAATCGATCCTCAAGATTGCCTATTAAGGGGAGAACGTAATTATTCCGTCGATTATACAGTCGTGGTCGATATCGTCGTCGTTTCTCCCTTTTCCTTTCGTCGTCTTCACCGCCGCTTTCTGCGGCTTTCTTCTCTCCTCCCCTCTTTCCCTTTTCCCTTTTCCCTTCCCCTCCCCTCTCTTCCACCTTTCCGCCAGCGTTACATAAATCGCGTTGTTTTACGAAAATTTCGTAATTTCATCGTGCAACGTGCATCGAAGCATGCTCAGAGCTGAAGATTATCATCTTCGCTCGTGGCACTATTGTCTTTTTTTTATAAGAGACTTTCTGCGTGTCTGCAGATAATATTGCTCTGTTTAGGGTTCAGTTATTAGTCTTACGATGCAGACGAATCGTTACTTATTCATTCGAATGTAATATTACATATTCACTCGTGTATCATTATACATTCGTTCATTTGAATGTATCATTATAACACACGCGTTTTATCATTACATCATTGCATCTATGAACATGTGTTTATCATCTACGAATGTACAAATTCTAATCTGCATGTTGTAATAACGTTTGTTATTATTTCTATTATCCATTATTAATTTTTATTCATTCATATCCTTTCTATATAATACATGCAATACTACTTCATAAGAAAAACGATTACTGTTGCATTTTAATTGTTTTAATATATGCAATACTACTTCATAAGAAAAAAAAAAATGATTACTGTTGCATTTTAATTGTTGTATTTTGCGTTGTATCTTAATCTATTATTTTCTTAAATAAACACGCAAGTCCAGTTTTGTTGGTTTTTTTTTTTTTATTTCACTCTTGCATCCACTTTCGGGATATATTATTCTCTTTCAGACAAAATTTCTCCACGCCTCGATGAATCATGGAATTTCTTTACACGTACGATATATCCTTCAGTCTATTCTCGACGTCTGTTGTGTAATTAATACTTATTACATTACAATATATATTATATAATATAATAGCTATTATAATATAATAATATAATACTTATTTTATAATAACTCGCGACATTCACTGCTCAATACTTGTCCACAGAGCTCTAACGAAGTTCGCACGAATACGATTTACACGCGACACCCTGTATGTAACAAGCAAAAGCGCAATTCAAAGTGAAATCAGAGCGTGCATGTGTCTCAGACGTTCGAGAAAAGTTGCCGATAAAGATTCAAAGGTAACTCAAAGGTTCGATCGATTCGAAAATTTTCGTTCGTAATCGAGTTTCAGCAGTGCGAACGGCGATAATAATCGACGATAATGCGACGATACTCTGTGTTGGTCGTCATTCTCTGCTGGATCGTGACCGAGCACAAGTGAAACGACACGGAAACGAAGCGAGCAACGCAACACAGCGAATGTAATACTTTCCAGGCGGGAAAGAAAAGGACGGGACGCGTAAAAAGCGATTTTTCACTCCTCGATCAATCGGTTTGCCGATGCGTGAAAAATCGATCGCCGCCGCGTAACCGCGCGTCCGTCTTATTCTACTTATCAGACTGGAATAATCACCTCGCTCGACGCTGAATTTCAATTACCCCGTATATACTAGAGTAGATATAAAAGTTTGCTCTAATTTTACGAGAATTTAAATCCTTCGAGAATTGTCCGATTGTCGTTGACGAAAATTGTTATTTCTTTTTTCTATCTTTCTTTCAAATCAGCGATATTTATTACGCTTGACTTCAATTTCAATGAATCGTTCAGAGGCTCGATACCATAACTTGGAAGCTTCGAACCGATCGGAATTAATGGTCTGACTAGAGGAAACGAAGGTTTTTCTCGCGGTGTCGGGAGAAAAGTAGCATAAAGTACTGCGAAGAGACCGCGTTTAGCTTTCTTCCTCGCGGTGCTCCCCATTCTCCGAAGCCTTTTACCCTTTTCACCTCGTTTCTTGCTCCCGTTTCATTTCATTTCATTTCATTTCGTTTCGTTTCGTGGAAACTCCGCGAGACCGTGACGAGAAATACAACTACGGTGCCCGGTAATCACGCATTTAAATCTGTTACAAACGGTGAACTTTCGTTTTTCTCTTTCTCCCTTTGCTTTTAGTTCACATCGCCACGTAAATTCTCGAGTGATCTAATTTAAATGTTGTTTCAACATCAAGATGAAAATCTTTCGCTGACCTTGATGCTTCGACCAAAATGCTGACAATCGCCAAAATTCATAATTTTTTCACAGAAGAACGGTGTATTTTCAGAGACTGGAATAATTACTGGTATAATGTATTAACAGAAGTTGTATCAACAGTAGAAAGTGTTCTTTATTCCGTTATAAATCGTTTACTGTCACTTGCACATTGATTTCTTTTGCTACACATTTCGTACTTTAATCTCACAGATGATAATAGAATGATAAATTACTTTGCAAAAGTTGTCTGCACAAAATGATTTTTACGATACTAAAAGATACTAAATTTCTACTAAAATTCTAAAGTCCACTGAATACTACTAAAACTCTACTGCTAACGTCTACTGAAAGAAATGAAAAAGGAGATTAAAAACGTGTCGAACAATCTTCATAAATATTTGCTTTATCTAACACACGTGTATGTGTAATAAAAATATAATCATCTCGAACACGACCGCGTTCCTTTATGGTCTTTGGATTAATCGAAACTTTATGAAAGCTCGGAAACAATCATTCTCATTGGCTGTCGAATCGTTTAGGTTAAAAACGAATTTATTTAATTGAACGATTCCGACTATCGCAGCGTCTTATCGCTAACAATAATTTCAGTGTAGTTTTTTTCTACTATTCTTTTTCTTTTTTTTTTTTTTACTAATAAATAGTTTGTAGATAGGTTTAAGCAAGTTTCTACAATTACGTAAAATTTATTTCGCAGAAGTTACGATATTAATAAAAAAATTGGGAACACACACGGGAATAGCTCTGACACCTGTTACTGTAATCGTTAATAACTAACTGTTTAATTAGAAATTCAACTCCAAAAAACTCTGTGTGAAACTTGCTCGAGGTTTAGTCTTTATTGTATGCTTCCAAAACTGTACGAATTTATTTCAGAAATCAAGTAATTATAAATAAGACAGAAAAGTATATCTATCGTTGTCGTACAATGATGCCGTTCCTTTTTAACAAGCCAACTGTTATCATCTATCGGACTGCGACTGGAAACTCGAAAACCAAACAGGAACATAGAATACGCAAGGAGGTATCTCAACTCCTGTTATTGGACAAGGAGCGCGATACCGCGCGACAAGGACAGATACACGTGACGCAACAGAGAAGGAGCGCACTATTGAACGACAAGGACAGACATATTTCTCTTTCTAACCTGTCGAATATTCGCTAATTATTCAAATTTCAGGAACAATTTGTGCACTTTTGAAATTAAAGAATACAGTATAAACCTTGAGTAACGTTCCCTTACAGTTTTCAATAGGATTTTTCGTTCAATTAATTAGTTATTAACAAATATCTCAACAAGCGTCTAGGCTTATGCGACGCGTGTCTACGATTTTTCATTAATATCGAACTTTTGCAAGATTGAAGCTCGTTATTTGGAATCGTAGAAGCTTCCTTCGACTCTGTACTTTATATTCAATGCACAAGTAGCATTAATTAATTGCGTGTTAATTCAAACTATGCGAAAATTCATCGCGTCGGTTCTCCGTAGTAACGGATTGTCGTCCAACAATAATTAATAACTGTCAATTTGAGCAATAATTCCGATACAAAACTGTACGTGAATGTCACTAGTAGTCTGGTTTTTCATTTACGATGCAAAAGTGCATGATTTCCTCCTAGAAATCGACTTAATCGATTAATGAATATTCAATGAATTAAACGGAAAAGTATATCTATCCTTGTTACGTGGTGGCGCTGTTCTTTTCTACACTTGAGTGCTGCCATCTATCGGATCTATCGGATTGACAGCCTGGTCTGAGACCAGAAACTCGGAAATGTAACAGGAGTATAGAATACAAAAGGAGGTATCTGAACTCCTGTTAGACAAGAAGCGCGATACTGAGCAAAAAGGACAGACACACGTGACGTAACAGAGAAGGAGCGCACTATTAAACGACAAGGACGGACATATTTCTTTGTTTAATTTATTGAATATTCATTAATTACTCGATTTCTAGGAGGAAATCATGTACTTTTGGAATCGTGGAATAAAAACCAGGTTACAAGCGACATTCACGTATAGTTTTGCATGGGAATTTTTGCTTAAATTATGAGTTATTAATTATTATTGCACGACAATTCGTCACTACGGAGAACCGATGCGATGAATTTTTGCTTAGTTTCGACAATTAATTAATAACAGACAATTAATTAATAATCTTTGTGCATTGAATATAAAGTACAGAGTCCAAGAAAGCTTCTACGACTCCAAATAACGAGCTTTAATCTTCTAAAAGCTCAATATTAATGTAAAATCGGAGACACGCATCGCGTAAGCCTAGACGCCTGTTGAGATATTTGTTAATATCTAATTAATTAAACAAGAAATCGTATCCAAAACTGTAAAGGAACGTTACTTTAGGTTTATACTGTATTCTTTAATTCCAAAAGTGCACAAATTGTTCCTGAAATTTGAATAATTAGCGAATATTCGACAGGTTAGGGAAAGAAATATGTCTGTCCTTATTGCCCAGTATGACGCTTCTTGTCTAACAGTTCAGATACCTCCATTTATATTCTACATTCCTGTTACATTTCCGAGTTTCTGGTCTCAGACCAGGCTGTCATTCCGATAGATCCGATAGATGGCAGCACTCAAGTGTAGAAAAGAACAGCGCCACCACGTGACAAGGATACAAATACTTTTCTGTCTAATTTATTGAATATTTATTAATTACTCGATTTCTAGGAGGAAATCATGCACTTTTGGAATCTTAAATGAAAAACCAGACTACTAGTGACATTCACGTACAGTTTTGTATCGGAATTATTGCTCAAATTGACAGTTATTAATTATTGTTGGACGACAATCCGTTACTACGGAGAACCGACGCGATGAATTTTCGCATAGTTTGAATTAACACGTAATTAAGTAATGATACTTGTGCCTTGAATATAAAGTACAGAGTCTAAGGAAGCTTCTACGATTCCAAATAACGAGCTTCAATCTTGCAAAAGTTCGATATTAATGAAAAATCGTAGACACGCGTCGTGCAAGCTTAGACGCTTGTTGAGATATTTGTTAGTAACTAATTAATTGAACAAAAAATCCTATTCAAAACTGTAAAGGAACGTTACTTCAGGTTTATACCGTATTCTTTAATTCCAAAAGTGCATGATTTCGTCTTAGAAATCGAGTAATTAATGAATATTCAATAAATTAAACAAAGAAATATGTCCGTCCTTGTTGTTTCGTAGTACCCTCCTTCTCTGTTACGTCACGTGTGTCTGTCCTTTTTGCTCAGTATCGCGCTTCTTGTCTAACAGGAGTTCAGATACCTCCGTTTGTATTCTATACTCCTGTTACATTTCCGAGTTTCTAGACGCAATCCGATAGATGGCAGGCAGCACTTAGTTATAAGAAAGAACAACGGGAATAGACATACTTCTCTGTCGAATTTGTTAAATGTTTATTAATTATTCAATTTCCAGAAGTAAATCGTACACTTTTGGAATCGTGGAATAGAAACCAAACCTCGAGCAATATTCATATGCAGTTTTATATCGGAATTGTTGCTTAAATTAACAGTTATTAATTATTATTGCACGACAATCCGTCACTACAGAGAAACTGATGTGTATGTAGTGAATTTTTGCATAATTTGAATTAACACGTAATTAATTAATAACCTCCGTGATTGGAATATAAAGTACAGAGTCTAAGGAAGCTCTGTGATTCCAAATAGCGAGCTTTAATCTTGCTAAAAGTTCGATGAACATTGATGAAAAATCGTAGACACAGCGTAGACGTAGCGAAGGTCCAGACACTTGTCGAAATAATTATTAATAACTAATTAATTACACGTATAATCATATCCAAAACTATTTAGGAACGTTGCTCGAAGTTTGCAGCACTTTACTATACGGTACCAAAAGTTCGCGAATTGTTCCTAGAAATCGAGTAATTAATAAACATTGGATAAATAATATTAATATTTATCGTAACAAGTATCATGACAACTGTGATACATACCTTGGATTTTGCTATTAACGTCAAACGCTTGCAAAATTAATTCAGATTCCAGGTGAATGCGAAGTGTGTTTTAGATCCTCTCTGTTCATAAATTATGCTCTGATTAAACTTGGTAGATTTATAAAATCTATGCGTGAATAATAAGAATAACACGAACACAAGAATACTAACAGACTAAGACTCCTGCATTTTCTTACCTTTCATACGATTTTGTAGATTTTAAGATATCTTCTAAACTAATAATTCTTCGCTATATATCTTTTATAAAGAATGTCGAGTTTCACCAATTAATGAATCGAAATAAGTATCATTCCATATAGGAAAGGAGGGTACCCTTGAGACGACCGTGTATTCTTCTATAAAAAAAGCTATTACTGTCGTATTACCGCTTCCATGTTAAACAATTTTTATCAACGCAGTTTTCTTATATCTTCGAACACAACGGAGATATTCAAGATGATCGAGTTACGTGTAGCCACTCTGGTTTACCAGTGCATATGTACTTACCTAAGTCTGTTAGAACGTCCATTGACGTTTTGAATGAAGCAAAGTTTGTTAAAACTTTCAGAGAGACTTGATAATTTATACTGAATACTTCTATTACGCTTATGTTTGAACTGTACGTCACTTAACGAGATGCGCAACTAAGTAATTCGTGATATCCACAGGCAACAATTAGCAACTCTTTCCGGCGTCGAATTCTCCTACTTTCACCGAAATTTGAATTTCGAGCACGATCGACGATTTTTTATCCGAAACCCGGAATGGACACGTTCGAAACAGGCCCGGTGGATTTTATTAACCGGTACAATTAACGCCTCTCGCCTGAAAATCATGGTGAAAGCATGAGCGACCAGCCTTCTATCATTCCTCGCCTCTTTATAGATCGTGCTCGAAACGCTTTTCGCTCGGTCGCTGTTCGCCGTTTTCAACCGAGGAGACATTCCCTCGCGTTAAGATTTTTTTCATGTAAAAAATCTACAAACAAGTATATCGTATATATTTAGGTAAAGTCTACTTTCTTCTTTCTTTCCCTCTTTACCTCTTTCTTCGCCGCGATTCCATTTCCTGATTCTGAATTAATCGTAACACGAGTAAGTTGAATTCGAGCGTGTGCTTGCTGCTTTCTTGCTATCTGATCTTGAAACACGTGTGCGCGTGTACATTGCAGTTCAATAGTTTAGGATCGTCGTGACTGTGAATTTTGTGCAAATTTATATCGTTAAATAATTTAAACATTTTAGGTAGGTGCATTCGTAATCGCAAAATTCCGACAAATGCATGGAAATTCAGATATACATATCCTGTTTAAAATCGTAACACTGTATTTGCACCTTTAAATTTCGTTAAAGCTTCGCAAATGAATTACGAAATATATTATGAAACGTTAAACCTTGAGATTCGTACACTTTTTCATCAAAAGAAGCGATCTCGGTCTTTTGATGAAAACGACAGTGTGTATTCAAACTCTGCGCGAAGAATACCTCTGGCAAAAAGGAACGAGCGTTCGTTCAGTTTTACTTTTGCCTACAATATAATGAACTCTTCCTTCGTGAACTTGCGTGTGTATCGTTTTTTATTTACTTTCACTTTTCGCAATTGACGAAAGACGATATACGATTATTAATTTTTTCGTTTTCGTGAGAAAGCGATCCTCTAAATAGCCTGTACGTAATCTCCGTTGAGGTCCTTTGAAATAAATCATCGAGGTTTTACTTTGTAATATTCATAATTCATATTACGTAAGGAAAGGAGAATAAAACAGCGTCTAGATTATTTTCACAGTGTACACGGCGATAAAGCTGTCGTTCGCAGACACACGTGATTCCAACAATCAAGATCCCACCGTAAAATGCAAAGGCTCAGTCTATAAATCATAATTGAACGAAGGGAAAATAGTTGGTATAATGATATATTTATTGGACACAGGTGGTCCAACAGGTGTTACGAGGTGCCCTTCGTTCCCGCTTCGTTCCATTTCGCACGGTTCCAGCACAATTCACCTCGTTCACGACGTTCGACAAACACGGTTTTCAACAAAAGAGAAGGAAAAAAGAAAGAAAGGAAGAAGAAGAGGAAACAGAGACAAAGTTCAATCTCCACGCGCCTCTCCTGCGCTTCGTCTCTCTTCTTATACGTACGCAACGATAAAGAAGGCAACGACCGACTTTCGTGGCCTCGCTTCAATCTCAACTCTTACCGAAGAAAAAGTACGCGCAAGAAATGCAAAATCACGCGCGATATTTCTCGATTCGTCTTCTCTGTATAAGCGTAAGTATACAAGCTCACCGATTTTGGCACACCGCCACGCGAAAGTTTAAAGCCCCTCTTCCTCCACCTGCTCGGGATTATCCGAGTTACTTGGATTGAAAGCGCCGCGCAATTCATTAATTTGGCTTCAAGTTCATGCTCGAGTTATTCGAGCTGTGCGCGATCCACGTGCCACGATTGTTCGCACGATTCATCAAACGATCGAGCGAAATAAACGCGCGAACGTGCAAGTTCCAGTTGCATTTTTACATGCTTTGTGCATATCACGTGCAATACGGAACTTTGGAAATTCGTTTCGTCCAGCTTCTCATTTTATCGTGAAATTTCTTGAACACGTGAGAAACCTGCGGATTCGATTATTATTGTTTCTCTCGAGAGAGATCTGCTGATCGAAGGAGTGATCGATGGTATTAGTATTTATTTTTCTTGACAAGACCGGGAAATCTCGTCAACTTGACGATAAAGTATTTGAAAACGTTTTTGCGTTATATTGAAGTATTGAAGTTGATCGTAATTTTCGTTTTAGCAGCCGCGCAGAGTGTGTTAAAGCATAGAGTGTTGAAAGAGCCGTTTGAAGCGATGCGTAACGAAAGGAAATGGGGACGCTTCGTTAGTAGAAAGAGTTAGTGACGTTCTCTCGATATTCACCGCGTAATTATAAACCGATAGATTGTTTGCGTTCTGTGAAAAAGATACATTTTATTGCGTGGAAATACATGAAAAGTTCATTTGTCTATGCTCGTTTATTCGTTTATTCGTTCATTATATACTTCCCGCCTTCTATAATGTACACTTATTGCTTCGCCATTTTATTTTAGCGTCGTTACAAAAAATAACAAATGACTTATTTACAATTATTATTCGTTTTTTCCCGTACGATCAACGAATAAATATATTTCTCTACTCATTTTGACTGTTCTCCGCGTGAAAAATCTCTGCTCGTCGACGAGTCTGCGCGAGGTACGCAAAATCTCATCCACGATCTCCTACAGGAAAACGTGAAGATTCCGCCCGGATGATCACCGTATGGTGAAAGGTCACTGTATATCGAGTTGGAGAGTTATTTGAAATTAATCAACGTATAAACGCTGTCTGCCTCTCCAATCTGTAAATTCAAATCCCGTGCAACTGGCTGTGCAGCTCATTTATACTCCCGTCATCCGGTCGTCGCGTCTTCCACTCCTCAACGTTGAAATTAATAACGCAGTCCACGTATCATTTCCAGCATCTACTATTTCCAGATACAGCGGGCGTATTACAATGCCACGAATAATACCGCGAAACGTATATACATCCGCTTAGCGTACAAGGCGCACAAAGCGGAAAAACCGCCGCAAGTTAAGGTAAAACTTACATAAGGCGCGAGTTGCCGGACGTATTTTAACCTGAAAACTACTTCGCCCTGACTACTTGCTAGAAGCAAAAACCTCTGACAGATCCCTCTGTTTTTCAGGTACTCGAGGCTCTGTGGTTCGTTCGTCGCGAGCGGATTTCTTCCGTGCCGAAGCGGAATGGAGCGGAGTGACACGTTACCACCTATCGGGCTCGTATTCGTTTTCAACAAGCTACGCACGTTTGCTACGCCGTTTTCACCTGACTTCCGCCGGAGGGGGTCCGCTTATGAAACTTTCAGCAGTTTCCTGCCGCTACGGGAAATCTATCGATATTTCTTCGGTTTCCTTTCTTCCTTTTATTTACGCCAACAGACGGCAATATTCCCTTTATTTACGGATCGGTCCCGTTCTTCTTGCACTTGCGTTGAAAAGGCGAGGCAAACTTTTTGTTTGCATGCTTTCTCGTATAATCGAAATAAATGCGGAACTTTTAACCAGTTTCAGCTTATGCCAAGGGACATAAAAACTCGAGAATTCTGAATTTGATTGAAATTGACGTTCTTCCTTTTTTTTTCTCGTGGGTTCTTCGTTTGGAACTTCGGGAACATCCTTTTTAATATATAAAATGACGGTTGTAACGAACGAAGGAAGCATCTGTAATTCTCAGGAGAAGTGGAGAATAATTTTTAAACGTAAAAGTAATGGAAGATTTATGAGACGAGCATGATGATGCATAAATCTATAGTTTTACGTTTTAGTTTAATTGAAAGTATGTAACCTGGATAGAAGATTAATAAATAACAATATTTTGATTAGTTTATATATTTTTACTTGCTTCACACTCATCTGCCGACTTGCCTACTAGCTT
Organism: Tetragonula carbonaria; assembly: GCA_032399595.1. Taxonomy (NCBI): domain Eukaryota; kingdom Metazoa; phylum Arthropoda; class Insecta; order Hymenoptera; family Apidae; genus Tetragonula; species Tetragonula carbonaria. The sequence continues at coordinate 7,940,101 of JAUCRC010000011.1, forward strand.
CAGTTTCGTTTCTAAAACACTGAGGCAATGATATACTGGAGTATACCTCATATACTGGAGTAGCGAGGATTAGAAAATAAGAAATTTCTATTTCTTGATCTATTATTAATAAACTTGTTAATTTGAAATTTGAAATGGCGAAACGGTGAAAAATAGCTAACGCTTTTAAAGATACCGCTTTACGTATTACTGTGTGGCTCAAATACCATGTTACGTTCCTTTCACCAAAGCATGCAACTTTCAATGCCTGTAACTCGTAAAGAATGCATCCGTGAATCTGTGTTGCTAGAAAAAGTTGCCATTGTTTGTTTAGACATTTTTCAACGCATCTTCTAAATACAGCCAATTATTTAAAAATTCGAATCGATTTTCGAAAAAAGTTCGAGCTGAAATAAAAATGAATTTCATACGAATCAAGCGTGTCAAATTGCTTTCGAATTAACAAATAAATTACGATTTAATCGAAGATCAACGAACCTTGAGATAAGTTAAAATTAATTGAAAGTTAATACTAGAAAAAAAAGTACTTGACACACGATTAATTTAATCTAAATAAACATTTGCGAATCTATAAATTATAATTGTAAATTAGTTTAGAACTTAGGAAGCCAAATGTAATTAGTTTCGATCATTCTGGAAGAAACTTTCAAAGTCAGACAGAGCGCGAAAATTTACATGGAGTTGTGTTTAGGATATATATTTTTATTCACTAGTATATTCGAGTTTTCAAAAGCGCGTTAATCGCAAATAATTAAGATATTTAGAATTCAGAATTTACGAACGATTTATACAAGTGTTGAATGCATCATAGACATATTAAAAATTCATATTAGAAATTCTATGACTTTCTTCGAGAATAAGAACAGATTTATAAATGGGATTAATGTAATAGACTTGTAAAACATTCCCAGAAAGTCTGTTCCATGTATCATTCCCTTCTAATGTATGCCTGTATCTCTGATAGTTGCTTCGATTACTCATTCCATACCAGTGACATAATTTCCATTCCATTCTATTGTGTTTTAGTCGTAGAAAATTCACTTCATAAAAGGATACGATTAAATCAAAAAAAAAGTTAAAAGTTCTAATTGTAGAAACGAATTCGTAAATATTTTCCATCGCTAGGCGAAAATAGATTTACAAGAATACATACGATACATACGTAAAAGTACTCGTAACAAATTTCTGCCTGAGCTGATAATCCACATAATAGTCCACAATCTCGTTGCCACTCGATATTATTCGTTTCTTCTTTTTTTTTTTTTTTTTAATAAAATAAAGAAGAAGAATTCTTTCAAGAATTCTCAGCAACAGAGAACGTCGCGCCTAGCCATCCTGATTTTCACCAGCCTGTTGATTTTTACCAGGAGTAGAAATCTACGTTCGAAATCTTGGGAGATGTGGCGTTTACTTTTTAGAAAACGTCAACCGAGCAAAAGCGCGCGTGCAATGGCGTGTTTATCGCTTGCGTTTATAGTGAACTGAGCGAACTGAACGAGGACTCGCGTGCTTCGATAGAAATTCCACCGGATTCTAGCTGCTTTCTACCAAATTTTTTTTTTCTTTTTTTTTCTGACCACTTCCTCGCGTGAAAATTGTTAGTTGAACCCGTTTCGTCTCGCCAAACCTGTATGAAAGCTTGAAAACTTCTAACATTTATGAGCGATAACAAAAATAGGGCGACCACTTATCAATTGGAAAGTTATTGCCAGATAACTCTGTGTGCGTTCGTTTGTACGTGTAAAAATTCGAGAACGATTCTATGGATGTGTATTTTAAAAATCGTTCGTTCAATTTTGATAATCGTACAATCGTTTGGAACTATCGTGTGTTTCTTCGTGAATGAATCTATAAAAATTCAAAAGCTTTTCGCGAAGAGCTGCAATGATAGTAATACGATGATTGAATTCATTTGCTCTTGGAAACACGTGTATTATATTATATTATGTTAGATAAGTCTTTTGGAAAATTATTGAATAACTGACGTCAAAATATGGAAATAATCGAGCAAAAGGGCGAAAATCTCGTTATTCTTCATTCGCTGAATATCTTAAACAGTGAATTTGTCACATGCCAAAGAAAACGCAAATAGAGACACGACCAAACCATATATTACGCTTTTTGCAACTACAAATCACGTATTAAGCTTCTTACAGCTACAAATCTTTCTTTACGGGGATGACTCACGACGTTTGAATCACAAATTCAAAGCTTCGATGCAGTCTTGCGAGTGATAAATCAAGTTCATCATTTTTTTTAAAACTACAATTGTCGTTTCATCCTTATTAATTTTTGTCGGACAGTACGTTGAACACAGATTTCTCAACATCGATTCGTGCAAATTGATAATTGTAAAGTTGTTGCCAGAAACATGGTCAGCGTAAAATTCGTAAAAGATTGCATAAATCGACTATTTTTTATACTTTTATGACTTTTCTCGAATATTTGATCGACCACAAACGGTTAAAAATCGGTTTCTCTAACATCGCAAACTACATTTTGTAAAATTGCTAACAAACAGATTCAGAAATTATGGGTCAAATTAATCCATTTATCAAAAACTACATCGTTTAATCTGGTTATTTGAACTGTAAGAGAATTTTAAGAATCATGAATCATGAATATTTTCTTTGACTAATCGTTGTGAATTACCTGTTTTCTGAATACCGTTTTTCGTACATTCGTACATTGACATTAACGTACGCTAATCTGTTGATTAACTAGAATTGCCAATATTTGGAATTTAATGACTTGTTTGCACAGTACGTTAACATTGAAAATTATCTATCTGTATCTTTCAACGAATTCACGTATCGATGAACGAATTTAATAAGTGATTGTAACTGAGAAATTCCTGTGTGCCAAATTTAGAGATGGATGATAATCCATCGTATCTTTCAGAATTAAATTTTATTCCTTTTTTTTTATCGAACATCGCTATATTATGTTTCATCGATATACAACCATTGTTTTGTGTTTTATCGATGTATTGTTACATTAGCACGAAACGACTGATTTACAATAAATAATAAAAGACTGTTCTTTTTCACAAAGAAACAACTGTCTGTGATAAATTCCGTTTTCGATAGTTCCCTTGTCCAAAATATTCTCCTACACTTTTTCAAAAGAGCATGGTTGACACGTTTGCACATTAATTTTATTTAGTAGCGTAGATGCTACTAAAGAATTAATAATTTTCGTTCGTGATGTAATTTTGGTCTCCAATAATAACGCGAGGCTTGTTTAATGTATTTGTGCTTTGAGTATTACTTATCGTAACATCATTTGCCAATCACCGAATTTATTTTGTACTCGAGGCACGATTCTTACGTTTCATCGTAAATAACATTGTTTGTATAATCATGGATCATTTAATGCTTCGATATTAAAGAATGAAATGAAATCTAGCACACGTGTTTTGAAAATCATTATTATAACATTATTTAAACAATGATAATACTCCAATATTACAGACAGTACAAAAGTCTATTCTAAATATTAATCGTAGGTTTTATTTGTCAATCGACGGATACTGTTGTGCGATACGATCTCTACGATCTCACGGAACACAGATAATATTATTTGAATAGTTCTATCGGACAATGGAGACCAAAATTCGAACAAAAATATTTCAAGACAACTGATTAGATAGATAGTTATGTATAATCTAATAAATTTTAATTCACCATCTACTATCAATTGAATTTCGTTTAAAAGTGGCGGAATCTTCTTTAAAAAAGAAAGAGAGAGAGAGAGAGAGGGAGAGAGAGAGGGAGAGAGAGAGAGAGAGAAACGTCGAAACGTTTATTCTCTGCAAATAAAAATTTTATCGGAAGTATCAGGCGTGTGGTTTGTTCCGAATGTTAGGATGCAAACGTCGATATAGTTGATTAACCAACTAGTTAAGTGAAACTTACAAACCGAAGAATTCAGAAAGGCCAAAATGCCTGAGTGAACGTGCTGACCTGTCGCGAACCAAGCTGTCGCAGGTTTCACCAATCGGTGCCGCTCGATGTGGAAAGAACATTTCTCTTTTTCTTTACCGTTATGCGGCTAGTCACGATTAACGATTGCCAGGGACTTATTCATTAATAATTCAGCGCCAATACGTTGCATTCGAAGACGCTCATTGTGAGCGAGCGTTTTGCGTTAAAATGTTCATCGATGAGAAAAGCAAACGTTACGTTATTCGATACAAGGTTCCAATCGTCTTCGCAGTGATAACATTTGTTATCTTTCTTCTAATATCTAATATCGTTAGAAACGTTGATTCACTCTGTATTTAAACTGAAAATTTAATTTCCTCGAAAATAAGAAAATTTTATTCTAAATTTTTTTTGTGTCAGTCATAGAAATGAAGTGCTTTTTTTTTACTTATAACAAGCGCAGAAACTATTATACGCATGCTCGTATTTTTCGGAAAGAAACGAAGCATTTTGGAAGATCATTTCGTGAGTTTTCGAGAAGTTTAGACAAATTTATACAACGTACCGACAAAGATGCGAGAAATCACTGAGCATAAAAGTTTTGTAATTATAAACGTTAAAAGAACGAGGAAGAAAAAGCGAAGAAGACGATCAAATCGATTACAACCACAGTGAATTCTGTGTTGTATTAACGCAATCGAAAGGCAGCAATTTTCCTATTTACGTAGCCGTTACATCGCAATACGAAGGAGATTTCTTAGCTAGGCATTACGAACAAGCCGAATTTGCATTGCTTCACAATGTAACAAAGCATTCGTGTGAAAACGTACTTGCAGACGTTGTAGCGAAGAAAAGAAAAAAAAAAAGGAAAAAGGAAGAAAAGAAGAAAGAAGAAGAAACTAAGCGGGGAAAGAAACGAAACGTTGGCAATTCAATTCTTTCGAAGGAGGATACCGTGTCAGTTTCCTTCTCTTCAGTTTCGTAGACTTCGTAGATCAAGATCGAGAGTTCACTCAGCCGATCGGCGTTTTCACCATCGCGGCTAGTCCGCACGTTTTAACATCGAATTAAACCGTACGCCGATCGTCGTAACAAGTGTCTTTCAAGTAACAAGTGACTTCGAAGTTTGAAAGACGACGAATCGGAAGGCTTTTCTTTAGTTATCACTAATAAGCATATGCTCGAGCGTATTCTGAAAAGAAATGAAGGAATTTAATCGAAAATTTAAACGAAGGATTTGTATTCAAGCCATTGTAAAATTTGTAAATATTCAGAGATAATTTGCTAAGTTTAGAAGAGAGATTTTCAATGTTTAAAGTCAATGAGATTTAGTAGAAAGATTGTAATAAAAGATCGCGTATGTATCTCCTATTGAGTAGATCAACTTATAATTAATATTGAATAATAATGATCGTGGCAATTTGGAGACACGTTCGTCAACCATCGGGAATATCACTTCTTCGTCACGCGAATCTCTATTTTCTACCTGTCTTGCCGCACTTTTTACCGCCCACGTTAGTCGAATCGCGACAGCCGGTTACGCGTCCCGTTCGGTTTCGATCTCGTTTCGAATTTGTTCGACCATCAAGGAGGCAGGATCGACACACGAGGTCGTCGCTCGACGAAAGTGAGAGGGCTCCGCGGCTAACCCGGAAGAACAAAACGAGTTCTTGTGATGTTTGTTGCGACGAAGGTCCGCAGGAACGCGTAGGCAGGGAACTGTCACTGTTCCGCCGATTTACGAGATACATCCAGATATCAGCGAACAGATATCCTCCCTCGTTCACTTTTCTGCCAGCTTCATTAACCTTCGGCGCGCGAGATAATTCACTCGAGATACTTTGCGAAACTGTTGGAACACGGATAATGGAACGATCCTTTCGGATTGTTTTTGTTATTTTTATGAGTCGTCGTTTATATGGTAATTTCCGAAATCATGATCAGATGAAAGAGAATTTTTTCTGACAAAAAAATTGAATCGCGTAGCTTGTGCATTTTATACGAGCCTAAGTTTCCTAATTGACTGTAATAGGATCCGATTGAAATATTCTAGAGATCGTTTCGTTCTGGATGTACAGTTCCATGGAAATTTCTGATTACTGAAAGGAGAATGTGTTTAACCTTCTGTAAAAAGCTTCAAGGATAGATACTTATCCATTCTGTGTTTCATAAATTTTTGACTTTCTGCCTAACCACGGAATTACTACACTTTTAGTGTCGTGCCGTTGCCTTGTTATCACTGTAACATAATCATCGTTAATTTAACTTTTTTGTCTCTAAATAATAAGCCGAAAATTTCTCTTGATGTAACATACAATTGTAAAGAATAGAGATTAAAGATTTCGTGAAAATAAAGATTATTAAATCGACACGAGCGACAAACTCTTTTACTATTCTTCATGTTTCGTCACAGCAAATATAGCTCGAGGATTTTACTATCTGATAAATAGATCCACAAATAATTATTCTATTTTAGAGTGTCGCACTGCATTTAAATATGAAAGTTTCCTGCGCGTACTTTCATATTTAAACGATCCATATGTATCACAATGTCTGACACTTGCTATAAACAGGTACTAATCGAACAGATTACACGTTCGCAAAATCGTTCTATGATCACAATTTGGTTCGCCCATTGATGCAAGAAGAAGAAGAAGAAGGCAAAAAAGAAAAAAAAGAAAAGGGAAGAATGACACAACCCCGATCGCGATCTCGATCGTTTGTTTTAATCCTTTCCGAATCGATCTCTTTTCAGACCGGTTCCACGGTGGTCTTGCATGAATCCACGCATGATGTAATATCGTTCGAATGAAAAATAAAAACGAGTTTGAAAACGGAGCGGACTCGATCGGCGAAAAGGGACGGAGGGAAAGATTCGGCAAAAAATGAGCAATTTTTTTCAGAAACTGCTTCGGCGACACCGCCGGCCTAATGGCCACGATATTTTTAGCATCGATAAATGCGAATAAATTTACAAGGAACTTATTAAATCATTTTAACAAGGTAAAGTAAAAAAAGGAACGGTTCGTCCGTTACTTTTTATTTGCGAAATTCAATCGAAAAACCTCCGGATTTTAACAAACGTAGATAAATCTGGAATTTCAAATTTGTCTGGCAAGGTAAACTTTATTAAATTTTATTTAAAATTTGCTCGATTAATATCGATAATTCGTTATAATTACGTAAATCTTTCCAATAATTTTCTATTTGTAAAACGCGATAAACCACGATCGATCACTGTCTTCCAGTTTTGATAAAGTTGAATAAATGTACAAAAATTGATCAGACTAAATTCTTCGAGGAAAAAAAAAAAAGAAAAAAAAAATCACTAAATCACACCAGACCAAATTCTGCTCTTTTTCTTCCGCGAATCTTTTCCTTTTGCTCCGTGCCCGTTCCCAAAGGGGCACGATTACAAGCAGTTTCGCAGCTTGCATCTTTTCACTTACCATGATTCGTCCAGTTTTTCCAGCCACGCGCGACACTCCAAACGTGGAAAGTAGCACCAATATCGACAGGACACGAAGAAGGGGATGAGTAAAAACAAGACGGGCGCGCTCGAAGCAAACTTACACGGGAGGCGCGTGTGTCAAATGCCGGCGAAACACACACACACACGCACACACACACACACAGTCCGGTGAACGGAAGTAAACGACAAGCGAAGAAGAACAAGAAAAAAAAAAGAAGCGTAATCAGTGATGGAGGATCCACCGCCACATGATCGAGGAACTGTCACTGACAACAGTTCAGAAAGCACTGACCGTAGTGAACGAGTGCCTCCTGTCATTCTCTCCCTCCTCTCTCTTTCTCTCTCTCTCTCTCTCTCTTTCTCACTCTCTTTCCCTCTGTTTCTAGTCAGCTCGTTTCAACTCTTTTTCTCTGTCTATCCCTCTGACTCTTCTCCTTCCGAGCGGAGGAAGGAAAAACCCCCTTCCTCGAGCGAATATTCACAATCAGGCTGTTTCGATAGACTCAGTCTCAGCTCACTGCCCTCCTCCCAACCCTTCTTCCTTTCGTCCGTTTTTTCGCACACCTTTCAGCCACGATGCACAGAGAAACCGCCACGCGAAAATTTTCACAACAGGCGGCAGACGGCACCGTAGACGATGTCAAACACTGTCCTCGCTAACCGCGGCGACAATTAAAGTCACCTTTCATTTTGTGTACAGTAAGTGGACTGCGTATGCTGAAGTGTTTATAACTGCGTGTATACATACGTAGATACGCACGGTATTACCAAAAGACTTGGATTAAACATTAATTTATGCGATCAATTGCGATTCATCAGACACTTTTTTTAGGAATTTTAGCAATCTTCACTTTTATATCTGGGAAATGCTTGGTACAATAATTTCAATTGCCAAGGATTAATAAGATTGAAGATTGAAGAAGACACGGAAGCAAAGCTTGCCGAATCTCTTTACTACCTAAAGTAGAATGAAAAATTATACTCTAAAGAAAAATTTGCAAATATCTCGTCACTTTTGGCACTTTGGAACTGATTGAGATTTACGAAATCCCAGCGATTTTTACCTTTGCAGGAAGTTGAGAAATAGGTGCTGTTAAGCGTCATGTGGATCGCCATTTATCGCAGTAATCATTCGAATGATATCAGACATAGATCAGTGTCGGTTGACAGCCAGTTCCCCAGTTTATACTGGCAACGCATTGACGCTGACAACAGGGGCCAATCGGTTGCTCGGTAAATGGGAACGCGAGAGTGAAACGGCGATCCAGCGATCCACATCGGCTGACTAGGACAGCGTTTCCCAACCTATGCCGCGTGAACCTTCCTTGCACTGTTCGATCGAACATAAGTCGCAAACATATAATAAGCTAGCCATTCGAAATCCTTTCCTTTTTCGATTGCCTCTATCGGGCATGGAAACGTGTAGCTATCACTCATACAATGTAATTTATTTTGAACTTTCTGTAAGTAGTTTCAAGAATCTTTCCCTCTCTGTTTATTTTGTAAACAACAGGTAAGAGAATGAGAATTTACATGATAGAATCGCACAATTTTTTCGTGACACGGAGTTTAGTGGTGTCATATTTAATTGTTGAATTTATCAAAAACCTTTGTTCCTTTACACATTACTGAGCATTCATTGAACAAAGTTCCAACTTCAAATAATTGATGCATAGAATTTTTATCTTTTAACGAAGTTTTTAATACACGGAATATTTACAAATTTGAATTTCCAGTGACTTACGTGAAGTCTGTGAGCCTCTAATATTTGTATATACGACTTAGGATCGCGTCTTCAGTTTGTACAATGATCGTGCTCGATCGTCTAAAAGACAAAATACAATATATTCATTTTAATATACTTAAAGATAGACGGAATGTTTGATTCTATTTTCTTCAATGAAAACATTTCAATCAATTGAACATTCACCTCGATGCTTTTAATTTCTTCATATAGGACGAAAAATGTTGTAACTGAGTCTTTGAAGGCTACGTCTCCGTTTCTGATTTAGCGATTGACTTATCGTAAAACTATTCGTAAATTAAATTCAACCGCACAAATCAGATTCTTCTAGCAAGGAGTTGGACCATAGGATTTGCGAACCGGTTTTCTTGATCGTAGGAATATACACGAATGACTCCCATAACTTTGAACTTTCTAGTACATGGATGAAGTTTAAGAATCCATCTAGAGGTCTCTATTAACTTTTACTGTCCCATAATTTTCCACAGATTATCGAAACTTTTCTTGATTTTCGATACACGATTACGACTGCATCATTTGGCGTTGTATCATGCTTATAAATCGTACGATTACTTTCGATTCTGAGAAGCCAACATTTTTCTGATTCTCGAAGATAAATATTAAATTGACAAACGGACTGGAAAATTGTTAAAAATTTAGCTTGTTATTATTTCTTCAAGTACATATATACTTCCAATATACGTACTTATATAAATTACATTTGCGTCAGAGAACAGTCAAATCACAAAAGGACGAACCTTAATCAGATTAAAAATTTCATTGAATCTTCGTCGATTCATTCAGCATTCCGAATATTTCACGTTCAAAATTATTTTTTAATCCAACGTTCCTTCGTGATGCAATGCTCGGTAATTTGAAAAGACGTGTTGTTGCTGCAACGAAGTAATAATATCTCCAACACACACACCGACGACCGAATGCAGAAATTTTACGGAGCACACACTCGCATAAAATCAGCCAACAGACGATCAAGAAATAACGAGAGTTACGACAGAATTTCACTTGGTCTCGCATTATCTTTACGCTGAATCTTGGAAAAGATACACATGCACGCGCGAACACGAGTATGACGTACGTGACGTTCCTGTCGAATATTCTCATTATTGCGAGATGAAACAACTGACGTATAAAATGCGAAAGAAATTATGTTACCTAGTGTCATTCTCACTATTCGGTTGACTATTTTGAAAAAGAAGTCTCGTTTTAGAACGAATTTTCACTGCTCCTCGTCTTTTTCTTCGAGTTTTCTCCTCCGTCTTGATACTCATGTGGGAACATCCTTAATCAAAAGAAAACGCAATGCACCGTATCGTCTGTGGAAAGGAAAGCGACAAGGTGATTGTTCAACCTACATGTAATTTTTATCTCTTGCGTTTAATTAAAAAATACCTGTAATTAATCGTACTTCTCAAGATTTCCGCATTTTTACTTGTTTCATCGACACACGTGGTAGACATTTGCATTCCGTACTAGAAAATAAATGAATATTTCTGTCATTATAATATTTTCTCGTATTTATAATATAATTTCAACAAGATATAAATTTAACTTTTAGATTCGTAGATAAACTAACTTTTGAAACTTATCTCCAGTGTGGAGATATACTTCATGCGTAAAGTTAATTATACACGAATGAACTGAAAGCGTCAAGAAGATTTTAATTTCACTTTTTGTTTCACAATGAAAACGTTATTCTTTTCTGTAGAAGTTTTATATAATATGTTTGTAACATTCGAAATGTAGTGCATCATAACGAGAAGCGTTCAAAGGTTACATAATGATAGCAAATAGCACACTTACATCGCAATGTCGCACAGTGAAAGAATATAGAAAGTCAATCTCTTTGATTTATGCTTGACGGTTGATTGCCATGAAAATATTCTCACGCATAAAATGGTATTGCGGAGAAAATAATATCAATTATTGATGCTAATCAGTCGAGTATAATAAGCCTGCTTATTCCATAGAAATTGGCTGAATAAAGTTCAATTTCAATCTCTGTTTATCAGACAGTAAAAAATTTATTTTATTTTAAAATATACTACTTTAAGTATAAAATATATAAAGCTTTCCTTTAATAGACAAATGTATTACTGAAGATATTATTCTAATTATTCATTTTTCTTTCTTCGGGAGAAGACATGAAGTTACATGTTCTTTCTGTTGGAAAGTATGTAGCTTGTATTTTAACATTCCTAGCGTCCTGATATTTATCATAACTCTTTCAGGATCAGTAATTAATGAGAAATCTACATGAAATGAGATGTCTTTACAATTAAGAATTAAGAAGGTTCAAATCTAAAAATAGAGAGTCTGGAAATACGCTTAATTGGTCCTTTATGTTAATTTCTAAATTTAAACATCAAATATAGAAAATGGGACATCGTTGCATATAAATTAGATGGATTATCACTAATTAAGATAAAATATTCTGAATATAACAGTAAAATAACCGGCCCTGTGAGTTAATTGCACGAAATTTCTAGGTTTAATCCACAGCAGGGAGCTGCTATTTGGTAATGAACTGAGAAACATCTTACTGAGAAAAATCGTTAATTAAAGTAAGAAGATAAGATAATTATTTGTGTAAACCATTAAAGTAATAAAGAATTATATATGTGTGTGTGTGTGTGTGTTTCATTTGAAAGATAAATTATGTTTCTTATTTATAAAGGTTTCCGTGAAAAGTTTAATTTTATGAACGAAGATGTATATTTTCATTTAGATCTATTTTTTGTTATGCATTCTATATACATAAAAAAATGATAAATTAGATAAAACTGCAGAAAATAAAAAATAACTTCAATCATTCATGTTTTTACAAATACATTAGTAAGCTAACGTGTCTCATATATCTTTGTTGTTGTTTTTTTTTTAAGATTTTTTTAATGATTTCGTATATTAATATGAATTTTGTATACAAACTTGACGCTGTTAGATCCTTCTGATTCAACATCCAAAATTCTTTCTAAATTAGCTTCGTTAACAAAAATCCACGAAGAAATATATTATTAAATCCTACATAGACTTAAATTACTTAGTAACTAGAATGTTCCTTCTTCATATCCCAAGATGAGAAGCTACGATACCTATCAAAACAGTGAGCACATCGATTACGACCGAATCATAAAATATCTTACATTCGTTATCACTGGTATTTTAATAGTATATTAACCTTCGAACACATTTGCCAATAATAAATCTTTTTTTTCTCATGCAAACGGATGGACCGCATATCCGATTCTTCCTTAACTCTTTCTTACAAGCACAAACACGTGAGAAATAAATTCATCATGCATTCTCTAGGAAGAAACCGCCATCAGTTTTCTTAATCATCCAAATTGCCTAGAAGACGATCTCGAAACAAAGTACCGTGACCAAAGCATATCCTCGATAATCATTATCTATTGGAAAGCCAGGCAACAACGGCCTATTCGTAAGTCTTCTTGTACATTATTAAAAGGTGAAAGTAATTTTTTATTATGTTCCTTTTTTCGTCTCTCACACGCGTCTTCTCCGACGGCGTCACGACGTAATTCGAAACTGTAACACTTCAACGGAAACACAACCTTCTCCTCGTCTTCTGCTTCTCTTCGTCACCATTCTCTTTTCATCGATCGTTCTTACAGACCGTGCAGCTACGTTATTGCAAACGTACGTTACTTCTGAAACGCAGCGTCTCCGAAAAGGAATCTCGGCGGGTTTCAGGGTTGAAGATACGTTTTCCCCGCGTGAAACGAGCTTACGAAGTCACGTTGTATCAACAGTGGAAACAGCGGTTGAACAATGTACAGCAGAACCGATACAGAATGTCGTGGGCGAAGGATCACAGGCCAAGTCAATGGCCGTTCAGCAGGATCGCACCTCCGCGGGTAGTATAGTATTCTTCGGCAGTTTCTCGGTGATTTCGAACAACCCGTCGAAAGAATTCGAGCTAGGCGTTTATGATTACTTTATTTTTGCTTTAATTTATCTGTCTGTGGTACATACAGGATGGTCCCTGCAATGAAAATTGCTTTAATAACATTATAAATTCCGTTTACAAATTACAAAGGAAATTGGTACGAATTAATACTGTACACTGCGTCGTGAAACGTGTTACTTTTTTTTTCAAGTTCTCTCTGTCTTACGATCTGTTTTAGATACAGACTTTTTATGTAGTTATTTGTGTGTCTTTTTTCTTTTCTCTCTTGTCAAGCATACACATTCTGGCAGTTTTAGCTATGCAAAATTGTCATTTGTGGTACAATTGATTTGGAGGAAAGACTGGACGTGAATATTACTTAAAAAAAAGAAAGAAACTGCTCAATGATGTACTTCAGTTTTTCAAGGAATCGAGTTTGGAATTTACGATGCATTTGATTCCGTGTTTTTAATACGGCGTATATAAATATCAACGGAGGAGTTTTCAAATTTCTTAAGCTCATTGCTATTTTTCTTTCTTGTTTTCTAAAATCAGTAATCACCGAGATTAATTAAAATAGAACATCATATAAAAATGATCTCTAGATTACATATTAAACATTAAAATACGACATTGAAATATGTACTAGGAATAAAAGTTTGTGAAATATACAAGACAATTTATTCGTCGTGAACTCTTGAATATCTTTGTTGGAAACGTTTAACAATAAAATTATATGAATTAAATAACGAAATATGTACAATGTATAATGATTAAAATCATCATTCTAGGTATATTCAAAGATCGTTTAATAATTGAAAATTTCATATTTCATACGTTCATAAACGTCAAAAATATTCAAGATGTTCACGAACAATAAAACACCTTACATTTACCTAACGCTGATCGAAATGAATACGAGCTTAATCAAGTAACGAGTCAAGATTAGACTTTTTCAGATTTTCATTTCGAGAATTTTCGATTGACTAACTTGATTAAAAAAAAAAAAAAAAAAAAAAAAAAAGAGAGGGAGGAAAAAAGGAAATGTCATTTTTCTCACAGAAAAACACGTTTCTATAAACGAAACGTTAGATCACGAAATCGCGCGACAAAAAGACCGACGCCCGATGTAAAAGGAACAGGACGAAGCAGCATACAATAATCTCCATTAAACGATGTGAATATATTATATTTTCGTAAGAAATTCGCAGAAATATGCATAGCGTATTAATCGTACGACATATGGTATAACGTGTGTACATATAATGACGTTAGATTACATTGTGTACTTAAGATAAATAATCCTTACACGATATAATGAACGATTCAAAAGAGTTTTCCGTGGTACTAGGTTCGAATTGCACACGATGTATGTGTATGTACGACGCGTAACACGTGCTCGAGTCGAAACGAACTGAATCGAATCGGAACTGATATATTCAGAACTCATCCAAGAACTCGGAACTCGGAACGACGACGAGGCGGAAGCGCGTATCGCGTAGCGCGGAGAACCTCGTTTCGTTTCGCGCCGTTTCGCGCCGTTTCGCCTGCTCTCTCGTCTCGTCCTCATTGATCGATCGAATCGATTAAATTTTCACCGTGTCCCCGTGGCCATTCCATTCGTGTCCTTGCTTTTCTGAAATCTTCGAGCAGATTGGATCGAGCCCACCCGGGAGGGGGAATTCGTTTGTTTCGAAAGAAAAAGAGCGGCCATTCGAAAAGAAGGAAACGAAGGATAATAGAGGCAGAAGAAAGATAGAGAAAGAGAGAGAGAGAGAGAGAGAGAGAGTGTGTGTGTGAAACAGAGACAGAGAGAGTGACAGATACACGAGGTGAAAGTTTAACCAATTAATATCGATACACAATACTTGTTCGCGTCTCTGTTCGTCGTTGCCCGGGTCGATCGGGGTTTCGACCAGATCGAGGACCACAGGATCGATTCAGGATAACTCGAGGATTCGACTCGAGAGACCGCGGGGATTAGAGAGACGAAGAAAACCGAGCTGAAACGCGCTGCACGTTTGTTTGCATGCCGAACCACGAACAGGTAACCGCGAAGAATCAGATTGTTGAATAATGTTTTGCTCCGGCTACTTTGATTTCGCTTCAACGCCAACATCGCTCCTCCTTCTGAGACTTCTCTGCTTTCCTGGCACCTTCCTCTTCCAGGGTTTCATCCAAATCGCTGCGCCATCGCCTGATCTCTCATTCTCCTCTTGTTCCTCTTCTTCCTTCTCATACGTCTCGCGCGTCTTTCTTAACCTTTCTTTAATCTCTTTCTCCTTCTTCTGTCTGTCTTTTTCTCTTTTCTTTTTTTTTCTCTTTTTAGACGTTTTCCCTCCTTTACGCGTATGTATTTCTTTTTATTTATTTATTTATTTATTTATTTATCTTTATCTTAACCTGTCCGCACCTCCCTTTTTAGTTTTATCTTTTTTGTTTCGCATAGGTTTAACTTGAGAAACGCGGCTGTAAAACGTTTTTCTCGTTTCTTTCGCTCGCTTCGGATGATACTCGCTCAGTTGCTTCCTCGCCTCTTCTTCTTCTCCTTCTCCCCTACGGTTCTATGTCCTGATTACATGATTATGCATTTGCCTCTCTCGGCCCAGGGATTGTTCTTCTTGTCGGGCGCGTGTATCAGTGGATCAGTCTTTTCATTCTCTTCCACGTATTCCCTCATCCTGAAAGCAGGCACATGTTTTACTAATCTTTTCCTTCGACTAATATCGATGATTGACAGATGATAGACTGAAATTGAACATCCAGAGGAAGAGGCGAAGAGTCGCCTGAATCGTTTTGAGAATCGAGAAACGATACTTTCATTTATTACCGATTGAAATTCATAAATTTTATTTTTGTGGCGATTGATTTCACTAAATCACGAAAGAATTAAACGGAATTAAAATAACTTTCAATGTGTAAAATTAAAGAGAAGAACGTGGAAAATACGAGCTTTCAATGTTGAGATCTCTTTCAAAAAGGAAACAGTTAAAGAAAAGAAATCGATCGGAAAATTAGCAGATAATTATGTACGTTGACCGTCATTACTTGATGTTGTGTTCATATGTTCAGTGATCGATAATTTTCCCATATCGCCATTACGTAATTCTTACATTATCATTATATAACAGTCACATTACTTACCTACTGGCTAGAACTTGCATTGTCTGTACTATCGATATCGATATTTCGATAAAATTAATCATTAATTTTGTAGTTTAAGTTTCATATATAATTTAGATACAGACTTTGTTTTATACCCATACGTGATAATCTTCGAAACTGCTTTAAGAAATATGGCCATTAAAAAAACTGTTTTAATTAGTTTAATTAATTTCATAATTTTTAAATATTACTAAAACACATTAACTTGATTACTTTGTTTTATTCGATACGTATGTCTGAATAAAAGTATTTAGAATATATATTTAAGTAATAAGTATTTAGAATATACATTCGAGAATCATTTCAGAAAAGAACGGAGAAATCGAGATAGATTTCTAGGTGTTCCAGAGACGAGATATATACATGCAGGATTATAAATGTAACAAGGTTGCAAGCGATACAAAGAAAAGTGCAGCGAGGAACGAATAGTTGGCCGTTTCGCCGCGAAGGCTCGGTGAAAGGGACTCGCGGCCACTCTGGCCGATTTTGCGTTCAAGGAGAATCCTGTGTTCCGAAGGTTTACGATTACTCCGCGATCGAATAATTTTTCCGACGAATTGTAACCTCAAATTGTAACCAATTTACGTTCAAATTATATTCCATGATGTCGGAACGCTCTGGAATAGTTTTCTCTTCAATGAAAAAAATCAGAAGACTCTGACGAAGATGGTAAAATATTTGGGGTGTTAAGTACTTCAAAGTAGATTACTTCAAGTTTTTCAGGTCTCTTTTATTACAATATTATAAGCTAATACTTTTATAATATTAAGAGTATATAACTTATTTATTCTGAATTGTGTATCTATTCTGAAGTTTGCCGCCATTTAGAATTTATCTATTACTGAATCTTCTAATAATATCCATTGCAATAATATCGGGTTTCTCGATTAAGTTGAATTTATTATACTTTCTATTGCGTCTCGTAGTTCGCACTGATCTCTGGATATGCAACGTTATCTCGAATTTACATCTGATCGTAAAGAATAAGTTGGAAGGATACGACACAAATTCTTCAGCTGTGTCGTTGAATAAGGCAGGTCGTTCTACACCTAGATGCAATCGCAAGTATGATTCCAGTGCGCTTTTCTTCAAAATGATAAACTACAGAAAGTGTTTGAATTACGTAATACTAAATGGGATCATTTTTGCTGATTAAACGGGGTTGATTATACGAGAATTTTTTTCAAAACACGAAGAAATTGATCTTAAAACTAGTCTTGTCTTGTTCCTTAGTCTAAACATTAAATCTGAAGTTTTATGAATTTTAATACAAACTATAAACCTATCTAACGTAGAAGAGAAATGTAGATTAGAAATTTTAATAATTGAAATATCTCTAACATTAGTCAGGAATAAGTGGGATACTTTTCAATCCACACTGTAGCAACTTTCTTTTTTACTATACTCCACTATCTTAGTATGCCAATTTTTACGCTTACGTTTAATCATTAATTCGATTTTAAATCAAATTTCAGCATTATCTTTGCTGTTTTGAGTGAAATAAGCAACTGATTTCGAAGGAAAGATCTAATAATCTAATTCTAATTGAATCTCTGTTTGTCAACCAATCTTCTGTTAACGAATATCAATAATAGCTACAATCATAAGAATTTTCTGTTCTAGTTAACTCGCAGATCAGCAGAAAATGCGAGAAAATCAGCAAGCTTTCACTTATCACTCTTTATTAGAAACGGATGTGGGTTAATGACCTGTTGCGGCTTGCACAAGTTACTTTTCAATGCTTATTTCAGAGAATAACAGAGAGTTTTGCTCGTTAAAACGCAACATTATCTGCAATTAATTGAGAATTATCCGATTACTTGCGACGATTCTTTCTAAAAAAAAATGAGTTATATTCTATTCACTAAGAATATATCTTACTAACTACATCCTTCTATTGTACTACAGTCAAAGGACTCGTACATTATGATAGAAAATAGTTTCTACAACTTTCACAACGTAATTTCTAGACCTTCACATGCGTCTGAACCCTGTAATAAAGACTATATCATCAACTTCGGAATATATTAAGTTCGGAAACGTTAAGTTCTATGCAAAAGCGAAGAGTGGGTCAATTCCGACTCACGCAGACGTTTCATTATTCCCCACGTCACGTTTACGTGTCCCATTCTGTCAAGTTATTGGCTGAAATTTTTATGGAATATGACACGCGTAAAGTTAGCACACGATAAGAAACCAACTTCTCCCATGCGCGACGAGAGCAAAGTTTCGCAAGTAACACGGGAGTACACTTGCCGTAGGAAATTTTTATGGATTAATTTTCTACTAAAAGCATCTCTCTCGTAACGTCTATATGCATTTTCAGAATGATTTCGAATTTCGCTGATATAATCACGACTATCAATCGCGCCTCGCTACCAGTGAAATTTGAACACATATCGCGTACACGCAAACGTTCTCTATGGTGGTACTATGGTATTCAAGTACTTTCATGAGCAACTGTGTACGTTGGCCTGGACAATGCCGTTTCTTTCAATGTATCACGACATGCACGATCGGGAAAAGCGCTCGAGGAGGTAGAATGTTCGTCGTTAGGCGTACGACAGCGTGAGCGAGAGATTAGCTCGATCGACAAGAGGGGAAGAAAAAAGAAAATGAGACAGGTAAGTACCTTTCACTTCGACACTCTCCGAGAGTGCAGAAACCGCGGAAACTTTTTGCTTTCGCGTGCGATTCCCCTCGAAAAACCGCAACGGACAACGCCAAACGTGGTTCCGCGTTCGTTCCGCAACACCGATATGTTCACAACTTCCCATATGTTATCAAACACCAAGCAAATCACGTTAATTACACGCTGTCGTTAAAGTCTCTGAAGCCCCAGCGAAATTCCAAGCTAATTGCCAGGCTAAGATCCGTACGATCGAGTAACACCATTTGCCGATTTGTTCGAGATCTCGCTGTCAACACTGACAACCGGTATCTGTTTCATTATAACGTATCCGCTTGGTGTTGTAACAACGTGTCATTTTTTTTTCCCTTCCCTTTTTATCCTTTATTAACTTCACATTGATAGACATTATCTCAAAAGACATTTACAGAGATTACAGAGATTTAACCGAAAATAGAGAAAGATCTAACTTGTGATCACTGTAGATTCTAGGGTGAGATAGCTGATGCAAGTATCTATCTTTCGTTCGAGCGTCTAAAAGCGGTTAATCCACGAATATGCGATTAACGGATACTCCACGTCCAAGGAGATCCTGTACCAGCATGTAATACGGGAACACCGGTGTAATGTAACCTTGACTGTCGATTACTGGCCGCGTGTTGCGGCAGGCCGCGCCACGCCAAACCGATTGCACCGGGTATACGTCATCTACACGTCCCGCGTTCTTCGATTTGTCTAGGAAGCGGCTTCTCCGATCACATTGCCCGAACGATCTTTACACGACACCGAGGGACAATTGTTTCGTTCCAGTTGATTCAACACGGACCGATTGATACTATCGTCGTTCGATATGATTCATCGTCTTTTCTAACTACCGTCTGAATTGTTATTTTATCGCGTGTACAATAACAAATCACGACGTAACGTTTCAAGTTACACTGAAATCATGGAAGGAAAATTTCCATTTTACTCAAAGGGATATCAACGTTCGTTGAACATTTCAAAGGAAACAATAATTTGGTACGTCATTAAGAAAATTATAAAATTTCTAATTACCTGTTTAAGATCATAGCGAGGGACGTTTTGTAAAATTTATGAATCATCGTAATCATCAAACGGATAACCGTGCATGCAAGATAGCAACATATGTGTTAATTAAGCGCCGAGATAAAGGAACGTGATAGTTCAAGAAAGAGTAATTAACGAAAAATAGTCTTGAGATCAGATGACAGCATGTAATACACGTGTACGATCGAAAGATTGCTGAATGTTTGATGTTGAACTGTAAGGTATAAATGTACAACGAGCGTGAATCTTCAAAACGAGGGGGATTCATTGACTCATCGAGGATCAAGTATCCATTGGACCTGAAGGACTCTGAATCCATTACGCCAGAAAACCAGAATTACTAATATTGATTCGACCTATTATCCCAGTATAACATAAAACAATATTAAAAATAGCGTTCGTCGATAAACACCTACTTTTCCTTTTTGTACAAGTTTGGAATCCCGAGACTAATTAACGCAAAAAATAAATACCTCAAATTGCCAATGAAGAAACTTAATTTGTGCTGTGTACTAATTTTGATCCTGCCTTACAATTAATTCCTGACTGTTATTAATAATCTTTTGGTTTTGGGCTAGACTCTATAAATTTTGAAATAATAGTTACAATAAATTGTGATAGTTTTGTACAGATTTCTGATTACGCTATATATGTAATTTATTATGTATGTAAGATGTCGTACAGAGTTCATTCAAAATTCTTTAATCATCTCAATCAATTGACATTACATTTAGTGTTACAAATTTGTCATAATGTAAGCACTATAATCTATTTATCCAATCTACTTCTCATTCTTACGTACGCCAATAATTTTCAACCTGTTGATCGTTAAATCAATTTTCTTGAACTTCAATGAATACCTCTAAGTATTTAAAAAAAAAAAAAAAAGTTGACGAACTCTCAAACTAAACGACAGAAATAAGTCATGGAAATATCTAATTTGATTTTTAGAAAAGTTTCGTCTCTTCGAATGAGTTGAGCAACTTTAATGCTTGAATAACTTATGTATATACTTATGTATAGTTATTACTGGATGTAACCCTTTTAACAGAATAGAATCGAAGAGAGACCGCGGGTGATTGACATTGAGGGTTGTCACAAGTCTGATTATACGTCTAATTATCCGTAATCTATGACGATCTAATGGCTATGATTCGAAATCTCCATTATCTGAAAATCCATTACTCAAACATTCGATTATTCAAACAGCGCAATTCCTTCGTTGTTTTGCATAGTATGATATTAATATTACATACATACGTATATGTCTAGCATAATTTCTCCAATTTTGCAGCTAATTTCCCGAACAATTGAATACTTACAAGGTAACAGAGAAAATGACAAAACAATTGGAAAGAAAGTTGATAATCTCGCTGTTAGTTCAATGTTAGCCGGATTACAAAAGATCCATGATAGAATCGGCCTTTCTGTAAGGTAAGTCCTTGCCGTTTATGATTGCGAGATTTTCCGCTGGAAAAATCTTTGTAATCGTTTTCTTGGCTGTTCAAATTCTTTTGATTATCAAAGACAGTGAGATAAAATTGTTTGTCTCGCGTCGGTTCTAAAGTTTTTCAAGGTCTCCAGAATACGCCATAAGAATTTCAAGGAGAAAACAGTTTTCACATGGAGGCAAGCGTGGATTTGAACAAGCGAATGTATACGAGCAAGAACACGAAAGAGGCTCAATAAAAAGATTCGAAGCCTTTAAATGAACTGTCTCGTTGTATTTAGAATAGTACAGATACATTGAACAATAACGATACATTGAAATAATAGTAAATTTAATAAGTACTGCAATACGTGAAAATTTTTATGTTCGAGAATTGAATTATTATCATTATTATCTCGGTTGAAATATTAATATGCTATATCTATATAACTGTATAGAAATTGTTCTTGCAACTGTAAAAATATGCAAAACACATGTATGAAATAAAATGTAGTTTCTATATAGTACATTTTATCATCAGTTTTTTAATAAACATTCGTAGTTTAGTAGTTTATTCATATTTACATACAAACACGCATGTAACTAACTGAACATAATAAAAAATTTTACGTATTTCATGTATAGAACAATATGATACAACATGAAGTTCAAAGTTGTAATTTAAATTATTATTTAAATAGAATCGTGGAATATCTATATAAATACAAAAAATTATCAACAAAAATTATACAAAAATGCTACATTAATTGAAAAAAAACGCGAGTGATTATTTAAATTTTCCACTGTAACAATGTATCACGTTCATCAATATTCTGTTTTTATCAATTTTCGAATTATCTCAATATAATTTCAAAAGTTCAAAAAAACAGAAATTACTTGCTACTTAAATTTTTCATCACATGTGTGTACTATGAATACTTTCTTAGCTAAAAATAGCTTCGAAAGAAATCCCAAGTGTAATACAAAATCATGGTTCATTTGAATGAATCACTTAATACTTTTTCAGATTAAACAATCTTAAATTTAAATTAAAAGTAATATAAGACATAGAGTCTCGTTGTCTTGGACAATCATTATATCGTACTAAATTTGTCTATGACAGAATCACTCGAAGTAAAACTAATTCTCCAATATCGTAAAATGGATATAAAATACGAACAAAAAATATACCTCTGACTATTAAACATTTTCCACTGATACTTCGTAGAATGTATCAAAAATGATCACAGGATTTACTTTTACCATCACAAAAACGTTCCTGTGTCTTTTAGTATATACTTTCTCATTAGAAAAATTGCGAACACGTCTCTCGTATAAAGATCTCCCTAGAAACCTGCAGGAGCTCGTCAAAGTCTGAATATTTAAGTCACCACTATCCCCTTGTCTAAATCCTCAACCCTCTTTAACTTCATCAATGCAACTTATTAAAAAATGATGGATCGTCTCACTGAATTTTCTTTGTACAATACCTAGAGGGCAAAGAAAATATAAAATAAAATATTCAGTCTGACAAATGTGCCTCGTGTAATCGGTAAACGATTAGAAATCACCAAATAAATTACAACAAAAATCATTGACAGGACGGACCAAATTGAACCGAAGAAGCACACGGGACCAATTACTCGAACTGATAATAAAGCAAAGGCTAAAATGAGACAAGACAGATACTACAGTTGTCAACCAAGCGGCTCATGATCAACAAAGATGAATGCAAAACAACATTGCGTATTAATCAGCGTATCAAAACGAGACAACGGCAAAAATAAAACGGCGCAAACGAAATTTCACGAACAATTGATGAATATAGGTTGAGATAGATGGAGTTGTTGAACGAATGGCACGAAACTTTCCATGGACCATCCTCGCTATCCTCATTATCTACCAAATGAAATGAGAAAATAGAACTGAGAAACATGCATTCTGAGTGTAAATCAGGAAAAAATTGCGACAACGATGAACGAAAAGAAGGGATGGATGAAAGAAAAAAGAGGGGTTAATGGACTTACGCGACAATACTCTTCGACAGGGGCCACCGTTCCATATCAGCTTGGTACTTCATGTTCTCGATCTGCTTCTTCAGTGCGTCCTTGTCCATGTTAGCGAGTACACTGGGATCCATGGTTATAGCCGCGCCTCCCTTTTGCCAGATAAGAGCCGAATAGCGCTTGCGCCTCTACGAAAAATCAATAGAACCGACTATGTATGGGGACTCCTGTTATTGGAACACCAAACCTACGTCACAGACTGGCAACAGGAAATTCGATTCTGCGAGGAAAAGTGCACGAACTTTTCCCTCGTCGCGACCTCCGCGAGATGACAACGGATCCCGATTCTGTTTCTCGTACGCACGTGACCGTCCAAACCGTCATCGTGTGCCATTTCATTATTATAATCCATGTACGCGTTACAGGTCATTATACCGAAGGCACTTGGTACTTTGGTACAGCGGCTTTCGAGGGACTTGATCTTGGATTTCTCTTCTTCAGTTGAAAACATTCAGCATGAATTTGGCAAATTAGCAGGAGATCGCTTGTGTAAAGAAACGAGATGACTTTTCTTTTTTTCTTACAGATTTTAAATCTCTCTGCTACCTTGCTTCGAGTGAGAGGATGCTGTTGCTGAACAATTGCGGGATTATAAATTATTTAACAGTTACAGCATCCAGAGTAAAATGCTTTGATATAACTATGTTTCGTTACAGTTGAACTTCGACTAAATAAAAAAGAGTAAATCAAATCTTTGCGAATTGTAATCTCTCCGGTTCTTGGTATTTGCAGTAACATATAAGTGGGATTATTTTTTCTAAATACTTATTCTTCTGTTCGTTGATGAGCTGTTTTTAAGCACTTTCAATCAAGAACCCTTTGACGCTTCCAGCGGAAGCAACGAAGCTTGAATCTTAACGAGAAGCACATGGAACAAACACAATGCGCGTACCCATAATAAATTTCTAACGCCCTCTTCTCTTTTTACAGTTTATACACTTATTCTTCTCTGTCGGTAATGACCGTTAAGCAGGGAAAAGAGCCATAAATAAATTAAATTTAAACATCCGTTTGAAACATGATGTAAAATGCGGTGATTAACGGTAGTGATATATGGTAATTCCATTCTTCAACTACCGTGTTATCATTTGACATGAGGTACTGTGTTATTGTTTTACACGATTCTCAAATATCTGTAACAATATAATAAACAAAAAGCCAATCCGTCGCTTTGCTCACACACTGACCAAGATTATTGTGTCACGCATTGTAATTATCGAATTCGTACACATACATTCCACACAGAGTAGCTAGTGATTCCTACGGCTTCCTCAACGTGACCAACAATAAGTATCGTTTCCCGAACAAACCCAGTCAATGATAATCTTGCATCTCACAAAATATTTTTAGTTAATCTAAATTCTCAAAAAAAAGAAATATTTATCTTGTCTTAATTTTTTTATATCATCTTAAGTGTCGAGATCGCCTGTTTCCTTTCTCTATAAAGATATAACTATTCTTGGTGAAAAATATTTTATGGAAGTATTGTATATATAACAAAGAAAATCAAATAAATAAAAGAAACAAAAAGGATAATTTACCTTTAATTCTAGATGTTGCTGTGTCATCAAATGTACAGTCCACGTTTAAAGGATAATTTTACTCACGTCTGATCGTACATGTAAACTGTAGTCGCTACTTTATTTGTAATAAAATCTTCCAAGAAATTACTTTCACAATGTCAAGCGGACCATGCTTCGAAACAGACTTGGGATAATAAGAAATATTCGAGTCACACAGATGTTCACATAAAGTTATATAAGTTGAAATTTTGAAAAAGAAAAATGTCTATAATAAATATCAGATGTACTCACTAAATGGAATAAATATTTAAATATTTACAGATTGAAAATAACTAAATACGTGACATGAATTAATTTGGAAAAGAAAATTCTAAATTAACTTGGAAAAGAAATTAATTTCGAAAATTTATTTCTTCGCGACAATATTATAAGTTATCAAGCTGTTATTAATTAAAATAAAATCGCAATAATGTCACTTCTAATAGGGATTCAGCCGATAGCTGCCTTACTTTGGCACAAGTTCTAGTTTCAAAAATAAAACATTAATGAATTAATTTCTAAATTTACAATATTCCGAATTTATTAGAATTTATTATTTATTATGAAAATGTAAGAAGAAAAAAATTTAATTTACAATATTTGACAAATAATTATAGGTATAATATATAGGTTATTTGAAACTTGCATCCAAATTGAAATAATTAAATTAATTTAATGTTTCATATTTCATTCAAATCGAACATTTCTGCTACCCAAGGTCATTCCTCTACAAATCACGCTAAAAATAATATTCACTTAAATTCTATCACAGCAGTTGATTTTTATCACGCATATACTGTAAATATAGATGCGAATGTTTATATTGCTATTTATATACTGTAAATATAGATGCGAATGTTTATATTGCTATTTATCTCTTCCATATTTTAGATTATGATAATAATCATAGCTTTTCAATTCACTTTCCCATCTATTGTGAATTTTCCTACGTATGTATAACTGATGATTACCATCATATAAATATCCATTTACTATACTATCGCAAAATACATCAAGTGTAACAAATATTTTTTTATGAAAAATCACTTTTTTGTTGGTGATATTATACTTATTCATGGGACACCATGTAAGTAACCCACATTACTACATGTGCTATATATACGTATTATATGCAGCAAATAAAATTTTAAATTCTGTTAGACTGGTATAACAAACGTTACACATATTTTGTAGAAATATTTTATGTTGTGCAATTTATCCTTCTATCCTTTTTTTTTAAACCATTTTTCTTCCTAATTTTTCTTCCTCATTTTTCTAATTTATATAGGGAGTACTGCAAAATGTAGCAGGAACTATCGAAAATAAAAAATACAGTTTTTTAAAATAAGATGCCGTTTCCGCAGAAATCGATGTATCAAGCATATACATCAAAGTAATAATTTGGATCACGGTATACATTTCTCTTCGTTAAACATTTCGTGCTATTCGGTTATTTTTCTTAGCTTACATTGATAAGATAATAGATTTTAAAGGAAAAGATGTACACCAAGAATTACGAAGTCATTACTTATGAGTTGGATACTCACGTACTTGCTACGTTTTCAAAATTTCAAAGCCAATCCTCTCGAGAACGAAATCTTATTAAAAAAGATTCATTCTTCATTTTTTTTTTTTTTTTTTTTTTTTTAATAGCAAATTACGTTCAGTTTCTTGTAGATCATTCTGTATAAATTACATAGCAATTCATATAGAATATGTTACATGCAACATTCCCAATTTTTTTTGGAAAACATTATTCAACGTTCCTCTGATATAAAAGTCTATAAAATTTCTCCAGACCTTTTTCTCTTACAACGCAATATTACACATTTTATCAAGCTTAACATATTATTTGATTAACGACCAATGATCGAACATCCTTGATAGAAGGATAAAAATTGCGAACGTTTGCGTTCTACGGTTAATGTAATTTGCCAACGGAGGAAAGTAAAGTTCGTAGAGTTGAAGAGAATAAAAACCTGCTACATCCATTTGCCGTCGACATTCACTCCAGCCTGGAGAAATGTCTCTTAAAATGCAAGGCGTGTATACCTACGCTAAGACGAAGATCAACGATAGCTGAAAAATCGGCGTCGCAGAATGCCAGCCGAAACATTCCCGATTATTTTGAAAATAGCTCGGCGTATTCACATCGACACGTAATGCACGTAGACGCGACACCGCTCTTCATAGATAATAATTATCTCTATCAACTAGGTCTAGATCCGTCGTTTCGAAACCGGTCGGCTCGCAGAATCGAATCGAGTATTTTTCCTTGATGATGATATTTCCGTGAGGTATTCTCGATACTGGCACTTACCCAGTAAACAGAATTTCGGTGTGTACGGCAGAGGGCACGTGTCACAGGAAGTCCGTCCCAATAACCGTGGCCGAATATTAGAGAGTAGCACTCACCTTGCCGGAGGTCGGAGAAGTTCTGAGATGCGCTGACTCTTGGCAGGTTTCTCGATTCGCTTACGGAAGCCTCAACAAAACTCGGCAATCTAATTTGCTGGTAATTTACGTGCCGATATCTTCAATCATTGTTGTCATAAGAATATTCCTCGGCGAATGTTCGGCCCGCTTATAATCCGTAATAAATGAACTGACCGTGTTAACCTTCCTCTCGACCTGGATGGCTCTCGATTCCGTTACACGCCTCCTATGGCATCGATGAAAATATATTTTCTAGGAAAAAAAGAAAAATAAACTAATGTTTATTGTCTCTAAAGGTATCTATCGTAAACTATATATGAATGTCGACACGGATGTGATGCAATTTTTGATAAAACTAGCTTGATCTAGGTTTGAAATGGAATTAAAAAGGGATAAACCGAAAGCTCTAACTTTTTTATTTTTATTTTTTAAGTAAATGTATTTTTGATAAAAAGATAAAAAATATTTTCTGTTTCAAATATTAAAAAATTCATGCGACACGAATCTGTAATCTGTACATATAATACCAACACGTTGATTATGATTCTTTTGTTATTATCAGTGAATTTGGTGTGGCTCCTTTCACAATACTACGAGAAACATTTCTTTACATATTTAAAATATATATTTCGTAAAATGTTTGCCAATGAATTGAATGTTAGTAAAAATTATGATTTAGTTTATTATAAAGGTCTAATACATAATTTCTGTTATAAAATTTCAAATATATATATATATATATATATAAAAGTATATTAAGAAATATTACAAAACGTGAAAATTAAAAAATTATATTTCTGAAAGTTTTTCAAAAATTGCCGATATATTTTTTTTTTGTTAGTTTTGACTTTATTTATAATGATATAGTTAAGTGATTGTTAAATGTTAATAGTTAATAACGAGCAACAGAATTCAAAAACTTAAAGGCAGTAAATGAAATCTCGGCATGAATTCAGGAATTAGTCTATAATTGTAATTAATCTTAGTGTTAACACACTTACTAGCCACTGTTGATCATTCTTGCATAGTGCAAGCTTCTTATTATGTTTGCTAACAAGATTGGCAAAATCTACTTGTAAGGTATACTAGACTAAAATGTTGAATCATATCATTTACTTGATCTTTTACCGTTTAATGTTTTTTTCATTAAAGCAATGTACAATTTATATGAAAATTCGATGTTGCAAATATATACACTGATTATAGATAAAATTTATTGATTAAGTTATCGATCAAAATTAATTAACAGCCATCAAAAAGTATCAAAAATTATCGTTTAATGAAATTTTTACCTTTATTTTATTTTTTTAAAATAATTATTAAAACTTTCTTAAACGATGTGTGTGTGTGTGTGTGTGTGTGTGTGTGTGTGTGTGTGTACATAAAATATTGCAAACTATAGATTATATAACTGTAAATACAATAAATAAAATTTAATATAAAAAATTCTAATTTTAATTTTTTACCGAATTTATTAAGAATTATTCACGACTATATATTTTAAAATAGACTGTTCGAGATTTATATGAATACATTTGCTGCGTTTCTAACTGAATTTCACGGATATACGAAAACCGATTAATACTAAAGGGAAAATTTCATTGGTGGATTACAGGGATTGATTTATTGACTGATGGTTTAGATTTATTAGATGAAATTTCTATTGGTAGCCAAACATGAAAAGAGTACTGTGTTTATTTGTCTATGATGCTTGAATAAATAATTGATTGGGGTTGATCTAATTATATCTGCATAAATTTCTTAATATTCTAATAAAATTGAAGATTTTAACAATTACAATTTTTCTATTTCATACTATACAATTCTATATTTATTGAATATTTTATTATCTTTTTATTCTATATATGTTATAAAAAGTGATCAAATATATCGCTGATCTTTAATAAATTTTTTAATAAAGATCTAATATCTTTTATTTTCTCATCGAATCTTTTACAAAAAAACGGTATTATTGCATTTCTTAACGTTTAACCTATGAATCGGGAAACTCATTTTTTACATTATTAATTTTATGGATATAACAATTTGTACATCTACAAATTTCTTGATTTTTTAAATACAGTCTCATTTCTGTTAAAAATAAAGCATCATATTTATATATATTTATAAGCAATTGTAAATATTCAACACAATATCCAAGACATTTTTTTTCTAATTACGATATGTAAACAGGTTAATGAAACAGTAACTATGCATACATATACATATTACATCGCTAAAATTTTTTTATTATTAATTTTATTATTTGATGTTACTACTTCTTATAGTCAAAGAAAGATAATAAAACATTAATGTACTTACATTTATCACAAGAAAAAGTTTTAAATACCAGCATTTATAATGCTTAATCACTGAAATTCAAATTTCCTCGACTTAACATTTTGCGCCATATGCGTTGACTAATCAGGCGGGAAATTTAAATCCTTCAAACTAGAAAATCGTGTACTATTTATATTATATATAAACATAATAGAATAAATGTAAAAATAAAATAAATATTTATAATATAATAAAAATTCTACGATATATGCTTTTTTTCTAAATATATGCTAAAAAAAATAAAACGTAAGAACATCATGTAATTATAATAATGTTATATATTTGTAAATTAGTTATTAAAAAAATATAGAACTTTGTTTCTTTGTTGTATAGAAGTTTCTTATATAATTTTTTATTTTTTTATTTATCTCTGTAAAAAATTATGTTTACTTTCAATTAACAATTTAATACGATTTCATTTAAAAAATCTTGGTATTTTCATACATTCAGTCAGAACAGTTCTACTTATAACTAGAGCACAATTCTAGAAGAAACGAATAATAAGAATTATATTATATCCTTATATATATTAATTATATATTTAAATAGTATGTATTTAATTGAAACAGCATATATTAATCATTCGAATTCAAAATTAATTATATTTAATTTAGTATTGTGCTTTCTAACCTGTATAACCTTAATTTGTTCCTCTATGTGTAGGATATATTTAGAAAAGAAATAATGATACACTTTTCTAAAACGGACAAATACTTACAACTTGCAAAAGCAGGTACCAGTTATGCCAAACATATGAATCGTTTAAGTAATCGAATATTTGGCGAAGTAACAAGGACAACTAATAACAAATCTATGAAGGTAGTGAAATTATTTAGCGAAAAACCTGTAAACAAACGACCAGAAATCGTTGATTATTATCCTCGACATGTTGAAACTGATTTATTAATGAAACACCTAAAAGATTATGGATTATTTAGAGATGAACATGAAGATTTTAAAGAAGAATATCAACGTTTAAGAGAACTTCGTGGCAAAAAGAAATGGGTTCCACCAATGTTTAGAAATAAGCAAAACACGTAAATTTTTTAGTTTGAATTCAGTGTATCACATCAAACTGTATATTTTGTAAAAAAATTTCATATAATACATGTGTATATTTAAATACCAAGTATTATGTATAAATAAGAATGTAAAGATTCCAAAATACAAAATGAAAAAATAAATATAGTCTCTTGGGATATGCTACAACAATATTAGAATAAGAAGCATTTATGTTTTCAAAATTAAATGGCAATAACAATTCAAAATCATCTATTTCTATTTGATCCTCATTTTGTTTTATTACAATTTGACGAAATTGTTGATTATTATATAATAATGATTTATTCCTAGCACTAAATTGTTTTTGTGAATTTTCTACAATTTGATTGTTATTTTGAAAATTACTTCCAATTTCTTTATATTTATAAATATTGTTATTTGGTTCGTTTGTTATATCTGTATAAGATGTTTTGTAGTGACCATCAAAAAAAGATGCATTTTTATTACTATGATTTTTAGAAATAGACTGATGTAATTTATTCCAAAAATAAGTTTTATTCATAGTTTCTGTAAGTATGTCCTCGTGTTGTATCATTTCAGATGTATTATGCACTTTTTTGCCTGGCCAATAACTTATTTCTGTATCTAATTGTAAAAGATCTGAATGATTCCATAAGCAACTATGTACAGTAGTGTTTCTTTTAAATATACATTGTTTTTCACTTAATTTATTATTATTTTTCCATTCTTCTGTGTGCTTGTTATTAAAAACTATGTTATTCATCCATATTCTAATTGCAAAAATTATGCATTACAATTTAATTTTCATATAAGCCAATTTCATATACAAAACTTTAAAAATTTCATGAAAATTTTGTTAATTTAATATCTTTAAGCTTATACCTGAATGCACCAAGGTCAGTATATGTTGGAAGATCTCCACATTCTAAAGAAAAATTTGTCCATGATGCGATTCCAACTAGAGCTATTTCATGATTTTGGTTTTCACATACAACTGGAGAACCAGGATTACCAGCACAGGCTTTCATTTCATCCTTAAACTCAACCATTGTACAAAATACATTTGTATAATTTTTATTTGTTTTTATCATATATGTACACATTTTCCAGGAATTAAGAATTACTTCATAATATAGAATTGGCTTAGCTAGAACCTTTGAAGACAACGAAACATAACTTTGCCATCCAAATATCAAACATAGTTTGTAATCATCATCATATTTGACAGACATAAAATTAGGTAGAATTATTTTATCATGACACATGTCAAATGGCTTTGTAAGTTTCAAAAGAGCTATATTATGATCTCGATCAGGAAGAACAGAATAAGCTTTATAAGTGGGATATATATATGTAGCTTTTACAGGTAATGTTTGTTTAGAATTAGCTCCATTTAATCCAGTTGCAAATAAAGTAATGGACTGTAATTAAAATAAAATAAAATAAAAATATGACTACACATATTCTTTTCTTAATGCTAGATAGAAAAAGGATCATACATTTCTCTTATCATGAACACATTGGGCTGCGGTTAAAACCCAATCTGGTGAAAGAAGTACTCCACCACATGGTGCTACTGTTTGAAACTGTATCAACCAGGGAAATTGACCATCTTGAGCTCTTTTACCCTTTAACAGTATACCTTTATACTCTTTTAAATTTATAAAAATCAGAAAAAACCCGATATAAAATAACATATTCATTAAAATTAAATAAAAATGTAATACAAATTTGAAATATGTTTTGTCCCTATGTAGCTATCTTCAATGCTATAAAGTTAAAATAAATATGCATTTTTACTGAATGTAAAATTTTTATTAAAAAGTAAGTATATTAATAATTATGGCAATTAAATAGTGTCAGTTTATATTATTTATAGATTAGATACAAAAAGATATAGTTTAATAATAATTTTAATTAGAAAAAACTGACTTCATAGAATATCAAGTAATATTATTTGACTTGCATTTTTTACATCAGTATATCCAATCTATATTCATTTTATCTCCTTATTATGAATTAGAGAATATTTTATTCGTGGATAATGATAGTAATAATAATAATGTTTGATGGTATTAGTAATTTTTTTTAATAATTACAGTTCTTCTTTTACATCTTTTTCTTTATTTTTAATTTTTGCATCTTGCTTCTTCTTCTTTTTCTTTTTAACTTCATTACCAGTATCACCTTTTTCTTTCAAACAAGAATCATCATTATCCTTCAATACTCTTTCTGAACATAAATACCTAGTAAGAAAATTACGTACTCCAATTAGATTCGATAAATGAAATTTTCATGTGAAATATTATAATAATAGTAATCGGTACCTAGTTAATGGAATTATTCCTTGATGATTATGATACCACTCTTCAATATCAGATTCATGATTTTCAAGTAAATCTTCACATTGTGATTTTAAAGTAGTAATTTCAACAGATGGTTTATCCCATAATTCATATGGAATTCCTAGATCTACTTTGACTCCTTTATCCCTACAATATTATAATTACTTCTAACGTTACTTTTTTTAATTGTAGTATTCTCTAGTATTTCAATTGTCGCTTACGCAAGTCCATGAAGTGTTTTAAACGTTTGACTCATTCCCTTGGCAAATCGTGTACTATCCGTACGTTCCTTGTGAATGTTATATTCCAATATACGTTCACAAAGATTTTCTGTACTTTCCACTAAACGTAATTCTCTGAATAAGAATAAAAACGAAGTTTAAGTAAATAAAAATTTGTAAATACATAAAAAATAAATTTTACAAAACGTATTTAACATTTACGATTTTTTATATTCCTTCTTTTTCTTGGGTGAAACATCATCAACGGAATACCCAATTTCAAGTACATCGTGTGTTTTACCAGTTTCATCTAATTTAGCTTCTAATTCGGTAGCAACAACTTTGCAAACTATGACAAAACAATATATATTGCTTTCTTTATAAATTTCTAAAAAATTATCAATGTGTATTGTATGTATATAGTTACCTTCGCATTTATTTGCATACTTAACACCTTGTTGTTCTTCTGGGCCACCATTTACAAAATACGAAAATAATAAATGCGTCAGAAATACTTGCATTAAAATATGCATTATAAAAATCTTAAAATTATATAGTCATATCATTTAAAGGAACTGCATGGCCGTGGAACGATTCAAATTGCTTATTCACACCTATGATACTGCTGGCTTACATCTACTCATATCTATACTTTTTCTTATTAGCATTATATCAAACATGTAAAAATTTTATGTGGCGTATACAAAAAAATCGAGAATATCGCATTTATAATCATGGAAACTTATCGGCCATCGTAAGCATTCTAAGAATGCTATTCTAACGATTACTTCAAGCTGATTTGTGAGTTACGTGTCCATAGAAATAGAATGTTGAAACACTAAAGTGCGGGAAAAATTGAAGATGACTAAACATTAAGATGTATAGATAATTGTTACTAAAAGAACAATTGATTCAAAGTGTTCACTCTTCATGATTTGAAAAGTTCGTTTTCTTTTTGTTCCAGAGGCTTTTCATATCTTCAAGGTTTTTATTTTATTTTAGGTTTTTATTTACTTACGGTATAATCGGAAGCTACGTTGATTCTATTTTATTAATTAAAGATTTTTTTCTTGATTTTAATCCGTTATTGAAGATAGAAATATTCACGATTGTATCTAGTAATATTTAAATTAAACAATAAGAGTTTTGTAAATTACATTCCTTCTTAAGATTTAATCTTTCGCTTATTGCGTTATCCACATGAATATGTTTTGTATTTTATGGTTGTATAGATAATTTTAAATTTGTTAATTTACATATTTATATATTACATTATTAAACATTAAGTCAAATTTACGTACTAGCATGACAATACGTTTGAAAATCAACAGTATATACCGAGAAAAAAATAGTAGTTTTACTTGTAATTAACTTCCGGTAACGAGTATTTAATAAAATGACGTTGAAAACAAATTAGTGGTTTATTAAGATTTCCATCGATGCAATGAAAATATTTGAGTAAGTTATTTGCAATATCATATATTATACGTTAATAAGAACATGGAAATTGTTATTGGAGAACATGGTAATTGTGCATATTATAAAATACAAAACATCATTCTCCATTAATTGACCGAGTTGATTTAATTTCGATTTAATTTTGCATAACATTTATTCTTATAGATTTTTGATAATTAAACACAATATCTTGCATAATGACTGCAAAAGTATATCAACCGGATCAAGAATTAGAAACGAAGGTTAAGAAAGGTTAGAATTCTGTATACCTTTATTTGCAAATGCATTTAGATCATTAATGATTTTACTTTTTTTTACCATTTTAGCAACTGAACGTATATCTGAGAATATGCACATTGTTGCAAATGAACCGTCACTCGCATTTTATAGACTTCAGGAACATGTAAGAAAGGCATTGCCTCCTATGGTGGAGAAGCGTGTAGAAGTACTTGCACTTCAACAGCAACTTTTAGGCAAATGTTACGACGTGGAATATGCCGTAAGCGCTATTAAGACAATGCACGGTGCTGGAAAAAGTTTTGAGAACACTTTAGAATTCATCAAGAATGCCATATTTTTCAAGCAACAATTGAAATATGAAGAACAACGTAGGCACAAGAAAGATGGAAACAGAGATTCTGTGTACAAAAGACTGTCTGCACACATTCCTACCTTAGATCATTTACCAGATGAAATATCTGATGTTGTAAGAGAAACTGCCAACAGAGTTGAATCTATGATGAATCATGCCAGATATTCCACCGAGGTTCAAAAAACAAATTGAACTTAAGATAATAATTCAATGTATTAATATACAATATACATTGAAAAGTATAAACGTGGATATTGTAAATAATTGATTTTAATTATACGATGAGTTTGTTTATTGTTATGTAGTTAAAAAGTTATATAAAAAAAGTATATAATATAAAATAATTATTTTTACATTTTGAAAAATTAAACAATTATTTATATTATTTTTTGTATATTTACAATATGTTATTCTATTTTATATAAAAAACTAATTGTTTAGTCGAATCAAGAATTTAAAAGTCCAATGTTATTAAAGCTCTTCAAAGTTTAAGGAAGTGTACACTTGCTTACCAAATTATTTGAATGCTTATGCTCCTGTTAACAAATAAAATTCATGGATTAGTCTTTACAATATTACAGCAAGTGGAAAATATAAGATTAGAATTTTAAGAATGTATGGGTAAAATTACAAGAAAGTTCAATGATGTATACTAAATTGGTAAAACATTAACGTATCTTTTATTGGAGTCACAGAAGTATCCAAATGTAAGAATTATTTTTATGTTAATTTGTCTTAATACCAAGGCCTGCTTTGGCAAATTATTCGTAGTAGTGTATGTTCCATCTTTAATATACATATTTTTTTCATTTTATAGAATTTCAATGAAATGGAAATTTTATAAAATGATGAAAATTTTCAAGTTCTCTGTAGAAAAGTCGACTATGCAAAAAGCATTGTACAATAATCGTGTCTAAACAACTATTTATATTATTTTATTGAAAATAAAAATCTTTCAACAAACCAAAAACGAAACTTCTAATCTTCTCATACAT
Organism: Tetragonula carbonaria; assembly: GCA_032399595.1. Classification (NCBI taxonomy): domain Eukaryota; kingdom Metazoa; phylum Arthropoda; class Insecta; order Hymenoptera; family Apidae; genus Tetragonula; species Tetragonula carbonaria. The sequence continues at coordinate 7,976,497 of JAUCRC010000011.1, forward strand.
CCCTATACCATAACTGAGCCGATTCACATACATGTTTTCAGAGTGGGAAGTAAACTTTATTTCTCTAATTGGGCGTTTTTCTTTCTCCATATATGATGCTGTTCATCAGCACCAAAAAGCTTAAATTTATTATCGTCTGAGGAAATAACTTTATCCCAGAACCTATTGTCTTTGTCAACAGAGTTTCTTGCAAAGTCTAATCTTTTCTTTATGTTTGCCTTGTCAACATCTGACTTTTTTCGTGGTATTCTACCATGGTAATCATTGTTCCGTAAAATTCTACGACACAATTCAGCATGCACATCTTTTCCAAAGCTGACAGCAATTATCCCAGCAAGCTGCGGAGCAGAAATGCACGGGTTCTTCCTTATTTCTCTTATAACAAGCTTCTCCTCCTTGGAAGTTAATTTCTTTGGTCGTCCCGTACGAGCATTGTTCAAGATACTCCCCTCGTTCTTTGACTTTTTAATTATATAATGCACAGTTGACTTGCTCCTGTTTATGTGTTTTGCAATTTCCTGGTAAGATTTTCCTTCCTCGTGTAGCTTTACCACCAACTCACGCTCGCTCTTACTGGTTTCTGACTTTTTCATAGACTTTCTTGCGGCCATATTTAAAAAAAATTTACGAGACTATTATTATTCTCCATGAAATCCTCGTATCTTAGCTGTTGACTGAAATGCAACAATTACATTAGGTGAAATGTTTAATTTCTACACGCGTTCAAATATTTTTGTGACCCTCGTAAGCTTACGCTTATGCTTCTTGTTGCATTACAGTTATCCAAACAGATTTATTATCAGATTTCTACCTAGTTTTACTCACATATTCTCAAGGATTTGTACCTTCTGTACGCACGGCCTAGTATTACAAATCGAATCTTTTAAGTTACGAGTTTCTTGGTTGTTTAGAGCGCGAGCGTTCGGATATTTTCATGAGCAACGCTACACAGGGACAACGAGATATACAAATTTTGCTAATGTTTGTGCTTGTGATTTCGTTAGCCCTGTGCAAAAATGTTAATGTTTATTGGGATGTTCTTCCTTCTCAAATCGCTCTTTTGTTCGCTAATTTTGCGCGGGAGAATAATCCTGCGCACTCGGGAAATATGCTTGACATCGTTGTAACTTTCCGGCGCTTTCTCATGTAGCAGCGGCTACAAATCATTTCCGATTGGTCGTATCACTGAAAGTAAGGTAAAGTCAAGTAAGACAAAGTCAAGTAAGTTTAAAGAAGAGGAAACTAAATAAATAGTGTATTTTTTAAATCAATAATAGATACGTGAGAAATATTGAGAACGCAGAAAAAATTTGTTTTTCCTCTTAAAATAAAAGTCAAACGTAATTCGAAAATCGACTCGATCAATGTCGATAATTATCGATTAGTATCGAAACGTGTATGCTGGTTTGAAAGCTATTTAGAGACCGCCAAGTTCAGTAGATTACTTACCGTTGAATACACGTGAAGAAATTGTAGTTAAATCCAGAGAACCTCAAATATGTTTCTCTCGATATTTTCTATTTTGTTTTGTTTAATATCGAGCGCCTCGGTGCACAGATTAAATGTTCCTAGAGTTTTATTGCCGGTATTTAATAATTTTGCTGTAAATTTCACGCTTGAAGTTACTGACGGTGCTTGCTACAAATGGTAACTATCATTTCTTTTACAATGTAACTCTGTTGCTCTCTTATTTGCAATTCAATCTTCTCGTTCATACGTTTGATATTTTATTATTTTTCATAAATCAATTCTTTTTAGAATTATATTTTTCATGTCAAATTTTTTATTTTATTCTCTCTTTTTATTCTAGTACTACAATTTCTGATATACTCTGTTGTAGTGTTATTTTTGAAATAAAACATTTATTTGATAACAGGTCAACGTCACGATTAGATATTATCCAATTGATTCCTATAAATGAAAATGTCGAAAGGACTTGTTCTTCTGCTATATTGATTCAAACAATAACAAGAGAGTCCACTAGAAACACTGCAATAGTATTGGCAGAAGATGCTAACAATGGACAGTTTTTAAGATGTGATGTTATAGTTGATGTAATTTTTTCCTTAAATCTTGTGACAACTACAAGAGAATTGTACATTGAAGAAGCACCAGAAGCATTCGAAGTACGTGCTTATGATGAACAAGGTAAGAATCTGTAACAAGAAGATTTGTTATTTTGTACTATATTATTTTAAAATTGTAATTTTGAAGTTTAAAGCTTAAACTTCTAAAATGTACTTTCGCAGGAAATGAATTTACAACTCTTGCTGGAGTAGAATTTCTTTGGAGCATAGACAACGCTGATAAGTATATGCCAGACTCTAAATCACCAAATGCTATTTTAAGATTTATGACTTATCTGGAATCACAATATGAAACTCCGCCAACAGTTGCTGCGTTAGATGCAATTGGTAAGAAAGGTCATATTGTGTTGCTGGAAGGAATAAAAACTGGTACAGCAAAGGTATCGATATATTCCATATATTGCATTTTATTGTATTCAAGTAGAATAATTTTTTATAGAATAAAATATTCTTCGTTGCAGGTTTCTGTGAAATTACCTTATCCAGAATATAAACACGTTCCACCAATAGAAGTTGAATTAATTGTAATAGCTAATTTAATTATTATTCCATCAGACACAACAGTTATGGCATATGATAGTTTCAAGTATAAAATAATGCAAGTAAGTATATTATTATTCATATATTCTAGAGTTCAATGCTAACTAAATTTCTAATCATTTATTTGTAGGTTCGTCAAGGTCGTTTAGAAGAAATAAGTTTGCCATCTAGCCAATATTATCTAGAAGCAGAAAATCCTAACATATTAGAAATTGATAATGATCGTGATTTTGCATATGCTAAATCTTTAGGACGTACCAAAGTATTTTTACATGACAAAAATGTACGTGATGAATATCCCGTTATTTTGCCATCTGCTACAGTTAATGTAAATGATGTAGCGTATATAATACTTGCTGTTTTACCCAATAGAAATTGGGGTTTAGTACTTGGTCATAGTCATGAAATTGTTGTTGAATTATATGACAACAAAGATCATAAATTTCACATTGGAGAAGGTGTTGAGGTGTCAGTGAAATTAAATGAACATTACTTTGAACCAAAATTGATAACGCAAAACGGTACATATATTGTTGGTGTACCTGTCACATGTGGAACAATGACTGTTGAAGCTACTCTTTACGGCATAATTGATAAACACGGTAAAAAAGTCTCTCTTGCTTCACATCCTACTACAAGAGCTGAGCTTCTGATTCATACTCCTGTTACTATACAACCTAAAATATTGGCACTTCCATGGGATTTTAAGGCTAAATCAAGGTTATTTACACTGTTTATTATTTATTTCTTTATTATTTATTCTTTTTTTCTAACAATAGTATTTTTATCAAATTTTATTTTATTTTTATAGATATGACATTGTATTAAAAGCAAGTGGAGGAGATGGATCGTATGTATGGTCAAGCAAACATCCTTCTATAGCAACAATTTCTCAAAATGGAGGAATGAGGATTTTAGCAGCTGGTGTAACAGAAATAAATGTTGCTATGACAAGAAATCAGTATAATAAAGATACCGCAAGAGTATATGTATTACCACCATCCAAAGTAAAAATAATTGAATACAGTATGGAAGCTGCTGTAGGAGAACAGATCTTTCTTCACATTGCATTATATGGAAGATTAATTAATGGAACAGATTCTAAAGAGATTCCTTTTAATGACTGCAGAGATATTAATTTTGAAATATACATTCCAGATGGCAATTTTGTACAAAACAATAGTAGTGCCATAGAACCTGCCATAGGTATTGCATGTGCGGTTATAGCAATTACTAGTGTAGATATTGGAACATCCGAAGTAACAGTAGGATATAATACAAATGGTCAATATTTGACTGATAATGTTACTGTATCGGCCTACGAACCTTTAATAGCAATACATCCAAGCAGTAAGGAAACTTTATTAACAGTGGGTTCATCAAGAAAAATCATTTTTAGAGGTGGACCCCATCCATGGTCTAACAAGCCTCAAAGTTATTCACGAAAAATTCAAGTATCTGAGAAAAAAATTGTTGATGTGATAGAATATTCTGATTCTTCAGCTGGATTATACGATATATCCATTTTTGAAGTAATGTGTCGTAGCCTTGGAGAAGTGGATGTAACATATACGATTTCAAATATTCCTCTACTGCCAAATTGTAAAAGTACATATGCATTTGAAACGGTTAAAGTGATTTGTGGCAAACCCAGACATATTTATCTTCAACCTGAATTTAAAGATAGTAAGAATTGTCCTATTAGCAATATTAATACAGAAAGAATAATGGCACATAGCGACAAAAATTTGAAGCTTATTACAGTGATAAAAGACGAGGAAGGTAGAACATTCGATAATATAACGAGTTTACGCATTGAGTGGAATTTGAAACCCTCGACTATAGGTTTCGTAGAAATGCCTTCTGGTTCTATAGAGGGAACAATTATAGATATGAATGTTATTTTACCAAAAAATTACTATCAGAATGTCATCTTTAAAAAACATTCTGGTACTCTTGCATTAACAGCTACAGTTACGGGTTATCAAAAATATATATTGAGTAAATTAAAAATAATACCAGAATGGCCACCATTCGCAATTGAAACTGAAAGAAAAATCTATGAGACGCCTCTTATAGAAATTTCTGTGGAAATAGTTTTAGTCAATGATACATCTGTTACTCCTGATAAATTAATGGTATTAAATGATCCTACCGCAAAATATTACTTACAAGTGAGCCAAGGTTCTGGTTATTATGAATTTGTATTGAGTTCAGATGATATTGCAGAAGTTCGATATATAGAGTCAACAAAAGCAATTAGCTTTATTCCAAAAAAATCTGGAGTACTTCATTTATCATTAGTAGATCTTTGTTTGCCTTCAAAGCCAGCTGAAGTTACAATTGAAATACAACAACTTGCCATAATAGAAATAGAAACAGTGAATAAAATTGAAAAAGGAAAGTGCATAGTAGCTGCATTAAAACTTTACGACACAAATGGCCATGCTATAAAATTACCATCTCTAAATGCTCTAGATTTTAAAGCAGAAATCGATAACGAATGCATAGAAGTTAAACAATTACCTGCTAGTGAACATGGTAATTCTCCTTATAATCAATTGTTATATATGATATATGGAATGGCAGAAGGAGAGTCTCAGTTAATTTTTGTCAGTAAAGGCGGTGAAAAAGAGATACAGAGTGAATCAGCAACTATTCAAGTCTTCCTTCCTTTAAGAGTTTTTCCGAAAAATTTAACAATATTGGTAGGAACTGTTTATCAAGTACAAACAATAGGAGGACCATCAAATGCAGAAATTGAATTCTCTACAGAAAATAATGATATTCTAAATATTGACCATAATGGTATATTCGAAGGAAAATTAGTTGGGCAAATAAAAATTATTGTTAGAGCTATTGGTCTTAATGCTAAAGGCAACAAAGTTATTTATTCTGAAGACCATGCTGATATACATGTATTGCATCTTGAAGGAGTTAAAATTGTTGTACCAACAAGTAGAGTTAAAGTAGGTGCAGTATTTCCACTTTGGGCCTTTGGTATCCCAGAACATTTAACTCCTCTTATAATAGGTTCTATGCAGTTACCATTGACTTTTATGTGGTCATCTAGTGATTCTAATTTAGTGACATTACACAATATGTATGAAGGCACTGGTATTAACATCAGATACCAAAATGAGGTATCTTTGAGGGCCAAAGCAATTGGCCCTGGATTAGCAACTATTTATTTAAATGTTACAATGCCATCTAATATATTAACTGGTTTTAAAGGTGATGTAACATATACTACATTTGTGAAAGTTGAAATTTTTGAGGAATTGCGTTTAATGCATCTGGGACTACCTTTGAATGCACCAGTCATATTAATGTCTCCAAATTCTGTCTTGAAATTAGAAACAAATCGTGACAAGCATGGTTCAACTATTTATAAAGTATTATCTACTATACATGGAAATGATTCAATGGATTTACAGGCTTTAACACTTGCATCTAAAACTGTTACTATTGATAAAAATGGCATCATAAAAGCCGGCGAAACTATTGGAAAAATAATTATTTCTATTACAAACACTGAAGCATATAATTTGAAACAATCACTAACAGTTATTGTTGAAGTAAGATTTGTATTATATTATTAAGGCCTGATATATTATTAAATCTGATTCGAAGTTTATATTTTTATTATTTTGTTTTTCAGGTTAAACCTATTCATTATATGATGTTATCTTTAAAATCAATTTTACGTATTCGAAATGGAGAAGAATTGAATATGTTACCGAAAGGTATGGAATTGGACTATGTTCTCGAATATTATGACAATATTGGAACAAAGTTTCATGCCGTTGAGATTGATGCTAAAACTATATTAAATCGAGTGGATCTTGTATCGTTTACTAGAAATTCTGAAAATATAGTTACTGCAAAATTCATTGAGAATGGAGATCTTGTTGTAAAAGCATACAATGAAAAATATCCTAATGCAATGTTTGATTACGTACATATGATGATTGGTGATATAGTTTTTCCTACAAAGGTAATTTATATGTTCATTTATGTGTAAATATAAATTTTTATATGTTGTATATCATTTAAATTTATAATTTATTATAGACTACACTAACAGTGGGCGACATAGTGTGTTTTTCAATGCCACTTCTATCTTTTGATGGCGATCCAGGTTATTGGCAATCTTCTGCTCCTGAAATATTAACTGTAGATCCTATTACAGGAATAGGTCGAGCAAAGAACATTGGTTATGCAGTAGTAAAACATAGTCTTGCAACTCATATGCAAGGTGAAATAGAAGTTCATATTCAACCTATTGCAAAGGTACTGTATTTCACGATTCACTTGAAATTATTAATCATCGATATTTTCTGAAATTGTACGTAATATTATCTTGTAAATGCAGGTATCAATTGTACCATTAAGAGGCCGAAATATTACTGGAACTGAAATTTTTAGTGTTCCTGTTGTACTTAAGAGCAAAGATGAACAAGTTAAAGAAAATAATATCCTGTCTAGAGGTTTAGGTGGTTGTAGAACGTTCAGTTCATTTACTTTAAATTCATTTCCTTACACATGTAATATACAGTTCGTTTCATCGACTTCATCTATCGGAGTAAAAGATCTGTTTCTTGTCAAACCGCGGTTTGATATTGCGACTGGTATGTTCAATTTAATCTTCTACAATGAAATTTACTATTTGTTTAACTATATTTAAATTGTTTGTTGTAGGTTTTTATTATTGTGATATACTTCCAATGGGTTCTCCAAATATAATTTCTAGTACATTAGAAAGTCGTATTCAAATAAGTGCACAAAGTAAAGATATTGAAGCTTTGCCTTTAGAAGTTATGTATCTGCCTCCTGTTTACGTTGACGCTAAGGAAATTATTTTTATTAATACTCATTCTCAGAATATTCCAACAGCAACACTTGAAATATATGGATTGCAATCTATATTAAATCATCTTACTGTAAGTTTAATTTTTTACATAAGTTGAAATAAACTTTAAAACATAATTTATTTCATTTATAACAAATTTTTATAGATTGATGTACCAGATGGAATGACTATAAGTGCTCGGCAGTATATTTCAAAATCTACAATACAATATAAACTTCGTTTGATGCATAATCAGGAAGAAATCCAAGGCCAAAAAGTTATTATTGCAAATGATATTACAAAACAAAATATATCCGTAAGTAAACAAAAGATAATTATGAAATTTTGTAATTTATTACAATTGATAATTTATTTGTTTTTGTAGCTTTTCGTACGTGTAACAAAATATGAAAATTTCATACCATTATCTGGAATCCACTGGGTAGATTATATGTATTTTCATCGTTATACATTTGGAACATTTGCTGTTGTTGTAATTACTTTTTTTTATAGTAAGTCTCTTTTAGCATTTTACACTATTATTAATTTATCGAATGAATATTTTATGGAATATTATATCATGTCGGATCTATTTTGTTTTATAGTATGGAAGAATAAAATGGCAAGTATCGACTTGAATATAAAAAATAGAGGAATTTTTGGTACGTATATATTACTTCTGACAACATAATTTTTCACGTTTATAATGAATACTATACTATAATAACACAATGAACAAACTTTAACTGAAATTCATCTTTTATAGCTGATAAATGCCCTCCTCAATTGAAAAAGACTAGTACACCCTGTTCACCTCCATTAAATACAACTATGTCAACTCCAAGGACTCCAGTTACACCGACAAGATTTTCATTTTCTGCATTTGATCCAGTTTATGGTGATCCTCGTGGTCTCTATTCGACAAGTAAACGAAATAGATCATTGAATACCTAGAAAGACATAATAAAAGTAAATAGTTTCAATTCAAGGATACATTGTACAGTACTTATAATCTTAATTACATTTACTTTTAAAGAAACATTCGACTGTCGAACTAGTGCCTTATTGTCGTAATTTCTAATTCTTTTATAATTTATATTGTAAGATTAATCATTAATCATTCTTTATATTATTTATGTCTAATAGTAATACACTGAATGTATAAGTGACTGAGTATATAGCGTTATGTACATTTTGTAATTTAATATTAAATAACTACGTATATACGGAAGTGTACATATTGTAATATACAATTTAAATTACATAATTGTATACATAGAATTTTTAGTAACTTAATTTTTTCAACCCAACAGTTTCATTTCTCTATATGAAATCGAATAGCCGGATAACTCTATTAATTCCAATTTCAGTTTATAAGCCGAATTTTCAAACAGTCCGGGAATTAAATTAAATTAAATTCTCCTGCTCCCGGGAACTGAGCCTGCATAATTTAATTTTGATTTCTCATGTTAATTAATTACAAACAATTAGTACAAAATATCCTGTTTTCAGCATAGCGCTATCTATCGGCAAAGCACTGGTACTAAATTTTTTAAAAATATTTATTCCCATAGTTTTCGAAGTCAAACAATGGGAAATAATATTGAAATTACAGATCTAATTAAGATGATTATTATCGCAGAAGTTTGCAAATTATCTCCAAAATTAATTTTTTTTCGCAAATGAAAATTTATTCAATTTGAAGCACATTGAAGCACTAGCGGCAGAAAGCGCAAGCTGACAGTTCCAGCGTTTCATTGCTAGTGTTTTAATGCCTACGAATGAACTAAATTTTCACTTATAAAAAAACTGATTAAGAGGATTGACTTGTGAATTTTTGCTACAGCATTTTACGAATTATATTACGATCCTCAATATTCTTCCTCCAGTTAACTTACGCAATGCGAAAGAATTATCAAATAAATCGAAATGCTCGTTTGACATTTGGCGATTAGTTTCACCACGAGTTGAACGAATTTTATGAAATGCAATGTAATGCATTTAGAGAATAAATTTACATGCACTCTTTGACTATACCTTTCTAATTAAATCCTAAGCTTCTTCTCTATCGATTTTGTAGAATATATTTTCCAATTATAATTAAATACATACTGTTGTTACTTGTCGAAAAATTATCGTGATCAGCTATTTCATCTTGTGTTGTTTTGTATTATACAGATTTATTGCATATTTATTGCATAAAATATAGAAATACGAAGAAAAACTGAGTTTTTTCTAAACTTCAGCTTGTGGCTGATGAAGGGATTGATCATAGCAAGATGGATTTCTTTTGTTTTAACAATATATTTTCTTCATCAACAGATTTGAACAGATTTTTCACTATATACAAAAGCATTTATTCATACACAAAGTTCCGTAAAAGTTGGAAAAGAAAGTATAGATATATGGTCTAAATTTTTAATTATCTCTTGTACGCCTGTACATTTCTGATTACAGTAGTTATGCAGCTAAATTAGTAAAACCAGCACATAGAACTTTCTCAGTTCAAATAATATTGCGTCCTACATTAATGAGATTAAAAATTATGCAACGTTACTTACATAAAATGTTTATAATCTTTCTCAATTCTCGCTTGCTCTCGCCTGTCCTTTTCTTTTCGTCTTAACAACTGAAAACACTTTACAAACTGTTTTGTACTATATTTTTTCTCACATTTAGTTGATGATTTTGTTCTAATCAGTTTCTTATATTTTATATAAGCAATATAGTATATGTAACTAATTTCTCCAGTATTCAGATTAATTTCTCTAAAACCATCAAAGATACCATAAATCTCTAAATTTTTTATATTGATCATTGATCACTAACCATGTTTCAAAACATGTAAATATATATTTATTTAGCTAACATTTATTTACTTTGATATTTCATAGGTCCCACTTTTATAATACATAAGTAGATTACAAAAAAGTTGTTACAGAAATTCTCTTTAATACAAATAGTTCTAATATTCTTAAATTGTTTTTAGAATCATGCCCGTGTATTCAGAAAATCCTACTCCAGAGGAAATAATTCTTGATATTCTCAATGGTTTTAGAAAAAGACTGTTTGCAATGTTTTATGTAAATTTAGTTGTTCCCACTGTAACTAAATGTTAAGAAAATTTTTTTCTGTATATGGTTAATATCTTATTTTTATATTGACAGTATAATCACATTGATTTCAAGATAAAGTAATCAAGAACAATAGGACAATATTTGATCAGAAGTGTGGTAGAACACTTTTAATTTTTAAACGTTATAGCTATCTAACTGATAAACATTTCATAAAAAAAGATATTAATAATGCAAATGAATGAATAATGCATTCTTATGAAATGAAAATGCAATGAAAAATTCGGCACTTTACAAGATAGGAAATAATGTTTGGTATAATTGAGAATAAGATTGTTAACATAAAAACAAATTAAAAATACAAACTGAAATTTGTTTATTACAAGATTAGAAAAACTAAAAAGAAGAATTTGAAATTATTAAGTACTTAAAAATTTATCACTTGTATAAAAACAAAATTAATCTGCATTTTTGTTTTATTTTGTAAAAAATTCATCTGATTTTCAGCATTTCCATAAATTATTTCACTCTACGAGTGAAATTTTCTTTATTTTGATTATTTGCTTCAGAATAATAGAATTTATCACCAAGCAAAAAATAAAACATATTTTTAACATATTTTTCAAAGAACATAATAAAATTCTTGTATATATGTATATATAAAAAATAATAAAATAACTTTACTACAATAATTAAAATTCCATTATTTCATTAACAAATACTAATTATAATAAAATTCAGTGATGTAGGAAAAAATGTAAATGTCTTTCTAAAAAAATATTTCTCATTCGAGTTTAAAATTAAATTAAAATTTCGTTTAAACAATTAAAATATTAGCAATGTCTCATATTGAAACTACAGTTTTAACTACTTGTAAACTAAATCTGTGATTTTGAACACTTTTTTTAATGATTACAATAATTTGTACCATTTTAAATCTGCAATTGAATTACTCTAACTCAATATAATTATTTCATTTATCTATGTAGATTTCATAAATTTATTGTGCTTGTAAAGAAATAGAAACGTCTTTGCGTTTCATGTTTAATTAAAACTGATTGTTCCATTGAAGAAAGTTATTACGATACAATATCAAGTATCTGTATAGTTTCTAATAGTGATATTCTGTAACAAGTTGTTTAAAGATAGTTACAGCATATCGTCAGTATATTCTTACACTAGACATGTTTTGTTTCTTTCAACAATCTCATAGATGTAACACAACCAGTGGTTCATAAACTTTTTAATTTTGTAATTAATCAAAAAAAATCTTCACAGCATTTTTATAATTTCTATTTAAATAATTACAAAACAATATTCTATTACGTTAGTAAAATATTGCTCATAATCAGTCAAATTTGCTGACTCTTATTAGATTATTATCACAAACGTTACATTATGAAATTGTTGGATAATGATCCCTATTACCATTTTGTACAATAAAAGTACTCCTTTATCGCTTCAAATGAAATGTAAGTTTATCAAGCTTTGCTTTCTGCAAATATATAAAAGGATTAAGAAACGTAATTTTAATGATTGTAATATTTAGTACATGATGAAATCATGTAACTTACGTATGTTTTATCTGTATATCTTATCTTAAAACAAAAATTTGCTTAGAGCCTGAAACATGTGTTTCATTTATTAATTTTACATAAACTTTTGGTTTCAGTTCAGTCTTATTGATAAAAATACGATACATGTAGAAAGTATACTATCGAGACAGAAACAATTTGTTTGATTAACTCTTTATTTTTGTTTTTTCCTTTTTTTATTAGTGGGTGCACAAGCAGCCCTCTATAACGAAGTTTTGATGTCAATATAGACTTTAAAAATCTGTTTTCTTAAATCATTGAAAACATGGAAGCTGCAAGCATTCCATTGAAGTGAATATTGTGTTTGAGAGTATGTTTCAAAGAGAGTTTGCCTTTCCGTTTCTTTGTACCTTAAATATTTACAATAAATAGATTAAAAAAAAGAGGAAAAAAAAAAGAACAGAAATTGCAAGAGTATAATACTTAAATCTAAAACAATTGGAATTGGTATTTCCTAATATATAACAAAATGTATAAATAACATAAGAAATATTTTACAAAGTCTTACATAAGAAACACGATTTCGAAAATCGCGATAATTATAAACATGATCAAAGAATAAATTTTCTACGTAATTAGGAAAATATATATCCATATTTAGTACAAAGTAATTGTCTTGTGTCTAAAAATGATTGAGGTTTTAAATGAATTATAAAACTACGCAAAGCTAATGGAAGAATATAAAAGAATAGTCTAATAAAAATGACTTCATCTTTAGAAAGGCAAAGTCTGTAAAACGTATGTATTACTTATATAATGCTCATCGATCGGCGGTAGCGTTTTCTAGTATTAGTTATAACAACAGGAACCGATACAGGAGCGGGAGGAGTTACGGGTGTAACAGGGGTTATCGGTGTAAGAGGAGTTAAGGGAGTTTCAGCCATTTGGGCTGAAGAGGGGGGCCTGAGCTACCAAATGTAGTTTTCGGTTTGAGGAGCCCGCATTACTCCCACACCTCCACCGAGTCTTCTATAATTCATACAACCACATAGTTTCCATTGATTTTGTTCCGAATCGTACACTTCAATTGTTTTTAAATAGGCAGTTCCATCAAATCCACCCACCGCATACAATAAACCATTTACTACTGCTAAACCCACCTGAAAATATAACAAACGGAATTTATTAAGAACTCAGATGCGGTCTCATAAAATATTATTTTTGACAGAATAACTTTACGATATATCGTAAACATCGGAGGTGACTTACTCCGCTTCTTCTCGATGTCATAGCAACTATTGGACTCCAAGAATTTGTATGAGGGTTATACCGTTCTGCACTCGAAAGTTCCATGCAATCATCTCGTCCTCCAACGGCATAAATTAGATTATTAAATACCGCACAGCCTAAATGCTTACGTCTTGTAGACATAGGTGATACTTGAGACCATTTGTTTTGTCTCGGATCGTATCTTTCTACTGTATTTAAAGGTGACTGTCCATCAGACCCGCCGATGGCATATAAATAACCGCCTAGTACAGCAACAGCTACTCCAAGTCTTCTAGTGGTCATTGGTGATACTTTGGACCATTTATTTTCCTTAGGATCATACCTGTACATAAATTCGTTCTTTCGTATATATTAGCAGATGAGAATTAGAGAATTTCTGTAAAACTATATTAATTTTTATATTTTATGAGGTAAATAAAATAAATAAAACGTTTATTTCTTATTCTATTATTGTGTTTTATAAAGTAAAGAATGGAAGAGATAGTATTTTAACAATGACGGATAAAATGTGAACATACAAAAGAGAAAAAGTTCATTTATACATGTAATATAAAAGAAAAGATTTTATGATGCATATGCAATTAGCGAACGAGACTCTGAATAATTGAATTTAGCTAGAACGAGACTCTGAATAATTGATTTTAGCTAGATGGGAATAGAATATTCATGAAATAGAATAATTTACCTTTCCACGTGGTTTAAACATTGGACGCCATCCTGACCACCTACCGCGTAAAGAAAACCATCCAATACTGCAACACCTACGCTAGTTCGACATGATGTGGTAGGTGCAACGTCACAGGACCACTGATTCGTTTGCGGATCATATCGTTCGATACTATTTAAGTAACTTTGTCCGTCATGGCCACCTACTGCGTATAACAAATCGTTCAGTACGGCCACTCCAACACCACATCTTCGTTTGCTCATCGGTGCGACCATTTTCCAATCCGCAGTATTGGGATCAAATCTTTCCACACTAGCGATCGCATCACCAGAACACCATCCCCCGACAGCAAAAAGAACTTCACCACGCCTGGTTGGTTTTCTAGGTCGTGTTCTAGGTCCTTGCATCAACGGTCTTTCTTGAGGAAGTAGTAAATAATTTTTTGCTTCGTCTACTAAGTCTCTGCATGCATCATCAGATCTAACTAAAAGGTCGGAACCTACGGTCCCGACTAAAAATTTTGGGCTAAGGAGGGGTAGTCGTACGTGTTGAAGAACTTGTGCCAAATGTTGCCTTCTCTCAGTGACATTATATTTAACCCAATTCATAACTGCACTGAATACCTGTTCTTCCGTTCGGACATTCAACTCGTCCGATGAAATAATATCTACTAATTGGCCAACAGGTAACAAAAGAAATTCTTCGCTTTCCATTACCTGGAAACAAAGATACAAACGACTACTGCAAATTTAATTATTGGATACAATGAAAAAATGAAGAACACATACTTCTTGAAAATTGTGCTGCGTGAATTTGTCCGCGATTCGTAGAAGTTCACGACAAGAATGAGTATCTGCAAACGCCCGTATACCTAGACAATTCGACGGATCTAGCTGACGTTTGAGAAACTCGCAACAGATATCTTGAATCTCTGCTAGCTGGAGAAGGCACGCTGCTGGTAGGAGAGTTTGAACGTTCGCTTCCTCGACGATGATGTGAGAAGTGTAACAGAAGTCTATCAGTAATTCCATCGCCATTTCATCTATGTCACGTATCGTGACTTCAGTTTGTCGAGATTCCGCCAGCTCCCCAGTAAACATCGCTCTACAAAAAATGAGTTTAGTGAATTTAAATCCCTGCAGATTCGATCGTAGCAACGATGATTGTAGTACCTTACCGGAAGTACGGACTACACGCCGATAAAATAACACGGTGTGCGAATATCTTTCTAGAGCCGACATTGAGAACAACGTCACACAGTTCCCGATGACGACGAAGAACATTGAGTTCGGTGAGTGTAGCACGAGGATGTTTCTCTGATGTGTGACTGAGGCGGGCTGGGGAAGGTGCGCGTTCTACGACCATCTCACCCATCCTCTGCGAGGATGGGGCGCCCGCGGCAACTCTCCCCGAGGCGCCCCTAGACCCCCCTAGCTGGAGGCGCAGCGGGGGTGACGCCCAACCCCACACCGAGTCTATCTGCAACACCATTCACCAACCACCACGGCTCTTGAACGTGCCCGTACCAGGCCCCCTGATCTTCTCAAATCCCTAAAATCAGAATATTCCTCTTATTTTTCTGAGCAACTGATTCTCTAACTGACCTCTGATTCTCAGAGTGATTTTATTTTATAAAATGTATCATACGTGACAAATCTGTATGACTCTTATATTATTATTAAATGATAAAGGATATTCCATTTTCCTCAATAAACTAACCAACTGAGAATTAGCTGACCGAAGAAATATTTACAACTTAGTTGTTATGTTATGGCTTTTGATGTTTGAACTGTAACATTACTGTCACGATGTTACAACAATAATGTTACAAGAAAATATTTTTTGAAATTCTTTTGACATAAATCTGAGAGAATCTAGTTAGTTACAAAATAAATATATGACCATAGAAAGAAATTGGGAATTGATAGATAATAAATTAATAGAACTGTGTAGAATCTTAATAAGTCATATGTACAAGCATATAAACGAACCAGAAATTATATCGTAAACAGATATAAATAAGAATTAAAAATGTGTCTTTTATTATTTGTCAATTAATGAAAATTCTAAAATAAGTAAAAGCCAGACTATTTCTAGAAAATGAAGCATTTTTATAGCAATCATAACTATTCTGTGATATGATTATTATTAATGTCTAAAATAATGTCCACGCGTATTATGAAGTCATCTTCTAAGAAAGAATATAAATTTTTCAAAACAATTTCTTTTCTACTTAATAGTAATTATATGTATTTAAGTTTCTTGACATAAATTATTTAATTAAATTTTGAATGAAACTATTAAATATTAAAAGATTAGTTATGAAATACACTGTTTTATGCACATATACGACATTCGAAATACAAATTTTGTTTAAAAAATAATCGTAATGCACGAAGCACGTTCTAAAAATATTATCGAACGTTCGATAGAATTTTAATGCCGAAAGTAATGTTGAATTAACATTGACAGAAATCTGTTACAGCAATGTTTTAACATAAAAGTACATCTTTTTAATTTGAATACTGTGAAAACTGCCATTGCGAAAAATCGGACTCTTGTTGAGAGTAAATTAATCGAATCTCTCTTTCTGACAAATGAAATAATCCCTAGTACAATTTAAAAAACGTTGAAATTCAGAACGTGACAAAGGTACAAGTCACGAGCGTAATTTTGACACGTTGAATGAACAATACGATTTTTACGTGACAATTACTCTGTGTATAAATCTTGACGTAGATGGATCGTGTAAAAATGTTTTTCGGGGAATTCGACAGTCAGAGGCGTGAGAAAGCGACAGTAGAAACGGCACTGACACTCACTGTATGATGAATACGAAGATTTCTGACGTATGATTAAGAAACTCGATCGGATTTCTACACAGTTTGGCTAGTTTCCCAGCTAACAAGCGATAAACAAAAATTTGATCACCGCGTTCCAGCTTCGTTTCTTCGCGATATGGTTAAAACAATAGCATGATGTTGGACGTCGAATCAGCGTCGCGCATGAAAATTGTGCCTCAGTTGAAAATCCAGTTCACCAAATTTCCATGGATGATATCACGAGGGTACTTTCATTTCGATCTTATATCTTTGCTTGCGATGCATAATGCACCAAATACTGATTCCCTTCGTTTCTGAACCGAATCCCCAGGGTTACGCTCGCGTTCTGCCATTGATTGAGGATAGAATAGACGGTGACATTACGCGAGACTTCGTGTCCCACGTTCTGAAATACCGACTGAAATACTCGAGAAACACAAGGGCGATCTCTTACGCCCTCTGCGATCTGCTCTGGTCACGGACAAGATATATACCTTGTCTATTCCCCGGTGAATGTAAGAACTGTAATTCAATTGTATCATCAAATCAATTTAATCATCAAAGATGGCGAAGTCATTTCATTTTATAAAGTTGGAGTTTCGATTGGAATGGCGATTGTGAATAATGTCTAAAACAGAAAAGTTTAGTAAAATTATTTACATGCAGATTCATGTGCAATCGTTTGAGGTACATATTATGTATTTTATTATATACCGTCAAATTAAACAACCTAAATTCATTAAATGAATATAAACGGAAATTAGTTATTGCGATTCTCGAATTTAATCAAAGATGGTCATTTAGGTTATTACGAAATAATTAATTGGATAATATCTACAAAGAAATCACTGTAATTGGTAAAATTATGTAGAATCATTTGAAATATTATTAATATTATTTTATTACATACCGTTAAATTAAATTCATTAAATAAATATAGGAAACTGCAGCGCCAATGAAACGGTGAAATACGGAAGTTAGCTACTGCGATTCTCGATTGGAATCGATATTTCTTCCAATCAATTTAATATTGGAATGGCGAATATGTAACGTAGAAGTATCAGTTTTAGGCGGGAACCGGTACGAAGAAGTTTATCCAGAAATTGTCAGGTAAAAAACTGCCATCCGTATTATTTAGATTTTTTAGACTTATTTTTATTTAAAAGTATTATTTGTATTCACTGCAATCGTTTGTTAAACATGATGTATGTATTTGTATATGTTAAACATGAATGTACGTACGTATTTGTATGTATTTCCTAATGGTTTTCATTCAAATATAGCTTTTTATTAATAATTAATAAAACTATCGTTATTCTATTGTTATTGTGTAACTATTAAAGTTGTTTATTCATAAATTTAAATTTCCTGTCTATTCCAGACCAAATCCTGTTCGTCCAAATTCCAACCTCACTAAATTAATTCGCGACGTGAATCTGTCGCTTGGATGATTGGTCCAATATTGAAGATCGCAGTGTTAAGTTAATTATACGTGTCATTCACGTATGTATAATAATTCGTCGTATGTAAAAATAAATATCATTGAATGAAACAATATCAGGATTGTTGAAGTGGTTCACTCTTTAATATAAAATCAGGTTAATTGTTCTGCAATCTTTTTTCCCGAAATTATAACAGTTTAAAGTATTGATAATTTTTTATATCTAGCGTATGAATATTTTCGTTCTCTTCGAAAGAATGTATATCATAAATTTTGTGTAACTGATTTAGATGAAAGTTTTTTTATTTTTTATTTCAAGTTATTATTTCGTGCGAAACATGCGATTACAGCGCCAACGATCGAAGTACGCAATACACTTCCTACGATTCTTGAACATATCGATATTTTTCACGATCGATTTTAAAGCGCGAACAATGGCGGAAGGAAGCACACCTCGTCTGTAAAGAACAAAGTGTTATCTAGAAAAATCATCCAGAACGAAGTATTATCCAGAAGTTCTCAGGTAAAAATTTAAATCAATAGCTGCAAGATTTGTGTTTGTGTTATGAATTTTTCAGTTAAGCTTGTACTTCTAACTTTAACTTACCGAAATTTGCCAGATGATCAAAAACGCATAAAAGTGCATAATTTTTAGTCCCCTAAAGTTAGTAAATTATTATTAGTAAGTTATTACACATAACTTTCGACTATTAAATAAATAATAAGCATATAAGGATATAAACATTTAAACAGAACATACTATGCCAAAAGTTATTTATAATTTTATGTTTTTAAAATTTAATTTCAACTCTAACCAGTAGAAATATTCTAACCTTGTAATTGATTAACGCATATATATGCACGCCAAGAAAGTAAGAATTCTTCATTATTTCTAACTTAAGATTTTGCTTTACTTTTAAACATAAATTTTGATGTTTTCGTTACAGATATTTACACTTTCCACTTCCCTTAATCATCTAAGGACCTTGCGATGCTTTAAAAGCTAAAAATGTAAGTATTTTAACTTGTTGTACTTGAATTCTATTTTCTATAGTTTTTATTGAAGTCGAATATAAAATTATATAAAATTATAAAATTAAAAAATTTCAAATTATTAGTCCCAATTTTTATCATTATTATAATTCAAATTTTCACAAATAACACTGCGTCTTTAGAAATAAAATATTTTTTATTTTTCAAGAAATTTTTCACGACGTTCATTACCATCGTGGAATTCTCAGTGATATCTACTTGATGAAAGTCTTCACGATTCTTTTCCTGCTTCTATGCATCACCGATGATAACGTTCTTCATCACGTGAGTCGCATGCATTTGTGTTCCTCCGGTCACTCAATCATGTCGTAGGACGAATGGTCCGAATCGGCACGGGTGGCTGGTTGTATACGTAGAAT
Organism: Tetragonula carbonaria; assembly: GCA_032399595.1. Lineage (NCBI taxonomy): Eukaryota > Metazoa > Arthropoda > Insecta > Hymenoptera > Apidae > Tetragonula > Tetragonula carbonaria. The sequence goes on from JAUCRC010000011.1 coordinate 7,996,217, forward strand.
TTTTGATGAGCATAGTGACCGCGGGTATTTTTTATATCCGTGAGTAGTAACATTTTTTCATGTTTTTAATGTGTTAGATTAGGATAGGGCTTCTTGCACATCGCGATTTTAACAATTAGAATATATACATTAGAATACATACATTTGTCGTAATTGCTTATAAAATCAAAATATCCCCAATATAAATGTTCGCAAAAGTAAAATATCTATGAGTATTTGAGCATTCCACAGTAGAGAAGACGGATAGCCTCCGACTTCATTGCTGCGAAAGATGCAGTTATTACTTATTGATACATATTTTCGCATAATAATTAATAATTTTCAATTTTATCTTCGTTTTTATCTTCGTAGTATGATTAAATGATTTAATTAATTCAGTTTTATAATTATGAACTGTAGTAGAATTTGAAATACAATAGATTCGAATTCTTCCCGTAGAAAAATGTATGAAATTTTATGTGCAAGAAGATACTTCGCGACAGGCAGACTTTTGAATCGAAGTAACAAGTTTGGACACTGCTTTTACATTTTCGAAAGTATGCTTTGATGAAGAAATCGCCTGAGATTATTCTATAAACATTTAATTTACTTTATAATTGTTTCATTCGCAACTGTATGTACAATTGTTCCATTGCCAATTGTACATTGTAACACGTGCCTAACCTGGACGAATATTTCCAAAGTATTCCCAAATACGTGACAAAGTATGTTTGCGCGTTTTACTCACCATCACTCTTCAATAACACGACGTCTTATTATCGCGTTCTTACAACAATTTCTGGCTCCATCGAGTACGAGTACGCTCTAAGCCTAAACAAATTGTTCATTGTTCAATGTTTTTATTCTCTTGCAACTTGAATAATTTCTGAAAGAGTAGAGTCATTACAGTTTAAAATAAAATGATACGATAGTCCGTTAGATACAAATTACATAAATTAATTATTTTTTTAGCTCAGGATTTTCAGGTTTAACCCTTTCCGTGTTCATTGTCAGGATCTCACTCACGTGCCCAGGTGCTACTTGGGTGGGTGAAAGACATAGGGCACGATGACCATAGTTTGTAATTTTGTAAAAAATTTCTCAGCGACTGACAATGCGTTAGCGTATCGTGCACGACGTATTTTCTGCATGTGTGTGTGTGTGTGCGTGTGGTTAGGATGTGGAATTGCGTCGTTGCGTCTATCGTTGCATTCATTATCGAAATATTTAATTAAAGCATTATTTATGCGCTAATTTAAAGAAATATGAACTTATCACAATACTTAAGAAATACACTATAATTACGTCATTATTATTATAACTATACTATCAATCGTAATAATGATTCCAAGTCAACTTATACGTGTACTTTTCTATAGAAATTACATATATTTTTTCTTAGTTATTATTATTAGCTGTAAATATAAACGTGTTTTAATCACGTTTTACGCAATGGTCGCTAGCTATTGTCAGTCGATTTCAGGAAAATGGTACGTAAATTAGAGTGTGAAAGTTGTGCGTTAAACTCGGGTGTCGGAGGTGTCCCGGGACGTCCTCTCTAGTTTAGGTCTCTGCGCCCGGATGGTATGTGTGAGAACCGTGGAGCGAATGTGTTGGTGTGCCTGTTTTGCCATTTTTTAAATATAGGACGATTGCTTAGGATAGGTAGCTTACTTTCTGGTGTGCCTGTGTTTAATTATAAGTAGGTAGGGCCGGGCAGGTTGGCACATTCTCTGGTCGCGTATCCTCTTTTCGCGTGTCCAACCTGTTTCAGGAAATCTAATTTGAAAAATCGACAGTGAAATTGGCACAAATGGAGCATGCCATTTGTTTCTGGTTTTACTCTTCGATTTTTCGAATTTAGTATCGCGGTCGCGGTCGCGGTCGCGGTCGCGGATAGGTCGCGAGTAGGTTCCGAAACGAACGTTCGTGTAGGTATTGCTCGAGCACGCACGTGCGAACGAATAACGATCATTATGATCGTTAGTCGTCCATGTGTATAGGGATCAGCTTTCGCGATTTATATTATTATTTCATCTTTATTTTTTAGTTTGCGATTAGAAAGACTCGAGCTAGACGTAAGTTTCAGCGGGCATTGCGCTCGAAGAAAGAAGAGGCTAAAAGCCGAAGAGGCCCGGCAAACTGCCACGAAGAGGGTCGCAACAAATGGTTTCTCATCCTATGGATTGAAATGATTCCAGAGCATGGGAAGTCATTCTCGTTACTACTTTGTTACTATGCTCTCTTAGTATTTGTAGTTGTATTTTTTTTTCTTCTCCATCATCGTTCATCTTCGTTTTGGGCAAATCGCGGTTTTTCTTGTTAGTGTTGCGAGAAATTGATCACGGTTTAAATTAGAGTTGCGGAGAAATGATAATCGAATTATAATGTCGCGATTGTCTTTTGCAATTTTGATTTGAATTTTTGTAGTTTCTTAGTATTTTAGTGTTACACACAGTAAAATTTATCTTGCTTTCTATTGTTTTCAATTAAGAAGAATTTGAAGTAACTTTTTGTTCGTACAGTTACATATTCTATATTCTTAGTTCTATATTCTTCATAATTTTCATTCGATATAGTTTTAGAGTTAGTGTTGCGACTAAATTCATCGCGGTTTTCAATTACATATACTCTTACAAGTAGTGTTGCGATACTGTTTCATCGCGATTAGTTTTTCTCTTAGTGTTGCGATAATGAATGGTCGCGTTTCTTGAAATAGCGTTTACAAAATGCCCAAATTCTTCTACTGAATTCGTGGAAGGCTGTTCCTGCTTTTGGATCACCTGATACAACTGCTGTACAGACGTAGTTATTCATCAGCAACCTCAAGCATGGTTGCACTGGACGCGTCCCAATTAGTGTTGCGCATTTTTAGAAATGAGTGCATAGATTGATAGCGTTGCGTACTTATTTTCCGGAGTTTTAGATATGACAAAGCACTCTTCACGTTTGATTCTGAAAATTTCCTGTTTCACAATTAGTGCTAGTGAATTAGTGTTGCGAAACAAGATACGGTTTGTTGCTCGAATTCGTAACGTAAATAATTGTACAGTAGCCATTCTGGTTATTGTATCGCGGTTTCTTTTTCAGTAATCTAGCCCTTCTGGCTATTCATTTGCTTTTTTTCCAAATGTCGGAACTGTTTTAGTGGTGTGGAATTTTTGCGTTTTTTAAACTAATAATCCAACAAATAAGTTTGTTACAGATTTATCAACTTCCAACTTCTGGTTGGATAAAAGATGGAATAACATGGACTGTGGAATTTAGAGGATGAATGAATGATGCTTGGATCCTCTCTAATGGTAATTAAATATATCTCGTTAAATTTATTTCACAAATCTTTCGACATCAACGAAATATGATGGCACGTAGAATATACTAAATACTCCATGAAAACTCCATGAAATATGCAAAAGATGCTCGTTACAAGATGACTGAAACAAATTTCTGCTTAAATTCTGTTTCTCTAATTCTATTTTAGAGAATATGAATTTGTAGAAAACATCTGCTCTCTACCAAATCTTTACAGTTACATTGGTGTATTTGATTGAGGAAATCAATCAGTAGTCTAATGATTTCTGATTGACAATTAAAATATTCGAATATTTGATTATTTCATTGATTCGGTGAAAAATTTATTTTCATTTATTGTTGAAACTTGGTAGGGAAATCGGGGAACTGCAGCCTCGCCCGAAAGGACGAGGTGAGATTCTGGTAGACCAGTGTCCTTGGTAATCTGACTCAGCGGTTCTTTCCTAACTCTACTGTGTCGTTGGCGACAGCGCTAGACTACTTGCTTCTACGTGCTCGAACCTCGATTTGGAACACTGACTGCGAAACTTGGAGACTCGACTCTAGTACAATGAACAAAGTAACAGTAACAACGAACGGAGGAAGAGAGGAGATGAGGGATTCCTAATTTCGTTCCAAGTTCAATAAACATGTATTTGTTCAAAATGCGTTCACAATGAATTTACAATGATTAACTAAAACTAGACGCACGCAACTTAAGACTAAGACGTACGCATCCCACGACGTCCCTCGGTGCTCCGCGGGGGGCTCTAATATTTTACTTATCAACTAATTGTTCCTACAGTCCAGTTTAGATCGTGAAATTACAAAAGGAAGGAAATTTTCACGATCTAAGCTGAAGTGTAGGTTCTTTGCGTAGTTCTTAGCTTGATATCGTTTTACAAATTATAAAGTTGTAAAACGATATCAACTACCAGGTCTCACCACGAGGAGGTGACTACGCACGAGACCCGCCCCGGGGCTTACAATACATTCCATCCATACGTACAATCATACAAAACATAAAATGCATACGATCATACAATACGTACAATGCATACAATCATACAATCGTACAATACATACAATATATACAACACATACAATAATTCGCAGCCCTATGATCGCATTCTGTACAAAGACACGTTTATTGAACTTGGAACGAAATTAGGAATCCCTCATCTCCTGCCTTATTTCGCTCGTTGTTGCCATTGTTACTTTGTTCGTTGCACTGGAATCGAGTTTCCAAGTTTCGTAGTCAGTGTGTCGAATCGAGGTTCGAGCATTTAGAGGCAAGTAGTCCAAACCTATCTCACCGACACAGTGGGGTTCGGTGGTACCGCAGTCGATTTACTAAGGACGCTAGACTACAATCTCACCTCGCCCTTTCGGACGAGGCTGCAGTTCCCCGATTCGGCTCAGTGGCTACAAAACTTCGAGACTCGATCGTCGACGAAATTAGGAATCCCTCATCTCCTCTCTTCTTTCGTTCGATGTTGCTATTGTTACTTTGTTCGTTGCACTGGAGTGGAGTTTCCAAGTTCCGCAGTCGAATCGAGGTTCGAGCATTTAGAGTAAAGTAGCCAGCGCTACCCCCAACGACATTTGGGGTCCCATGGAACCGCTGAATCGGATTGTCGAGGAAGCTGAACAACAACTCTCACCTCGCCCTTTCGGACAAGGCTGCAGTTCCCCGATTCGGCTCAGTGGCTACAAAACTTGGAGACTCGACCCTAGTGCAAAAAACAAAGTAACAATAGTAACAACGAAGGAAGGAAGAGAGGAGATGAGCGATTCCTAATTTCGTTCCAAGTTTAGTAAACGCGTCTCTGTAGAGAATGCGTTCACAATGAAATTACAGAGATTAACTAAAACTAAACGCACGCAACTTAAAGCTAATGCGCACGCATCCCACGATGTCCCTGCGAGATCCCTCGTCGTCCAACCGTGCCCCGCTGGGGGGTCCAATATTTTACTTATCAACTAATTGATCCTACAGTTCAGTTTAGATCGCGATACAAAGAAATTTTCACGATCTAAACTGAACTACAGGTTGCGTAGTTCTCAGCTTGATATCGTTTTACAAACTTTAACGTTTCTAAAACGATATCAATTACCAGATCTCACCACGAGGAGGTGACTACGCACGAGACCCGCCCCGGGGCTTACAATATATCATACAACACACAATCATACAATACATACAATCATACAATCACACAATACATACAATACATACAATACATACAATACATACAATACATACAATACATACAATCATACAATCGTACAATACATACAATATATACAACACATACAATACATACAATCATACAATTGTACAATACATACAACACACACACACATACAATACTCGCAGCCCATATCAGACAGATCAGCAACTCATCTCCTGCCTTATTTCGCTCGTTGTTGCCATTGTTACTTTGTTCGTTGCACTGGGGACGAGTTTCCAAGTTTCGCAGTCAGTGCGTCGAATCGAGGTTCGAGCATTTAGAAGCAAGTAGTCCAACGCTACCCCCAACGACACAGTGGGGTTCCGCGGAACCGCTGAGTCGGATTACCAAGGATGCTATCCCCAACGACACAGTGGGGTTCCGCGGAACCGCTGAGTCGGATTACCAAGGACGCTGGACAAGAAGACTCTCACCTCGCCCTTTCGGACAAGGCTGCAGTTCCCCGATTCGGCTCGGTGGCTACAAAACTTGGAGACTCGGCCCTAGTGCAAAAAACAAAGTAGAAATAGTAACAACGAATGAAGGAAGAGAGGAGATGAGGGATTCCTAATTTCGTCCCAAGTTCAATAAACGTGTATTTGTACAGAATGCGTTCAGAATGAATTGACAATGATTAACTAAAACTAGACGCACGCAACTTAAAGCTAAGACGCACGCATCTTAAAATTAAGACGCACGCAACTTAAAATTGAGACGCTGGTATCCCACGATGTCCCTGGTGCTCGGCTGGGTCGGTGTGCCCACGACGGAAGTTCACTTGGTAATGAGTGTCTGTACCGCTGAAGGTTATTATAAGGTATAGTATTTCGGTCGTCAGTGATCGGGAACAATGGATAACTTTTTTTCCAAAAAAAGCTTCTAAAATTTGATCGTTGTATACATCGAAAGGTTAATTGATAATGAGTCTCTGTACCGCTCAAGGTTAATGTTATGTTTCGGTTGTCAGTGATACGGAACAATTGATAATTTTTTTTAGTATTTCTGAAAACAGTTTCTCTATTATTCTAATCGGTAATTTAATGGTTTTTACATTTCTGTCGCAAAGTTACACTTTCGTGAATATGTTACAACGTTACATATAGTATTTTATTAGTATTTTGTCGACCGAAACTAAATTTACATTTTCATGATATTAATTTTTAAGTTATAACTGCATTCGTGTGTATTAAATAGAAATTTATGTAAAGAAAAGTCATGTCGTCAAATATCGAGTTAAGCAGTGAATAATCGCGCATAATGTATAAAAATTTTTGAGGCAACAAAAAATACTGTAATTTCTATATTTTTTGCAGAGTGAAACTACGCTTACAGTGTTAATTTTTAACTTGTAATTCTGTTGTTACGTACTAAGTATTGATTTATGGATCTGTGACAAATAGAAAATAATTATATTTATAGTTAGAAATTGATTTGGTCGTCTTTTAAGAATAGCTATGCAAATAGGAATGCTTTCGCGTGTAATTCAATGAACAATTTTCGATACAGATGTAATAACATTATTCCCATTTTCTGATTTGAATCCCTATTAGTGGCGCTGTGGTACAAAACCTGCTTAAATCGATACGGTAGGATGTGACAGGAAAATGATACGGGGTCAGGTAACTTCCAAAACATGGGACTCGGAAAAGCATTGGATTTCTGATCTATTTTAGTTAGTCAATGATTCCATGAATAATTTTCGATGCAGATGTAACGTTATTTCTATTTTCTGATTTTAATTCCTATTACTAGTAGCGCTGTAGTGAAAATCCTGCTTAAATCGATATAGTAGGATGTGACATGAAAATGGTACGATGGTTAGGAGACCCACAAAAAACATGTGACAAAAAAGCATTGGATGTCCGGTCTATTCTAGTTTGTTAATTATTAGTCAGTTGTGTACATTCTGTGTACCTTTGCTTTCAGAGCTAATAGATCGAGGTACTTTTTATTGTTAGAATTATCCAAATTGTTACAACTGCTTCTACTCTTCTTCTTTTTCACCACAGATGGCAAATCTATTTTTATTTCAAATTTTTTCTCGCATATACGTCTCAAGAGCAACGCGTAATAACGATAACTAATTTGATAAAAAATATGTTTATTTCTTGTTGAACAGAGATCCGAGCTTTCATTCCTCTGATTCAAATTTTATACTTTATTCGTCAATAGTTTTGATGTTGATGAGAAATTTAATAATTCTAGGATCTTTAAATTTTCACGTTCCAAACGTTGATATTCAGTTTAATCGAAAGAGTAATTTTGAAAAGTGTTTAGAATTCTCGAGTCCTTCTCTCCTTCTGTTAAGAAACAAGCTCTAGAAGGAAGAAAGTGTTTTGACAAGTATTTTGACGGGATTCTTAGATAAATTTCCCGCTAAACGATCTATCTTTCCACTTGATTGTATTTATAAAAACCCTCTGACAAAGTTTGCCTGTTTCTCGGACACTCTGCGTGATATTATCAGACACTGCAGAGCGAAGAGGCCGTGCGATCAACAAGATCCGTGTAATATTCCCTCCGAATCTTGAAACCGGCAATCACTTTTGTGTTTTCGTGTTTTCGCAATTGGTAAACAATGTACGAACATCGTACGTGCATCTGGGTTCACGAATCGTGAAAGCTGGCCGTGTGTTTCGGTTTTATTAAAACCGCTGCTTAATAAAATAGCACGGCGATCGATGTGCACGGAGCGAAAGCGGAAAGAGCCGGTCGGTCGCGTGTCTATGGATATTCCGCTTCCGAGAACATCGGCGCTCGTTCTCTGCCACGAGATTATTCAATCATCACGAACGGGGCCGTGTGTATATCGCGCTACACCGTGCCGATCACGCCTTATTAAGATTACAAGGGCTGGTTGTTTGTGTCTCGGTTAAAATCTAGGTCAACCGTAATAAGACGTAACCGATTTTTATTGGCACCTGCCATCCAGACTCACGACGATCCGCTTAATCGTTTTATCGCATCGCGCGCCTGCTATTTCTGCAGCTTGCGCACGATCGCGCCGCGTTCACGGAAGTTCCGGCTGTTTTAGCTCGCCGGACGAGCTGTTCCCGTTTTCGAGGAAAAAGCCAGGTTTTGCCAGTTTAATCATCGGAGTTACTAACGGGAGGTTATTAACGGGGCAACGGGCTTGCTGCTTGTGATTTTGTTCTCGATTCGTTCGAAGACAAATATCGCGCGTGTTTGAAAGTCGAAGAATCCTAATATTCGAAAGCTTACGAAAGAATTGTTTAACGAACGGTGCAACATAGATTCTAAAAGATAGTGGTCAAATACTATGTTTGCAATTTCTGTGATTTCTCTGGTTCATTCCAGAGTTACGATACTCTAAATATGATTGAAATATGATTGAAATTCGTTCTTGACCTTTATGTTGGATTGTTAAGAGAAATATTCGTCTACGAGTAAACTACGTAATTCAATTAGGTTAACTGGATGGGCGACTTCGACGATGACTTCTGTTTATAATTTAGTACATTGTCAATACTTTATTATTGCTTCGTAATGCCGTATAAAAATTATAATTAATCATCGGTAAAAAAAATTGATTACTTCGTTACACTTAAACGTGGAAGAGGCTACTTGCTCGGGGCTTGCTTGCTCGACTGCAGAACAGGTGTCGCTTAAACGTAAAAAGTATATTGCTTACGATCACTGATATAAGATTGATTGCTTTGTTGCATTTAAATACGGAAGATTCTACTTGCTCAAGGTTTACTTGCTTAAATGCGGAACAGGTGTCGCTTAAATATATGTAATTATATGGTCCCCGTCGTGGCAGTTGCAGCGTTTCTTTAATATGTCGATGATAAAAAAAGAAAAAAAAGAGAAAAGTATAAATTAAAACTTTGTCAGCTTTCGATGCATAATAAATTGCCAACCATCTCGAATATTATGCTTTTTACGTCGCCAATGGGTATTCCTTCTTTCTCTCGTAAAAATTGAAATTAAAAAGGGATTTTCCCTTTTTAATTGAAATTCGATACGCTTTTAAATAACCCGTTCGTGCACGTATGCAAGATCCGTACGGAGGTCAATTTTCATTGAGACTAATTGAGAGAGATATCTCGGGACGAAGCGAGTGAGCTCTGGGTTAGACATCTGTCTGACGAAAGATACAGTCGTACTACTGTGAATTCATAGTCCTTCACTGCTTCATAATCCTTTACTACTCCCTAAGAATTTTTCGCTCAACTGTTTCGAACGTGTTAGATATTTCACTCAAGAAAGAAAAGAGAGTATTCTTCAAGTTCATTCGTTTATACAATTTTACTCGTTTTTTTTTTTTTTTTTTGGCGCTATACATTTTTCCTAAAGGGAAAGGAAGTCGTGTGACAACTTCAGAAGTTCTACGCTGTTCGTTCAAATTACAACAAAATTAACCCGACCAATGAGAATTCAGTTAATCGAGCGCCGATAACTAAAATTTCGTCCCAACGAACAAAGTTCGAAACGAAGTTCGTATCATCGTATTCATAATGGCAATCGTATTCGAGAAGACATTGACGAGCTGCAATTGTACCGAAGCGCGGATCCATCGTCGGTGTGCAGCTACGTTTCGTCCACGATGAAATCGGAACAATCACTGCGATCGGTGTGCACGAACGGACAACTAGGCTGCGTTACGATACCGCGTTGCTACACGTTGAACACGCGAGTTTTATCGCGGTTTATCAGTCCGGCGCGACCGAGTCAGGCCGGTTTTTGCATCGGCAACGATCTTTATCGGCGCGGGCCGAGTGAGTCGTCAGTGTAATTTTAAATTCGCGATGCGTCGAAGCGTCATTAAAGTGGTTTAAGCGGTATCGCCGGTGTTACCGTAGTTTTTTCGACTTAAACGCTCTGCCTCGAGGCGTGTTTAACTCCGATTACAGAAACTCGAACCGATTGCAGCTTTTCGGAACCCGACCCGGAATATAACGTCCTCCCCCTCCGTGTGCCACCTTTCTCTCCTCTCTATCTTCCTCATCATTTTCTTTCCCACGTGAGTGACTCGGATTTTAATATCCGGCTACGTTTTAATGCCGCGCGATTAACGTTGATTTCTTGCCCCGGACGTGTCTCCGGGGGACAGGGACGGAATTTATTATTGCACACATATTTATGATTGTGTATACAGTAACGTAGTTCGGAATCACGGATCACGTTTCTTAAATCGTCACTCTTTTGTCTATTTTGACAATGAATCTGAGTAATTATTGTTACCAAATATTACCAAATCGAAAAACAACGAAATAACATCGTGTCACGTCCAAGGGCACTCCTTTGAATCATTATTTGAATGTGTATTAATTTTCTGCTTTCTGTTCGTGCAAATTCGGAACAATTAATAAACCGCATTGTGCGGAGAAATACACAGAATATATACTATATACAGAAATATGAAAATGTACAATATTTGTTGCAATGTTTAACAACTGAAATCAAAATTCCTGTTCTCCTCGTGTTTGTAAAATACTCGCAGTCCATCTATTATTGGAGTCTATTCAGCTTGAGGGAAATATATTCCATTTGCAACGAACAGATCTGTTCGTTCATATTGGTTTGGCGAACGGTCGGTTCGAACTCGTTTGTCAGGTGTGTAGACTCGACTTTATATAGGCGGCATGACGGACCCCGTTCAATCGATCCGGATAGCACGTGCTCGACCATAAGCGGGCGCAAATGAGCAGGCATAAAGATAAATGTCACGCGGGAACCAAGTCGTCGCGTTCCCTCTTTCTCTCTCGCTGTTCTCGTTCCTTTCTCCCTGTTCCGGAGCAACGAATTCGCGTTCATTTCGCTCGATGTTCGTTGCTCTTCGTACCGATACACGTAAATAACAAGGGGACAGCTGGAGACGTGCACGAGCGCCTGCACAAGAGCGTACTTACTCGAGCACGCTGATACATTTCCAGCATAGTTTTGAAAGTATTTGTCGCAACCTTCGTGCGTAGAGTGCCCGTAGGATTTATTTATTCGAGTTGTGTCTAAAAACAGGGAGAAGAATTCGGTGTACGCCGATGGGGATACACGCGCAAAGTAGATTAGAGTTACTCGAATCACTCGACGAGGGAAATTAGAGAATGCGGAAATTCAAGAAATTATGAAACCTCGTGACGTATAGTGATTCATGCATAATATTGATCTATTCTTTTGTTCGTGTCCAAGGGGTGAAATCAAGTGCAAAATCCTCTTCGAGAATAAAATATCTCAAGAATGGTTAGGAAAAGAAGAGAGTGTAAAATCTTCTCACGTCTGTTAAAAAAAAAAAATACAATCTCCAGTGGTGGAGGTAAAAGTTTAAAAAAATACGAAAAAAAAGTCGTGCTTTACTTTACAAAATCTGTTTCGTGTATACGAATACATTTTCGCGAGCCACGTACTTGAGATTTGACCGCAGCGTTTTGAAACATCCCGTATATACCTGCTGGAGCCTGAGCCTGCGTTAAAACCGGATCGAGTAAGGCGCGCGAATTATTTATTATCATACACTTGGCCCAGTTTAAGGTGCACTCGCGCGCTGCTTGTATATCGGGGTTGCGTCGCCAATTTCTGCGTCGTTTGTGTATATGTGTGTGTGTGTGTGTGTGTGTGTGTGTGTGTGTGTGTGTGTGCGAGTTTCGTACTACAGGCTGCATCGGCGATCGCGAGTCGTTAAGAGATATTTCGTTGACGATGATCGAATGGGATTTCCGGCACGACGCCACGAAGAAACCGCGTTCGGTATTTATCTCGTGTAAGTAATCGCCACAACACCTCGTGCTTTCGTTCACTCCATTATTGTTTAAGCGTACGTCACAACGCGCATAAATTTACATCTCCTTTACGACTAATTATTTTTAAATGACTATTCATTATTGCATTACGGCGATGAACGCGATGTAATCATTAATTCAGTGATTAATGGACGAACTAGTTTTTGTACGCCGTGTATCTTTATATATCAATACATTAGCTAAACCGAGAATCTATGTATTTCTTGTATAATACGTATAACGAGAATCTGTAAATGGAGATTTGTTACTGTTTATACTGTAAAAGGATTTTATATTTAAAATATTTTACATATTTTTATTTGTCTGGTTAATTCTGCGCGATTTATTCGTGACAAAAGGAGAAACTACTCTTAATCTAATTTATGACATAATCTTTGTCTGACGTAGCAGCATGAAATTTATCAAAATACGAAGCACCTTTTTATCATGCAAAATGGAGTCAAGCCGTACTTTTGAATAACTTAATAACCTTGAAGTTTAACTTTTACGTCACAAAATTTTCCATGTTACTTCTGCACTCGTTTATTATCGATATCTTAACAATATTATCGACAAAGTTATCGATATCTTATCGCTAATATCAATCGTAGCATGCTCCGTTCTAGTATTCTTCGAAACGTGAATCATCGAGTGATCAGACAATTTTCTCCGAGGAAAGTAAAGCAGAAGATATTTTCTTGGAATTTTAATACAACTGCGATCGTGTTCGAGACGTGTTGGAGAAGCGATGCCTAAAATTCGCGTGAAGAGAAGTGCCATTTGGCGGCATTTTGTCACCGAGTATCAAGAGAATGGATCGAAAACGATCGTCAAGTGCAACAAGTGCAATCTAATAGTGCCCTGTTGCAAGAACACGACGAACCTGTGGTCGCACGTCCGCACGCATCATAGAAGCGTCCTCGAGAAGAACTCGCCTGGTGTATCTGACAAAGAAGCGAACGAAGCTCGCGCAATTGCGCCTAACTCGTTATTCGAACGCGAGGCGATCACGTTTTCTTCGTCTTCGAAAGTGACCGATGCGGGGCGAGGATCCTCTTCAGATCCCGCTGAAGATCACGAGATAACTCGATCATTGGTAAAAATGATAGCGGAGGATGTGCTCCCGTTTTCGATAGTGAACGGCAACGGATTCGCAAGTTTCGTGGGGAAATTGAACGAAAAGTACAAGATACCGAGGAGGAACACCTTGATCGCGAGATTTTTGCCAGAATTGTACGCGGGCAAATGCAGGGAGCTAAATGAAAGTTTGTCGAGAGCTGCGTGCGTTCACGTCGCGATTAGCTTACGGCCGAGCACCGTTCACGCAGGCCTGATTCTCGCGACGAGCGTCCATTTCTCTGTGGATGGAGTCCAACACCATAAATTACTGAGGATCTCCTTTCGACCAACAGACTACAGCGTCCCTATATCGAGCGAGCTCGGCGAAATCGCTGAGATCTGGCGATTCTATTCGAAGGTGAACGTCGTCACTGTTGACGGTACGTCGAACGACACAGTGTACAGCTTGCGCAATACTTGTTTCGCTCATACGTTGAATCATATAGCACAGAGCGCCGTGAAAGGAACGAAAATTGTGCTAGACCTCGTGGAGAAGTGCCGAGACGTCGTTCGCGACTCGAATATTCAGAACGCCGTTGCAAAGTCACAAGCATCGGCTGCAAGCTGTTCGAAACGTTTAAGCTTGCTAGAGGACACGGACGATCGTTGGGTTTCCACGTACTCGATGCTGAATCGCATGCACGAGTTAAAGCCGATTTTGTCGAAAGTTCTCGTCGATATGCTGCCATCTCTGTCGGAGAACGAGTGGAACGTCATCTCGGAGGTGATCAGGCTTTTGAAGCCATTGCACGCGGCCACGAAGGAATTGCTCTGCGATTGTTACGTGACAATTTCGAAAATAATACCTGTCGTTCACGGCGTCGAAGCTGTTCTGAGGAACACGGACGACTTGTCGATCGTTGCGACGTTGTTCCGCGACAATCTGCTGGCACGTTTCCACGAACGATTCGATGACGTCGAGGAGACCGTTCACTATGCTGTCGCCACGTTTTTGGATCCCAGATACAAGGACGTTGCGTTTCGTTCGGATAAGTGTGTCCAAAAAGTGAAGGATCTATTGATGAAGAAGTTGAACGTTTTCGACAATGCGAACACCGGCTCTGATGCACGTGTGATTAGGAGCACGAAAACGAAGGACGAAAATATGGAGACGAGTGTTTTGTGGGCGGCGTTTGATAAAAGAGTTCAGGAGTTGGCCGTCGAATTTGACGACAATTTCGTCGTTAACTGTCCGTCGAGGCAAGAATTGGACAGGTAAATGTCTGTCGAAGACTGATTTTCTTTTATACAGTATAAAAGTTTCTCGTATAAATTTTGGCATTTTTAATCCTCCGCGGGGGTCAATCTGGGTCGTTTCACTCTTGAATTTCTATTTTCGCTAATTATTCCCTCAAACGTTTGATTGGAGGACCGGTTGCGATGTCAAAGTGGAGACTTCAACAAGTATCTCGGATCTTTTAAAAGATCAGAAACAGTGAAAAGATGAGTTGCAAGTGGTTGTAAATGTTAAAATATACATATAAAAGCAGTGATTCCCCTTCCCCCCCCCCCCCGTAGAGATATGACTGAGATAAGATCGTGTGCGACGTATTTGTAATCTGTTTCAATTTTTGTTCTAGATATGTAAATTTGAAAGTAATCGGTAGGGAAGCCAATCCGATTACATGGTGGAATACAACGGGCCGCACGATGTTCCCGAACCTTTCAAAAATCGCGGCGGATTACTTGTGCATACCTGTGTACTCAGTATTAAACAATCCTCTGTTCTCGAAACTTCATAAAATCTTGTTCGATCGTAGAATGCAATTGTCAGACGAGCAAACCAACATGCTTGCCGTGATAAGTTTGAACTGAAACGCACGAATAGGATAAGAATTCGTATTTTGTCTTCTTTTCTTTTACGATTTGCTCCTTGCGATAATTATCGAACGATAAGCTCGTACTTTTCGATATCTCAGTTACAATTCGCAATATCAGTCACGAATGTGAAAGACTTTCTTTCGAAGCGTCAACGATAATGTACGATTTTATTTTACAAATACAGACGATTGCAAAATGATGGACAAATGATGGATAAATCGATATCGGTGAGAGTTGAAGGAATTATTTTAATAAAATTTTTATTTTTCAATCACTCTCCAACTCAACAGGACGATACGTCTACGAGACACCTGGAAAGTTTGAAATTGTCTGTATTCCTTTTAAATTCAA
The DNA here is from genome assembly GCA_032399595.1 of Tetragonula carbonaria. NCBI lineage: Eukaryota > Metazoa > Arthropoda > Insecta > Hymenoptera > Apidae > Tetragonula > Tetragonula carbonaria. The sequence continues at coordinate 8,011,752 of JAUCRC010000011.1, forward strand.
CGAAATTAAAAGAAAAGTGTTAATATTTAACGACAACGAGGTTGAATGCGTGCTACGATGTTCAAAATTATATGTCGAGATATATATATATATATATTCATGTGTACGAAAATAACCCGGCCGTCTGTTAAAACAGAGAGAAAATAACGAAAACCCGACCAGAGGGTGCTTTAATCAAAAACTTTGTAAGTACATCGATACACTACAAGAAGAAGCACTGCGTCGCTTCTTTCACGATAATTAACGTAGTCGTCGTACAGAAATAATTTATGCCTATTTACAAAATTCGTGAATGAATTGCTGCGCCGTGTCTCTGTAACGCGATCGTATGTAACTTCGGTATGAAAGATACGAAAGATAATAGTTATTGCTTTGCGGAATTACGTTAAATTCTTGTCAAGATCGAAGTTATAGTTTGTTCATTCAATATAGCCCCGGTCCCGTTCAAGTTTCCATATAAGGATGTTTAAAAAGAGAAAAACTTATATTCGTTACGTCGTCTCGAACTTCGCCAAGTGATAATATCGATCATCGTATTATAGTTTATAATATTATTATCGATCTCTTACTTTTTTTTCTCCTTTCGGTCGGGAGGAAAATAACCAAAACTTTTTTAGATGATAACAGATTCTAATAGTTCGGAAAGTGAAGTCAACGTTTAAAATAGATTTCGTTTTCTACGAAAGTTTCTATGAAAATTCTTTTCGCGAATGAACTGACGCCGTGGAACTTCATACTTCTGTAAATAGATATTGATTAAATTAATAAATTGAATATATAATTGGCGTTGAAGAATATAACTGTAACAGTGATGATGAAAAATTGTCGATAATTTAAACTGATGTCACCGTGATTAAACGATGAAAATGGAACCAAGTTGTTTTTTATAAAGTTATATCAGTTTAAATTATTTTCGACAATTTTTCATCGTTACAGGTTATGCTCTTCGCAATGTAATCGGAATTATATACAATTAGAACGCATTGGCTTTGCTTTACTGCAAGCTAGATCAGTTGAAATAGAATGAAACGTTTTCATTGAAAATGAAAATAAATTTTACAATACAACGGTATCAGATTTTCAACTACGTGGTCTGGGGATTAGGTTAGCTGTCAGGGCAACAGGTGAAGTATAGGGAGCGATTTGTTCATCGTCGATAAATCAGTGGAGATAAAACGAGTCTAGCTGCCGGACCGTGGGCTGCACCTGTTTTATTTTTCACTTTTCGAACCTTTACCTGCCTGCTCTTATTAATCTTCCTTAGAGTACAATTAATCGCAAGACGAGGGATCTCGAAAACTACGTTTAACAGGACTAATTATCTACTAACTGATACTTTGTCGATGATTTTTCGTTACGTAATCTCACGTTTGAAATATTTATTGTTCCTCTTATTACGAGAGAGATGTAAATTACGCCAGGAAAATCGTGTTTTAACGTGAGCTGTTGATTTAAATTTAAATCTCATACGGATTTAATTAAAGCAAGTAACTCATGTCATGTCATGCTTTCCTGAGTGACCAATTAACGCACGACAAATGAATTACAAAGCATCTAAACGTTTACTAGATGAAGCGAACAAAATTCCAGCCTAGGACGAACCATTGTTTTATTTATTTATTAAATATGATAATGACTACCATGTATAAATATTTTTAACTTTATTTTACGTTTCTGCTTCGTCCGCTCAACGTTCAATTTTCAAGCCTTCGGATCCGCAGCAAGCCCGCGATTTTTTACAACGATGAACACGTTAGACGTTGTGCAATTGTAAAGATTCAACGGGGACGATATCGACGGGTGAACGGAAATTTATTCTGCTGCGGGCGGCAATCGAACACGGGTCTTGTTTTTTTCTTTTTCTCTTTTTCTTTCTCTCGACTCTTAAAATTCGCCGGTGTGGGACCGCAAAACGGAAAAGTCTACACGAAAGGAGACGAACGGTACAGGTGGCAATGGAAAACGGTCAGCTGCACGTCCCGAGACACCACTGGGAACTGGCTCTCGTGCAGATATAAATCGGCTCTACCTACGAAGTTGCACGGTGATGATCGTGTTGCCCGCATATTCGCCAGTCGTCTTGCAATCCCTGCTCCTTATTATACACGTATAATCGCGTCGTTAACTTGAACCGCAATTGCCGATCACTTCCGATCGCCACCTTGCGTCTCGGCGATCGTTTCTTTCTTTATCAGTTTCTCCGGCTTCTTCTCCTCTTTTTTTTCTTTTCCTTTTTCTTTTTTCTTTTTTTCTTTTCCCTCTGCGTAGATCTTTTTGGTTTCAGCTTATCTTTTTTTATGACATTCGAAAGCGAATTGAATTTTAATCACTCTCAATCTCTCCGACCGCAAATTTCGATCATTCCCGATTTCTCACATCTCGAGACGTGAGGTTATTTCTTTCTCCACGAACTTTCTGGCTTCTTTTTTTTTCTCGCGTGTAGATCTTTCGTTTCTTCTTCTTTTCCCTTCGTGACATTCGAAAGCGATTATTTAATATGATTTCAACCGCAATTTTCGATCGTTCCCGATATCTCGCGTTTCGACGATTATCTCCTTTCTTCATCAGTGTTTTCTGTCTCTTTCTTTTTCTTTTTCTTTTTATTCTTACCGTTTATCATTTTTTCCGATTCGGAAAATTTCGAATTCTTTTCAAACAGAATTGACAGTGATTAGATTACATTAAATAGAAGATGATAAACATATCTTTTAGAAACATGTATATTATTCAATTTGGTATATTTAACGCACGGTGCATTGTTTATTTCGAACAAATAATTCAGTCATTAGAGTTCGAAACATTTACAGGTTCGACGCGCGCGCGTATGAGTCAGACGATGTTCATTGTCGAAAGTTATAAAGGTATCGGTCGAAAGTGACATTGATGTACGGTGTCTCCATAACGGCTGAGCACCTGTATACATGCAGTTGCGTCATTATTGTAGAAAGTCCCAATCATTTTAGATAAAGGAAGAAAAATGCGACTTTTAATTATCTCGACGTTTGATTTTCCACTGGACATTTGTCTCGATGAGTTTCCGCATGCGCGCGCGCGCGCGCGCGCGCGTGTGTGTGTGTGTGTGTGTGTGCGTGCGCAATCGATACGCATTTTCATATAACCAGAGCTCTACACGCATATCAATTCATAATTTTCAATTTTAAATTAACAACTTATTAATTGTATTAATTTCCACAAAATATCGTCGCAATTTTTAAATTACAATTTTAACAACTCTACCTCTTCACGGTCGTCGAGCTAGAAATCTGCATGAAAATCTGATAATTCTGAAGAATGTGATAAAAAAACCGGAATATTACGCGTGAATTCACTTTATCGTCCATGAACAGCGCTGTTATTGTCTAGTAGAGGATTTTACGACGGTAAATGTCACTCGACGGGACGAAACAACGCGCGTTATAATATTAACGAGCGATGCCGATCGATTCGATTAAAAGTCACGTGGACGAGTCGATCGCCGGTGCAGGCAGCGCGGTAATGCGCATTTAATGACAGAAGTGAAGGGGAACACGGTCCCCACGGGGAAAATTTTTGCTTTGACGGTGCCGGAGCGTCGCTTGTCCATCACGGTATCCGTGTAAATCCATTTCGGGATCATCACGCGACATTGGCGTTAAAACCGAACCCAAGTCCGTTTCTTTTCTCCCTCGTATTGCAAATTATGTTCGTTTCACGACGGTGGATAAGCGAAACGATGGATCTGGATCTTTTGACGGAACAATCGTTGTTACGTCACTTGCTAGGGTTTTATCCAAGCGTACTCGCAGCGAAGAGCATAATTGTACCAATGACAATGGAAAATTGCGAATCGTTTAAACTGATGCAATTTTATGAAAAAAGATCGTGTAGTAACTTGGTTTCATTTTAAAGAGCGAAGCTTTTATTTTGACAGTCGCGAGTTCGTTTTTTTTCTTTTTTTTTTTGAAGATGATTTTTACATCACGTAGCGGGTGGAAAACTGAGGACACGTTTTTCTCAAACGTTTCATTTTGGAGATTGAAGTTTCTCTCCTTCACAATGATTCCCTAAAGCTTGTCCTACAGTTTTGTCTTTATTGTTTCGTTGAATGTTGAACAAACGGTAAAAACATCGAAAATCCCAACATTTTATTATCTAATCCTAATGTTTCAAATTCAAAAGAATGGTGAAAAAAGTGAGTTTTAAGAAGTCGTTGTAAAGGAAAACATTTCAATCTTCAAGACCATGGTAGATTTAGTCATAAGAAAATTTTTTTAAATATTTTCACACGCGTTGGAATTTTTACAATTTTCGGGAAAAATGTGCCTTCGGTTTCCCACACGCTACGCGATGTAAAATCATTTTCGAGAAGAACAAATCGACGACTCACAGTACAAATTTCATTATTTTAAAATGAGGCAGAGTGGATCGTCAGATGATCTTTTTTTACGAAGGTATGTCAGTTTAAATTAAATCATCGACAATTTTTCATTCTTACAATCATGCTTATCTGAATAATATGTCGTGAAAAATATTCCTGAAATCTCTTCGCGAATAACCAATAACCAATTACACGACATCAATTTCGTCAGAAAAATTAAGATAGAAAATTATCTTCTGAATAAATTCATCTCAGATCAGCTTGTGAATCACGCTAATCTGAATCTTCTATCGATTGATACCGAATTCCGAATCTCAATCGTGCAATTTCGAAATTCATTCGCATTCCGTTCAGCTCGGGAATACGAGCGCGTTCCCGGCGAGAGGGTGAAAACGTGTAGTTGCTAGTCACGTTCTTTTTTTTTCCTCTTTTCTTTTTTCGATATTGGCACGTACCGTGTGTCTTCACCTGCACGGCATATGGTGACGGTGCAGAACGATGATCCACGTCGATGATGCCTATATCGAGGGATGCCAGTTGGATTGAACTGCCGGTTAATTTGCTGCTCATCCCCGCGACCCACTGGTTTTTCGAGGGTCGAGAGCCGAGCTCTACTTCCGTTACTTGACCCTTCCCAAGGGGGTCACGCACCGTTGATTCCATTTTCTCTCTCTCTCTCTCTCTCTTTCTCTCCTTCTTTCTCCACTTCCACTCTCCCTTTCTCTTTCTTTACGTTCCTCGTCTTTCTCTGTCTCTTTTTTTACGCTTTTCCTTCCTCCTCGCGTGTCCTATTATAGTTGTTAATGTCATCTTTCCTTTTACAAATACTCTCTTCACTTTCTCCGTAAAACGTATCTTTCCAGTTTCATTCTCAAGAAGGTTTCTCATCTCGAACGGACGTCGTGTACATCTTAATTGATCGTCTAACTCTAGCTGGTGAAATTAAAAAAGATTACGTTTACACTCGATAGAGAATACATCGTGCAGTTATGCATTGGTCAGACGATTTTGGCACGATTGTCAAATCAACGTGTCGATCGAGATCGAGCCGGCGGGATCGATCGATATCGATCAGAGGACTCGGGGAGAGGGGGGGGAGCAAGAAAGCGAAATATCACTGAGACAAAGGGCACTCGAGCGTGTTTGGCCAATTGTACGTACGGGCAAAGAGGCTCATTAATAAAAGGTACAGCGTTTCAGGGAGTTTTATGTTTTGCGGCGATGCGAATTGCGATGTCTCTTCTTACGGTGCGCACGGCACCGAAAACTTGCCCGGCATACATAACTTTGAACGAAGCACCGAGATAGTACCACCTGCCTCTCGCGCCCATTTTAATTTGTCACCACGTTCTCGCCATCGACGTCGGCGAGTTAAGACTTTCTCTGTCTTCTGGCCTGGCACCATGAAATCCGAACACCGAGACACCGACCAGCCACCGAGAATTCTCTTCCTTTTTCGCCCGGCGAGCCGAGGAACGCACGCTATGCGCCAGGAAACCGGCTGTACGCCAGCACTTACGTCCCGTTGCCTTCTTCTTTTTCCTTTGTACCGTCGTTTAACCGTCCCCGCAAAAAAGAAAAAAAAAGACCGCGTCTCCGATGCTGACGACGACTCTGGTCTCGAGTTTGGTCAACAATTTCGCGAGGAAATTTGGTAGAAAAATATCAAAACAGAGAGATTACGCTCTGGATAAGTACTCGATCGACTTGGATCGACCTGTAATGGCGTTGTGTGAATGGTTGCGCGACCAATTTACTCAAGTTACGGGGCATGTAGATCAATGATGAATTAGTAATTAGAGTTAGGATTATAATGCACAATTACTCGTTGATTTATTATATTTTATTGTTTGCTATGTGTGGTTTACAATACGCAGTGGATCGCGAAATTATTTTACATTTATTTGAACATTAACGTGGAAAAGTTATATACACACTTATCTTTCAAATTTCATAATAGTACGATGGGATCTGACTGTTGCGACTTTATTGGTAAAATTTGAAACCGACGTAAAAATGCGGGTAAAGATTACGGAATATTTAAATACAAGGTAATATAATATTATTGATGAAAAAGTAAACTGTGTTGTTTTCTGTGCAAATGAAAGGCAAATTTTCCATGAGAAACGAAAACTTTATTAGTTTATTTACGATATATTGATTGTTTTATTCGATTATCACTTGCCATCCTTTTGGACGAAGGAAAATTTCAAAAACGATTTGATATCAGTAGTGAAATTTAGGAAACCAATTCTGACACCGTGAAAGCTTTTTCGCCATACACATCAATTTTTTGTGAGCTTTAATAGCGTTCTTTCCTTTGTTTGGGAATAGTGCAGCAAAATGTGACAGAAATATTCCTCTTTTGGCGTATTGATTCTCCATTTTTCAAACTCGAACGAAATCGATGGTGCATTTCGTTTTTTCAAAACGAGCTTGAACAATCAGGGTATCAGATTACACAATGAATCTGAATAGATTAAAATAAAGTTACACTTGTGAAAATGTAAATTTTCCATTTACATTTGAAGTTAGTTACGTTTGAAGTTAATATACACACATATGTCCATCTATTGTATTAGAAAAGAAAAAAAAAACGCAATTACTTTCTGGCCAATCCAGTAATAAATTTCAAGTTTCAGAGGGACCATATACGTACATAGCTTCCATATACATACATTTTCAGAGTTGATTTGAAATCTGACCAGACAGCAATCGTGACAGTCGTGTTTTGTTACAGTGACGATGAGATCTTGAAAACATACGTTTCGTACATATGTAACGTATACACATAATGCATACAGTGACGATCGCATAACAACAGTTGAGAACAGTTTTTCGGATTCGAGAAATCGCAGGGGCCAACTGACGTTTCCACGGTAGCGTGGAACAGATAGATCGGGCTGGATTACCGATTAACAATTAACTTAGACCCTCCAGGAGTCCGACGTCTGGCCGTATGCCCTCTCCTGCTTGTTTCTCTCTGACCACCGGCCCCTTCACCGATTTCCGCTCGTCGGAAACGTCATGTGGCGCATTAATTGGATCGCCGCCAAAATAAAGGAAGATTCATGGCGGAAGCCGTTGCTCGGCCCTCCATTGAGACATAAATTTACACATAATCTACGTTTAGTTTCTAGCTAATATTATACAGTTGCGATCTTAATTGTTTCGTTAAGCTCGATAGATTTTATTACATTAATTTTTATTATTATTATCATTATCATTATTGTTATTATTATTATTATACGCGACGTGCTTTATAATGAGGTTGACAAAATTTCGAACAAAAATATTCATTGTCATCACGAAATCATCGAAACAGCCAATTACACGCCTACTTTGTGTAAAATGTTCCACGGTGTTGTGATCCACAGTGAAATGAAAACATTAAAAAAAAGGCTATGACGATTAAGGTTATGGCATTTATTCGAGCAGTCGTTAACGAGTGACCAAGTGAACGAGCTTTACCTTTTATGAAGTACCTTTACCTTTTATACTCTCCATGTTCTCTCCCGGGCGAATTTAATTGCGAAGTTTAATTACAGCGTCTGCGAAACTCGATTATGATCGAGTGCGATAAGGCTTTCGCCGTGGATGGAACAAAGAGTTTCGCTAATTTCTCGCCAACAATCTGTCTGTCGGGCGCGTGCCATGTGGCAAACAGAATTTCACACTTCGATCAGACACGCCCGATTTTCCGAGATCCTAATTGGATGATACTACAAAGAACGTTCTTCGACGTTCGTTCGATCGCCTAACGGTTGTACGCGTGCAACGCCGTGGATTCCGTTTTCTCAAACCGTTTTCTCCGAGTCCAGGACCTTTCCGCACGACCTTCGCAGAATTTGTGAAAAGTATCATCAACTTTTATACAGTTGTTAATGCGTTATTTACACACCCGCTGTGCAACATATTTGGACATTGTTATTACTTCTTTTGTTACGAACGGAGGAAATTTTGTGCGTCTTCACTCTTCGTCAAAGTTTGCTTCTCGGGCAAAAGTTGGAGAATTTTGCTAAAGAGTTTGGTAAATTGCAACTGTTTCCGCGGCAACTTGTAGGCATCTTCATTTTTTGTCCACTAAATCGGTATTTTCACCAGCGTTAGAACAACTAGTGAAATATATTTACATATTTATATATTGTTTTTTCTTTTTTTTTTTTTTTTTTTTTTGATACGAAATTGACAAAAATGTGATTATCGTACGACATTCGACAGCAATGAGAATAAATCTCGCAATTTATCGTCAAGAGACCGTGTTTATGCAGATTCATATTTTCGAGCGCACAATTAAAAATCTACGTAGACATTAAATATTATAACGAGCCCTATACGTTCGAATATATACTCACATTTTGCCCATTTAAATTTCTTATAAATACGTAAACATCCGCAGTTTATTAAAATAATAACACATTGCGAGATTGTTATTTGAATGTAAAGTACGCGGTCCTCTTTCAGAGGAGTAATGACAGGTTAGAAAGTATTCGTTTCGTCTTTGTCCCTCTCTTTTCGAGGAATGTTATTCGTAGTTTTTAATTGACAACGCGTTTTAACTTTCGTTGCGGCGAAATCTTACGTCGCATACAAATTAAGGCTGATGATATACAAGTTGAGTGTTTCTTTTTTTTTTCTTCCTTTTTTTTTTCGAGCTGCTTGGATTAAACGGCGCAAATATTTACGAACCGGGAAAATGGGCGCGACGCGTTCTGATCAAGCTAAGTAACGCGTGAGTATCTGCTTTTTCGAAAGTTCCCATGCATATGCACCCACAGCAAATATAAAACGTTCCGAGATCACGTGACACGGCTGTATGGGGTTAGATATATGGTTTTAGATTCAATATACGGGACAGATGCTCCGTCATCAGTGATTGCGTTTTACGCGCGCTCTCCTCACCTTCGTCTCTCTTCCCTACTCGCTCGTTCTATCAAATACGAAATACCGAGTATGAGATAATTATAATTATGTTCAGAACGTAGAATCAATTTCCTTTTAATTAATTTACTTCCGTTCAGTTTTATATTATATTATTCACATTCATCGAAATAAAAGTCGAAAGCCTTTTAACAAAGCAAAAGCGCTCTTCTTTCATCGCTCACTGCACGATATTTCTTCTCTTTGCATTTGCTCGAATAAGCTCGATTTTAGAATACGACGAAAATTGTTAGTCTTCGAGCCGGACGGAAATTCATTTCAACAGTTACGCGATCGCAAGTAACGAGTGAAAATCGCACGAATCACGTCGCGATAGAAGACGACGAGACGGTCCAATAAAAGGTCGAAGAATGCAATCAAAGTGCTCTCGAACGAAAATACGTCACCTTTGAAACACCGTTCGATTGCCGTGATAGCGCAGGAGGGGTAGTAATCCTGACAAAATACGTTTCTCGATTGGGAATCAAATTTTATTCCACTGATCGGGAGCACGAAACGAGGCCGGCACGCAGAAGCACGCATACGAGTTTGTTCCTGGAGGATGGCTTTTACCTTTCTTCTGCTCCTCTTTCATTTTTTCGTTACCTGGCCACGTGGCGACGCGTGCTAGCCTCGGGGGACAGTTGCAGGTCCCCTCGGCCGATGACTCCCTCCGTCTGTCGTTTAGAAAGAGCGCTTTGCAATGTTGATGTTTATGCAATGCTATACCTTTATCAATAAATGTTCGAGGAACTGAAGAATTGGAATTATATGAAATTAAACAGAGATTCGTTTCACTCGTCAAATATTGCGGAGTAGATACTCTATTTTGCATATATTTCACAATTTTTAGCAGTGGAGCTAGCAGAATTTATAATTTTTCCATGGAAGAGATTTGAATAATTTTTTCATCGAATAATCCTTGTACTTTCGTTTCTCTAATTTTATTCTATTTCGTTCGAATTTTTTACACTCAAATAAGGACTAATGGACTAATTCGTGCAATTGTGAGAAATTTAAACGTGCAGAGTGTCTGTACTTTACCATCTTATTATTTCATTGTTTTAAACACTGTGACTTCTCTTTAAGATAGAGAGACACATTTTCATCGATTTACTGTTGGAAATTTAATGCTAAAATTGCAGGGACCAAATGGAGATTAAACGACAAGTTTTGACCTGATTGATTATTATTAAGAAGACGAGTCGTAAATTCGCAAACATCTCGCGCACTCCGTCGAATAAAATTCATGTCGAGAACGATTTTCGAAACGCTGTAAGTTTACACCGGTGTAACGGTTCATTTGTACGAAACTGGCCGTGGTTATCAGGGAACTGATCTTCGATAATGTATGAATATTCATCGATGTGTTCGCGGAAGTATGATTAATAGAAGTCAAAACCGTCCACGAGAAAGCCTTGCTCCTTTGTTGAGAAAGTGCAACAAATTAACTTAAATTAACTCGTTAATTTATTCGAATTAATTTGCAAAAGAGAAACGCGCCTATCTTCGCGTGATTATTCGTCCGATCGAAGAATCCAGCAAAATTTCATTTATTTACGTTGGAGGAAATTTGTTCGACTTCGATTATGTATGAACTTGTACAAGTTCCGATATTGATGATCGTATAAAAGAGCACAACGTTGAAAAGACTGTGTCATTTTACTATTCAGTAGTAATCCGAGTTTTTTGACAATTCGCCAGGGAATAAACCAACGCGAATAAATCAATAACAACAAACGTATCTATCGATTCTAGAGAACAGAACTTAGAAAATAGAAAATTCCATTATCAACTCAAATTTAACCTTTGCCACCTCAATGAAAGATCCTTTTCTGAAAAAATCTGAACTTGGTAGTAGAGCTATAAACAATGTCAAAGATTCCGCTGGAAATTTGATTTCGGGAACGAGTCGTTCTCGGTGGAGAGCCGAGGTGAGGAGAGCGCGACAAAACCAAGGAACCAGGAACGAGGAACGCGCGTGGCACGGCTTACGGAAATCATGATGAAACGGTGTGATTGAGAAAACCGGTAGAACATTACATATGCGAGGTATGCCTGCATCGGAACGGCTGTAGGTATACCGATGCAATAGAGAGAGAGCATATGGTGTCCCCACGAAGTCCGAGCGTGTACCGGGTACCGTCTTCGGCGTGCAGCGAAACGGTGCAACAGATGGTGCAGGAGCTGCATGGCTCGTGCTCCGCTCCTCCTCCTCCTTTATCTTCGTCCTCCACCTTCTTTCTCCCTCGTTCTTCCCTCCCTGTCTACCTGGATCCTCGCCATTTACTTTCTCCTTCTGTCTCGCGAAGAATGCACACGGCGAATTCTTTTTTGATTCTTTCTCCCTTTCTGTATTTTTATTTTGTACATTTGTATCTCTCTATACATACACGATACCTCTTTTTCGCTCTTTCGTTTTCCTTCTGTTTCTCGTTTTCCCTCATTTTCTTTGTTACTCCTCGCTACGTTTTCTCCCCCGTTTTGCATTACATTTTCTTTTTCGATTACTCTCGCTTTCTTCCCGATTCGCGATTCGCTGCCCCTCCTTTTCGATTCAAACCCGTTCTCGTTCAACGCTTCTGATCGCTATATTCGCTTAGGCGTTTACTTTCGCTTCTGAAGTTATTCTTCGCTCTTTTTCTTTTCTTTTTTGAAGGTATTTTTAAAAGGTGCGCGTCACTTGTCACTCGAAACTTCCGTAATAAATTACCGAGAGAAAATGTGACAAGAATGTCGGAAGCAGAAATTTGTTTGTTACAAACAACATGCGCGAAGCTTTCGATCAAATGATCGTAACGATGGAATTTTAATAAATCATTTATCACGAGGAGTATAGGAACTTTAAAACCGTGTAGGAACTTTAAAAACGTAAACACGGTTATTTAAAACCGGGAAAACGAGAAAACAAGAGAAACTTGATTTATTTTTTGATGGCCGCTTAATACGGCGATAAAACGATATTGATTGATCAACTACTGCAAAATTATAAGAAAGTTGCTTTTATGTAATTCCGAAAGAGCGATCGATCTTCAACAAATGATCGGTATCTTGTACGAACGACTAGACGTGTCCGCGTTATATATCGTTACATATCGGTTATAATAAAGAAGTAAAACGATACCTTGTATCGCATTAAATTCGTTCGCGAGGTAATAAAAATTTATCTTGTAGCAGGTGGTCTAGAACATTTTCACAATACTCGTGTGTACGTATAGATGCCATGTTACTCTCCGGAGTTGTTTGTCTCAATCCTTGCAGGCACACTTTCACCAAGATCGAATTTCTTATCTGTTTTAAGTGACCCCATCGAGAAAAAAAATTAAACGATCTCGCGTCATTTTTTTCCACAAGTGCGGCTGTTTCTCGCAATTATCCTGCCTTCCGGCGATTTCAACGGAACAATAGCGTCTTCGACGAAGGGAATTGTCATCTATATGTATTTATTTGACGACAGTTGACAAAACACAATTTCCACAAAATAATTGGAGAATAAATGTACAAATACACGGAGAACATAGAAAATGGAAGTCAAACCGCAAGTTCAACCGCAGGTTTCTTATTTTCTACATTTTCTACATTTCTGTTTATTATATAGAGACATATAAAAGACATATTGACAGAATGATTCACGTAAGGTGCACAGCTGAAACAAAATTTTCAAATTATGCGTCCAATGAAAAATTGTTTAATACAAAAGTTGCATGGTTCTTAAGGGAGACGAAATATGGCGTGTCAATTCTTTTGTGTATGTTAAGGGGTTTCGAAATTTCCAAGGTCATCTTTATTTCTTTTTTTTAAATCGGACCGCATATTTTTTTCATCATAAATCGAAAGAATATATTAAATATCCAAGTGAAAAAAATATGAATATTGGTCCTAAATCTGACGATTAAGAAGATACTTTACTATAATTCGCCTCGAGGGCGAAAACTGCGCAGTATCAGTCAGAGGATTCGAATGTTGAAAAAATGTATTGCGACATTTATCAATCATGGTAATGTTAATTAATTTTACGAAATTTACATTATTGGGCATCGAGTAATCCCCCATTGGATGAGAGAAGTCGATCATCAACGTATTCATGTATTAACTTGTGAGACGAAAATATGCAGAATTTCTGTTGGGCATCTTCTCTTTTATAAAAAGATACAGAATCGAGTGTAGACTTCGAGGAAGTCTTTTTTCTTTTTTCTATCTTTTTTCTATCTTTACAGACAGATCGTTTTCGAGGATATTCAAGCACAAATAAGATATTCAAATATCCAGCTATTCGGGCCCGCTTAATCGCAAACACGAAAAGATGCTTAGCGGCTATTCAAATAAGAAAAATTCAGGGCTCTCCGTGTTGGCTCTTGCATTCCTAATGGTCGTCCATTCTGAATAATCAGCTTTGAAAGAGCGGATAGTTGGAGGAAGGCTACGAGTCTGTTAACAACGGTAGAATACAGGTGTATAACTATAGAAGAAGGAATTGGGGTTTGCCTTTTGTCGCACGTGCGTGAGAAAAGGCACCCTCGACGCATGAGAGAAAAGAAAAAAAACGTCGTCCAAGAAATTTGAAAAGGGAAAGAAGCCCACGACACTTGTTGCGTGTACGCATGCGGGATACATCCTAATGTACTATTTTCAGTTCAATTTTTATTACGACGCAACACGTGCATTTTGCCTGCTTTCTTCTTACCATTTCGTCGGCTGCAACGTTTTAACACGTGTTCTCCCGATACTCGTTAGATACGTAGATTTGTATGTATGCATATGTATGCTGGTACAATACTTTAACATTACAATAAAATCCAACATAGAAAAGGGGATTTTCATTCATGTTTCTCAATTGAGCTACGATATTGTACGTCGAAGTGTTCAAAACTGAAATCAAAATTAAAATCAACAAATCCCGAGTGTGTGTAATCGATAATTCCAAATTTGTTAAGTACGGTTCACACTAGGCTGCGGGAATTTTTCAAAGCGAAAAAAAGTACACGCAACGTACAGAAATATATATGAAAATATATGAAACGTCGAAACTGGAGTATTTTTTACAATATATAGTAAAAGAATTCTTTTAATCGCGCTTTCGAAAGTTCAAAAACCCGCACAGAAATCCGCGATCGTTATTCATTACTTTGTTTGAATCAGTATATACAACATTCCCACGATACCGAATTCCAGTTGTTTTCGATAGAGACGGGCTGTAACAAAGTCCTCTCGTCCCCGTCACGATCGTGGATGATCGTTCACACGGTCGATCGGTTCGATCGTTGCGGCGTTTCGAGCGAAGAAACTCCGAGGGGACAGTCGATAGAACGTAAGAGTACACCTGCGAAACGTACACTTGCATCTAATTAAATAGATCGTTGTCGAGTGGTGTATTTTTTATGGGTGCTCGGCGCAACGCTATGCATATTCAGGTTGTCCAATGGAGCGAAAGATGGTGCAGATAACGTTGGATTCCACTTCCGTTTTACGTGTCCTACGTTTCCTCTCGTTTTGCCGGCCGATATCGTACGATATGCGACACGATGAACTCGATTTTTTTTTAACGGTTTGCCGCGCGTAAATTGCGCCAGTGCGAAGGATACGAGGCTCGTTCGGCTTGCTTCATAATTTTTTTAATAGATTTGCACGCGAAACACACGGCGACGTCTTGTTCGAGGCTAGATGTTGGAGGATAACGCGCCTCGTAGTTGGAGTTGTGTTTTATCCCCGTTAATTATGTCACTCATTAATCAGAAAGTCGTCTAATCACGAAATTAAAAGATAGCGAAGACGCATCAATTTTAATTAGGTTGGTTTCGAACATAGATTCTAATCGGTGAAAAATGACTGCTGCTAACATGTCGAAAAACATTTAATACATACTCGTACTCGTGTTAATATTATCAATTTTCAATATTATCAACCTCTTTTTGTCCAACGCTGTGAGTATTGAAATTCACTTATTTGACGATGTGTAGTATATTTATGTATGTAATTTATTCAATACAGCTACAAAAGAAGTGAAAGTTCTAAAACTTTCCTGTCGTTATAACGTTTTGAGAACGAGGAATGATCCTTTGAAAATTTTATTCAGATTCATTCAAAATTACTCCTTCGAATTTAATTTTTTGTTTCGTTGAATAACAAAGGCCTGCCAGTCGTCTTCTCGTCGAGCAGTATTCTCAAAGCCGCTTTCGTGTTGTCCATTGCTTTTTCCCTTTAATGACTCAGATATCTTTCTATTTAAAAACGAAGGAGGAAAAACTTTGAAGAAGTTTAATCGTCGAAAGAAATTTTTTTCAAACGACGAGCACGTGGGAAAAGACTTAGGTTCGATACGTACGAAGTATAAAGTATATTATGTATACCTAATGCAACAAAATTATTTGCTTACCTGAAAAATAAGAAAATAGCAAAGCGAACGTGTAACGTGTATGATAATATTGAAAGGAAAGAGAATAACGCTAAAATACGTTGCCAAGGACGATAATATTAATCTGTCCCTCCAACAACAGTGATTAAAAACTAGCTTTGTCCGGTACCGTACTACTTTCTTCTAATTGTTATAACTTCACAAAGTCGAAAGGTTTTCAACGAAGAGATGCTCGTGTTGCGAAAGCTAGCAGATGTTTCTCGCGGTATGACGAAGTTTTTCGGAGCGGAGTCGGTCGGCATTATCCTGGACAGAAATCGAGAGATACTCGCAAACATCCTCCTCCTCCTGGTGGTGAGCCATCGTTGGGGTTTATTGGAGCGTGACGCGGAACAGGTCCCTCTGTCTCTGCTGCTCGCGGAAATGCTTTTGGAAATGCTAACAGGTGCCGATGTGCACGCGGTGATCGCGTTCGCCGCAATTACTCACTCTCCCGCTTCGTTTCGGCGAGCAGCCTCGTCCGCTTCTTCTTCGTCCGATTACGAAACGAAATCCGTTTCCGGGTCAGATAAGCTTCCTTTTATTCGATGCTGTCGCCCGGCGTTGTTGATGTACAAGCAGATTCGAAAGTCCCCTCTCGGAAAATTTATAAGCGCAGTGACGCCTCTTCTTTTTTTTTTTCTTTTTACACCTCCGGGCTAAGAGGAAAGTCTCCTGAAAGTATCCTGGTGGAGGATGTGTACTCTTTCGACGACTATTGGCAAAACGCGTTGGTCCAGTCGGCGAGGATAATTTTGTTTCGACTACTGAAAGTACAAATTGTGCACGAATGAATGTTGAGAATCGATGCTTGTGCAGCATGCATAGATGTTGAATAAGTTTTTTATACTGTGGAAGATTCGAGGATAATTTTCTCTCTACTGAAACTGTGTACAAAAAGATATTGAGAGTTGACAATACTTGGCGTACGAGGATGTTAACGCCAGGACTACCAAAGTGGCCAAAATTACCAATTTATAATTTTTTGTTAGATATTTTATAACAGATGTAAAACAGCGTATTTTTAAAGACTTAAATAATTTTTTCGTAAAATAAAATACAAATATAAGGTTGTACATTCCATTGTATCATAATTGTATCATAATTTCTCTATTTTCTTGACTCCAGTGGCTCTGATGGAAATTTCACGCTTTAATGACGTCGGTAGTTCTAGTTTTAGTAAATCTTGTACTCTGTACAAGATTCGAGGGTAATTTCGTTTCTATTGAAATTGTATATAAAAAGAACGTTGAGAATTAATACTTGTGGAGAAGAACTTTGTTTTTACTATTATATTATAAAATATATACTATACAGTATTGTTTCGAAACTGTAATTGTAGAGTAATGAACGAAAGAAAATTGAAAATTCATACTATGAGCATTAGTAAGTTTTATATTATTTCATTATATCGGTATCAGTATTTACCATTAATTTTACGGTATTTTGAAGTACATCTTATGTACTGAGTCAGAAAGTAACGTCGGAAGTATTAAACGGTCGTTTTCTTATTTCAGACACAAAAAGCATCATTTAAAAGTAAATATGTCCTTTTAATCCATATGGCCTTTCTGCCAGCATTTTGACGAATGCACGACTGCATCCATCCGGAATTTACTATCTTTTTCTGCGAAAACTCTTTTGTACACGTACAGAAAAAGTTGGACCTCCATATATTAAAGCTTTTACCATTAAATGAATTTTAATGCATTGCATTCTGGTTTTTTACAATGTCTACACATTTCTTTCATGACAATTCATTTCAAAAGTGATTCATTTCAGGATTCAAACGTCGAACGCTAATCGATAACCACTGCACGTAAATTTCTAAACCATTTTTGAGTCGTAAATTTACTTTCCGTAACATTGCTACGCAAGCGTTGTATTTAGATAAAAAATGAAAAAAGGGTACAGTTAAAGTA
The DNA here is from genome assembly GCA_032399595.1 of Tetragonula carbonaria. Lineage (NCBI taxonomy): Eukaryota > Metazoa > Arthropoda > Insecta > Hymenoptera > Apidae > Tetragonula > Tetragonula carbonaria. The sequence goes on from JAUCRC010000011.1 coordinate 8,029,342, forward strand.
AAAAAAAAAAAAAATTGGAACTTCTCGTCGCTTATTTTAAAAAGAACAAAAAATATACTCAAAAAATTAAAGATATAGTACAATGCTTGTACATAATCAATGAAGAGAATATTTGTATGTACATTGCATGTTAAAAACGATATTCATTATTAAGCATCATTCACGAGATGTCAATTTTTAATTTCAGTTTAATATTCCATTACGACAATTATTTCATACATAATATCCAAATTATTTCCTCAATTCCACTGATTGGATGTATTACGATAAATGGCTGAACGGGGTTCGCGCAAACACGATCGGAAATCCATTTTCGCGATTTCGTGGTAGGATCGGATCGGATCGAAATCGGATTCGCGCGTCATCGACCCAGTTATTTAACCGTGTTACCGCGTCCAGCTGACTGGCTAACGTTTCTTCGTCTTTCGTTTCTGCTTATATCCAATTAACCATTAAACACCTCTCATTTTTCTTCGTCTGTTTCCTCTTACGCTATAATTTTATCGCTTCGCTTTTATCGATCGGCTTGGGTTTCCATTTGTTTGTCCACGGTCCGGTACTTATAAATTTGCCTTGCTTCTTTTTCTTTCTTTTTTTTTCTTCTTCTCTCTTCGTTCAAAATCGTCGATTAATCGTGTTTCGTCGCTATCCGGCGTAATTGGTATTAATTGGATTGAAAGTCTCGGATCTCGGAAAAGTTTATCTTTCTTTTTTCTTTTTTTTTCTTTTTTGAAGAATTATTGATCGCTCGGTTACGAGCGTTTCGTACGAGTTTGTTATTTCGCGGTTACAAGGCGTAAGACGGAGACACTTTATCACCGAACGTTTGATTGATGATTTGCAATGATACTCCCGTGGCAGGAATGCGGTAAACCTTTATCTATAGGAATATTTTGAATGAGAGAGGAGTATAATGCATAACTTCGAACAGAGCCACGGTGTAAGTCATATTTCAACGACGAACGTCGATTAATTCATCCTACAATGGCCATCTTTGCCGGAAGGTTACCTCGATCTCGTCGTTTTACATCGAGATTTCACTTTGTTTTCACTTTCACTCAAAATTTAGGAAAATGTTACGACCAGCGCGTCGAGTAGCGCGGTTTGTTTCTTTATTCGTTGTAGACCAGAATTTCTATTTTATTGCAAGAATCTGGTAGAGGATTTTACAATCAATTAATTTAATTTCTGCCAATTTTGAGACTACGTCTTTGACGATGTCATCAGAAATATGGGCTTGCTTGCCAAGTTCCATTTATAAAAAAAGAAATATACAACAATTTAATTGTACAAGATTAATATCTATCTAATTTTAAATAATCTGATTTAGTTTTCCTAAACTAACCTGTATCTTACAATTAACTTCAAACGTGATTTTCGTGGAAAAGAGCCAAAACTGCATAAATACGTAACGTATTCATTTTTCTCGAAAAATACTTACATTTGCCCGAAACGCGGGAAAATAGTTTTCAACGCTTTGCAACAGCTTTGAAGTCATTATGAATTATGCGTTCGCAGTGCGAATCGAACAATCGATGTTGCGACAATCGAGCCTCTGCCGTAGGAAAAATATCGCACGAAATATCACGGGACCATAAAAGTTCGAAGTTAAAGGAAACGAAGATTGTTGCTATTGGCGAGGAGTGAACACGTTGTACCAAACGGAAGGAGGTGGAGGAGGAGGAGGATGAGGATGAGGAGGAGGAGGGTGGGGAAGAAAGACTTCGGCGTGCCATTGCTAGCCCGTAAATGGTGTACAGCTGCGAATACGCGGCGACGAGCGCGTATCGAAGAGAAAAGAAACGGGGCCAGCGAAAGAATCATCCGGATCAGATATTTCAGTTTCTCGATCGGGCTGGCTCTCCGCTCGTTTTTCGACTTGGCCGCGACGCCGACTCGAACCAAAACCGGAACCACCGCGGCCGACATGACTGCGAGAGACCGGCGCTGATTCCTGGAAGCTTATGCAGTCGTCCATCGCGCGGGCACGCGTGTCATCCGGCAGTAACACGCGTAAAAAGACACAGGCCCAGCGAGCACGAAAATTAGCTATTATTCGTAATGGCGACTTCTGTTTCGTGATCATTCGTCTTGAGTATGACGAACGGCTGTTTCATTGAATCGTTTAGGGATATTTAAAACTGCAGTAAGCACACGTTCGACTCTCTCCAGTCATTGATACTACGTGATCTGTTCCCATCTGTTCCCTTCATGAACGTGTTTTGAACGTTTAATTATTTATTGAAGGGGTCGGATAAAATACAAAGATTAAATTAAGCGAACGTGAGATACTTGTCTTAACTTTGGAGCCGGGGTGTATTTCCATTGAACGTTTTGAAGCTGTTTTCTCAAGCAAATTTGTTCAAATCTGTCAAATCAGACTTTCGAGATTCGAAATGTTTGTATTAATGTTTTCTCGACTACCAACGATAAATAATATTTAAATTGGTTCACGTGCGCGAAAACTGCAAATCCACGCGGCAGGAAGCGATACCGGTTTTCATTCAGACGAGTAATTCATTGCGCATCTGCTTTTGCCGTAATCCAGCAGTACACATATTTAATGAAAATTGCAGCAAAATCGTCAAATAATTTTTCCAAAATTATTTTTTTAAATGTGTGTACTGCTGGTACACATATTGGCTTAATTGGCCCGTTTTATTCTCTGTTTACTCGCAATAATACGGATCACGAGAGGAAACATGTCTTACGACGAGGCAGCTATTTTCTTATTACATTTTTAATGCAACACTCGTTGTTGTTGTTCAAGTATAATTAATAATTAATAATATTTTATGATCGTTAGATCACAATCTTATTTAAATAAAATTATAAATTGATTCGCTTAATTGAATGCAATGCAATTTGCATTAATTAATCACGTTAAATGTAAATATAATTCTGGAATTATAATTTTGTTTTATATTATATTACGTACCGCTTTATATTTTGCAAACTACCAATTTTCGTTTTATGTACGCACGAAATTCTTGTATCAGCCATTAAAAGGGGATTTTGCGAGCGAAGTTCGACGGCTGCTTGTTTCTTAATCTTTACACATTCGTTAAGTGATTCGTCATGAAATAAAATGTCTTATCTTACGACTTTACGAGCCTATAATTTCGAGACTTAGCTTTTCTCCTCTCGAAATTACCGTTATACGTATTCACTGAGTTTTCGTAAATGTTTAAGAAACTTCAATTACGGAAAATAGTCGTGTAAAATGAAAAATATTAGTTACATAGGTTACGAAGGTTAGTAATCATATGCTTTTTACTCTCGTGAAAATTTCCACGAATAAACTTGGAAACAATTCTACGAAATATCTTAGTTCCAAAATGGTCAATGACCAATTTATAATTCTTACTAGAAATTTTATTATATGTATTTTTAGAGATTTAAATGATTTTGCACACTAGGACTATCAAACTGGTCAAAATGAGCAATTTATAACTTTTGCTAGAAATTTTATAGATGTGAAGAGATTTAAATGATATTTCGCGAAATGTACAAATAAAAGCTTCTGTACTCTATCGTATTACAAAGTTCTTCCATTTTTTTTCTTTTTTCTTTTTTCTTTTTTACTTTAACGTCTCTGATGGAAATTTTACATATGTGTCGTCTGTAGTCTTAACGTTGAGCTAAAGTCAAAAGTTTAGTCGATCGATCAAACAATCATAAGAGGCAAAGTCTTGATCAGCCGCAACTTTCTTGCGAGCGTTTTTACGCTTTTTCAAGCCCTTTCTCTGGTGGTTTTTTTACGCGTTAACGGAGATCGATCGATTGTGTCGTTACGCGAGGCAGGTTTCGTTCACGATGTGCACGCGAGTTCTCGTTGCTGCGAGCTGCCGTTTTCTCTTTGATCGCGGTGCGCGCCTCGTTGTTTCAACAATTTCCAGGCATTATTCGCATAAATTGTCGGTTTAAAATTTCGACGCGGCGATTGAAACGCGCACACACACGACCGCCAGCTTCGGACTCGGTTTCTCCTTCGGCATGGCGCCGATGATGTACCCCCTTATCGCGAAAACACCGTACGAACAATGTTTCATAACGATTCCAATAATGAACAGCGAAACTCGACGATCCTGCCCCTTTCCAACCCGGAACGAAAATCGTTTTCGAAGAGAAAAATGTTGCAAGCGATTGTGATAACGATCTTTGCGCGATCGTAGCTTAATTCGTAGTTCAAAAATTTCGTTCGTAGTTAGTTAGACTATGGACTATTTTTTTTTTTATAGACGAATGAATTTACACTACATTTCTTCATACGTTTAAATTTATTACAAATGCGCGAAGATTTGAAGTCTTGTAACTGCAATTAGTTGTACAAATGTACCGATTTTCTGAAAGACTTGAAGTTGTAATGTTTAGTGAATGAAATTTAAACGTTAGTCACGTACATTTGCAAACGAAAGAATTGCTATCTCAACAAAAACGTCAGTTTTTTGTCTGCGCTGTAAAAATCGAATTGCCATTTTCATAGAATACACTTTCACTGACGTTTTCTCTGTAACGAACAGTACGTTCATTCGGTTTGGAATCGCTGAAATTCCGTTAGTACATTTTCGTAATTACGGAAGTTTGCAGATAATTGCAGCGATAATCCAGAGGATAGGAGACGGCACGTGGACACGGAGGACACGGTCTCACCCTGTCGGTGTTTATCCGCCATTTTCAGAGACGGGGAGCTCCTCTCTGAGAACAGCTGCACGCGTCGCTTTGTGAAAGTGTCGACGTTTTTCATGGCATTGAGAGGAGAAATCGTAATCGGGATCACTTACTCCTTTCTACGTTGTAACGACCGCCAGATAAGTACAAGATCAATAATTTGAGCACATTAGTTCGAACTGTCTTATTGATCGTTCGCTGATAAGCGGGAGGAAGGGTTTTGCGCGGACGAACGTCTGATTGCACGCAGTTGAACGACCACGGCCCCGGGAAAATCGTACTTATTATTGAAGAAATTGCTCTAATTATACGTTATTCCTCCCAGTGCACATAGTCGTTCAAGTCGTGCACTTTTTATCTTTATCACAGTCTTACGAACGAACTTCAACAAATTCAACAAATCAATCAGGAATGTTTTTGAACGTTCATTGAAGAATTGATCCAGCAGATTTTGTGCAGATCCATTTAGTTTCTTTGACAAGCATCGCCAAATCCTGGATTTCGTCTTCCAATTAATTAAATTTTATCTTTCAACCCTCCGCAGATGTTTATGCAATTTTATACTTTAGAACGTAACCAAAGAAATAGAACTTAAATAGAAATATGTTTCTTCTCAAGTTCTTCACGCTAATGTGAAGAAAAAATATGTATGTACATAGCTGAACTATCTTCCTTTGAGTTATAATAATGATACACTACGAATGCAAATTCATAGACTGCAGATGTTACGCGTTTGTTATTAATTTAGAGTAGTTCTGAAAAGCTACAATCTTTATGATGTTACACATGATATGTAACATATATATATATATATATATATATATATATATATGTTTTATATATACATATATATACATACATGTATGTTGTAGATTTCTAAAACTCTAAATTTCTCAGAAATGCACGCACATCAGCAGTCTATTAATTAGTATTGTTCGTAGTGTATCATTATAGCTCAAAGAAAAATATACAACCAAACTTCTTTGTCATATTAGTGTGCCATTATTAGTAGAAGATTATTTAACCATATTTATTTTTCCTTCTTCGCAAGGAAGATTCGTGTTTTATTGCCGACGTGATCCAGCGAGAATATTTAATCGAGCAACGCTTCAGCAGCAGCCTCGTTTAAATGCGGTTCGTTCGTTAACTTAATTATCAGCCAATCTCTCGTGGCTCTCCCTGAATTTCTCGCTCAATTTCCTCTCTCGTGTTCCTGCAAACTTCTCAAATATTCCGGTCCAATAACTTGACAATTTAAACGTCCAGCAACCATCAAAAATTTTTACTGATTCAATCATTCTTTTTCTTTCGTCTTTCTCTTATATTCATTCTTTTCTTTTTTTTTTGTTTTTTTTTTTGTTTTAACTCAAACATGTGCTTTGAAAGCAGATATTGGTACTTGTAAAGGGAGAAAAAGAAAAAAGAGAGACAAGTGAAATATTGATCGATACTACTAGAGTATCTTCAAATTTCGAATAACAAAAGAAATTGTGCGTACAAATCCCCAACATGACAATGATTTTTCACTTCGAGGGAGGGGGTAGCGTAACTCATGAAAAATTTGAAAAATTTGAAAAATGGCTAGCAATCGACCAGTCTGTTAAACGTAACCTTTCTACGAACGAAATTTTGCTTCACTTTACGCCGATGTCGCAAGAGGGTTGCGCGGAATCGAAAAATATAAAATGTGTTTATTATCATTACCATTTTCGACGGGGCGAAAATTACTGAAATTGCTGAATATCGATACGATTTACAATGCGGAATGTTCTTCTCCAGTAATAAGAGCGGGTGAAATTTCACGATGTAATTCTTGAAATCTCCTCCAGGTAACCGTTACCGGAGCCATTTTTTTTTTTTTTTTTTTTGGCAATAGGGCCGCTGCTCTGTAATCAGATACACAGCTCGTCCTGCACTCGTTATTGTCCGCGTACGGATATATTTTTCGCGAATATTATGCGGTCAGCTAGTTGCGTTTTTTATTCAACGAGACATTCGGGGAGAGCCGCGGGCCTTGTGTACTTTGCCAGTTTTTTCTTGTTTTTTGCCGCACGATCGAGGAAACAACCGCAGAGAAGATTACCATGAAGAGTATATGTGTCGGGTTAGTTACCATTTAATTAACGCACCTTTCCCTCTGATTGCTTTTGCCTCGCTGCCTGTAGCTTTATTATCCGTGTACTTGTACCTTTATTATTTGAATTATTATCAGGTTATCGTAATTACCGTGACATCTTGCGTTAATCGTAGTCTGATTTGTATCGTAACGTGCCGATCCGCCGGCATGGAATATATTTGCATAAATGAAACACCGAGGACATCGTTATAAATCTGTACTGTTGAATTTTTCGACTTTCCGCTTTTTAATATTTATCAGTTTCATTTATCGTTTCATTATGTTTCATCATGTTTGTTTATGATTTCGTAATATTTGCAATGGACACCATAATAATATTTACAACATTCGTTTGAAATATTTGCATCGGATATATAGGTTTTCTTTTGTTGCATTGTCGCGGATAATTTGATCGACGTTGACAAATTTTATTGCCGCTTCGTTAACCTTTCGATTTGCGATTCGTTGTCTTTAATTAAGTGTATAGTCGTTGATTATTATTTTACGACTGACTTAATTCTTTACGATGCGCGTATATCGCAGTAAGAAAATTGAGTTATTATTGAAAGATAATAAAATCGTAGGTAGTTGTCGAAGATTATAGAACTGTATTTTTCAAAAGATATCGTGCGTTTAGCTGTCCGTTTCACCGAACGACAGCGAAAGTTTCGATATCGCCGGTCCGAAAGAAATTTCATTAAAATTACCGCTGACAATCTTCGACAATGATCGTTATCAAAGAGCGATTTGTTAATGGAATTCATTGAACCAATGCATAATTGGTACGAAAGATTTGATAAGGCTTTCCGTTCTTTATAGCTGTTTCTTTAAATAGAAATCGAGAAAGATTCCGCGTAACTGTACTTGATTACTATGGACCAGAAAACTCCAAAGATAATTTCTCGAGCGTTTTTTTAAAGTCCCGCTCGAAAAGATTATCCTCGTCACGTGAATGGCAATCACCGATCAACAATCAGCTACGTGAATGGCCATTCTCGCGATCGAAATCCCAACTGAAGCGCCATAAACGTCCGCCTCTTTCATCGTCAGCGAAGATGTGATCAAACGCGCTCGCTTTTTGTTCCGATTTCTGTTTGTTCCCTTGCTCTCTTCACTTTTTAATTTTGGCTTGATTTTTCTTCTTACCTTCGTTACCAGCCTTCGACAATTAACGAGGTTATGACAAAACCTGACTAATGGGACGATCAGTTATGAGACTATTGATTATTGTAAATTTTGGGGATTATCTTTTGTAAGAGAAACTTTAAGAAAAAATATATTACGTTTTTCTTATTTAAAGAACAGTCTGTAATTGTAACATATTTAAAAAAAATAATTTCGTTCGTTCAACTTTCTTCTTCGGCGACTTTTTGTACGATTTAAAGGACTTTTTAATTTTGAAGAGCGATTGTATTTTAGAATTGCGCTCGTACTTTTTAATGTCGTGTGCTAAAATCGTGTCGCGATAAATTAACTTATCCCCGATGAAACGTTTAAATGTGTAATGATATAAAATATAACATAAAATATTATAAGCAGTACTTTCTCCTACAATGTGATGCAGGAGATTGCTAATTAATCGCATAATTAATAATTAATGCTAAATACAAGATTTAAATCTTAAGACGAGAAATATCGAAGCTACGAAAGATAGTAATGTAATTTTCATTTAGAATTCTCTGTAGATTTTTAATTGTGAGAATTTCAAATATGCTTCTCGAATCTATAATGACTCTATGTTATCCGTTTGTTGTTTATTTTATTGATCGCGTATGAATCTTTCGCCTTTATTGCTAAATTAACTAAACGTATAAAGGAAGATATAGGTTTGATATGTCTTGAACTTCCGTTCGAAAATTTATATAATTTCAATACGGCCGCCACAAGGGAGTGATATAATACTTCCAATCGTATGTTGCGAGATGATAACACATTAAAGCATAATAATTCAATTTAATAATTTCTCCGGAGGATCGTAACTGGTGCCATTGGAACAAACGTAATAACAAGTACTCGTTACATATGTAATGCAATTACAGACTTGCAATATCAGACGTGTATCATTGATTTTAATAAAGTGTCAAATGAAAACGTACTTACCTTAATAATCGTACGTACAATGTAACTTGTAATTACTGATCCATTCGATTAATTCTCGTCCTTTCCATAATTCTTCCGCTAATCAGTTACCATTCAATTATAATTCAGTTTCAATTGAACTGAAACGTTGATCGTTAGTAATTATGAATTGTTGGTTGTCTTTGAGAAATGCAAAGGCTTCAGATAACTGTTGCATTAAATATGGTATATCGAATTAAAAGAAAAATTAAAATTAGCAAACGTAGTTTCAATGTTCTCGCACTTTCTACGAATTTCAATGAAACAATTTATATTCTTGAGATATTCACGAAATATTTTTTTTTTTACTTCTGTTTTATTTATACGTCGTGCGAATGATAAAATGCAGGATTGCAATTTCTCAAATGAAGTGAAATTTTCTGCGCGCGATATTTCAACAAGACTGGGCAAAAGTATCGAGAAAGGAAACGAGAATGATTAAAACGTCAGGATTCCATTGATTCGTTTGCATGTGCATAATACGCATAAATGAATTTTCGCGATCTCGTGGCCGTTACCGGCGGTCAACTTCTCCGAAAGCGGAAGCCCCGAAGATGTGGGTCACTCGTGGTCCGATAATGGAGGGAATTAATACCTGGTAATCACCGCGTTCGACTGTTCTCCACCCACAGTGGAAGAAGACCCGCTGCCGGCTGATTTTCACTCTCTAGCGAATTTTCGAAGCTGCCAATTACCGACCTGGAATCATCGCGATTAATTCGGCCTCGACTTTTCTGTCCTCCCTTCGAGGACAAAAGTCAACCACTTCGATGCCACGTCATTTTGATTTTGTTCCAGCAGATATCGTTGCGCATCACATGGATGGACAAACGATCTAGTGAAGTTTTCCTAAAGCTGAAAGCAACGTTCGTGGTTCTTTCTTTTTTACACGTAATTAGATTCGTGAACCGTTATTATTGAACAAGTAATGTAGCTTCGGACGAATGAAGTCCCGCTGTATCGGAGCTGTGTATTTTTCAAATTTCCTCCGACATCGGAAGTCTCTCACGCGTGTGCACGTAGCTATCACGATAAACGTTACGAAACTGCTGCCGAGTTCCGTTTTACGTGAGAAAGCAGCGAAAAAAGAGGGATTCACGAGCGGAACCAGATGGGAAGGTTGAAGACAAAAGCGAGTGGAAAAGGGGATGACGGGAGGAAAAGAGGAACGACATTGCAATTACCGTTAAGAATTATTCGCGCGATGCCATTGTGCGAATTGCTACCGAGACAGCAGCTGCCTTCGCGTATTGTCGACTGTCTTCTGTATTACAATTTCTTACGTTCGTTTCGTTCGTTTCTGTCTGGCGTATACGCCTACGTTACGGCGCGAATTGATACGTGGCCGGTATGAATCGTTCGAGGACAAAGATGCACGCGTGAGATCGAGAGTGAGTTGAACAGCTCGGTGCATGGGAACTGAAACTGCAATTATTATTCACATGTACTATTAACATGTACGTGTAACAAGTATTGGCACGCATTTTCATCTCTCGGTGAAGCGTTTCTTCGAGCTTACATTTCGTTCTCACGTTGTCTCGAATTTTTATAGTCGTACGAAAGTACCATTGAACGATACATTGGACTTAATTAATTCGCATATAAATACAATGACGTACCGATTTGTGTGTCTACCACGTGTCTATCGACGATATACGAAACTTGTCATCAATCAGAGAGAAATTAAAGTGCAAATGAAAGTAAAGTCACTGAAAATGTATAACGATGACTAAATATAGTATTCATCAGCTGACATCTTCCTATTTTCATCAAGCAACGTTTACATAATAATTAACGCATTTTCGTTCGCATCCGGCTTAACGTTCTCCGCTTGTGAATTCTACGATTCACTGTAATCCGATTTGAATTCTCGCATTAATTTTTTAGCGGAAAGATAGAAGACCCTAATCGGTAAATCCTTTGTCACTTTCCAACGAAACATCTGTCATGCGTGTTTCGAGGAAGCAGAAACGTTTTCTGCTTACCGGACATAATGAACAGTTTGGTTTGGCCGCCTTATTCTTTTCTAGAATACAATATCGTTTTTATCTGTAAAAAGACACCGCTTAAATACGGCTCTGTGGTATACGGCGGTGTGGTTAACGAAAATGTTTATATATTTCACGCTATTCTCCATAAGTGTATCATTAACTTATCGAAATCGTTTAAATCTCTTTCGTGGTGGAAAATAACTAGGAATTACTATGTAGTATGTATTAGAACTTGTAATATAAATTTAAGTTAATATTAATATTAATCTTGTTAAAAGCACTTACATATGCTTTCAGTAAATGTAATACAATTCGAATTTAATGACCAAAAAAGAAAAATCGATTCTTTTAAGAAAAGAAAGTGGAAGAGGAGAGAGAAAAGGAAGATTGCCGGTTAACTAGCTTCCTAATCTTCCATTTGCCATAAATCTTTCGAAATCTTCTTCAACGTTCAATTAAAGCTAATTAGCCTGAGCCTGAGCCGACGACGAGGAAACATATTTGATTCTTCACTCTTTTCTTTGCAAGGTAAACGGGGAAAAAAGATGACAAAAACGCGAAACGAGGATCGTCAGGGAGCAGTAAGATGAAAGAGAAAGGAGAACAACAACAAGGCACACCGACGTTTTCTCCAATAAAGTCAGAATCAATTGGCAGAAGGTCGATGACGTACTAATTAGAGCAAACGAGAATCATCGAGGGAAGCTTGCGGAAACTCTTAGCGAGCTAATTGCTGCCGTGGCCGATCGGTTCGTTACAAATTAAGTTAACACGTGATACACGCGTCTCCACGAAACGGACCGATGAATTTCGCGACGGCGGAAACAACACAAACGCCAGTTCTCTGGCCAGAATTTTTTTGCACGCAATAACCAAGGGGGAAGACGAATCGTAATTACGAAAATCAACCATGACGGAGCAGCTGCCGCCTTGTTCGATTAATTGTCGTGCAACATCCTCGAGGCTGTCCAAGACCAGCCACGGTTTCGTACCTGACATTTGATCCTCTCTGACCAGCCGTGTAACCATGCCCGTTTACTCGTTCGTTGGCTCATTCGTTTATTCGTTCAATGGTCCGTAAGAAACCTGCTCTTGTGACACGTTAATGCCCTTCAAACATAGGGAAATTTAGTTTCATACTATATATTAGCATCGTGTGCATGCTCATATGTACGAATCATCCGGAGGTTACTCCATAATTATTACGATAATTAACACTGTCATTCAGATTTATCTTGAAACTTGCTATTATTATTATTGTATCTCTCTGCTAGCACGGTGTTATCTCTTTAAAATAAACAAGTCATTTGTTTCTCTTGAAAATTGAATATCAATCGTGTATATCGAGACATTGAAAGACGTAGCTTTAATTTTCCAAATTGTTATTTTCAAACGCTGAATCGATCGTTTAAATTAACAAGAAGTTCCATTAACGTCGCGAATTCACTTCGCCTGATAAACTTCTCATTCCTATAGCATTGCTTCAATTACTTTCTACGTACACATAACGGAATCACTTCTCTTTCAATAAATTGTCTTTAATTAATCGACAGTTTTTTTTTTTTTAAACTGGGTCGTAAAAATCAGGCTTCCCGGTAAAAATCGTTAATTGCATTATATTTATCCACTCGAGAAAATGTTCTCCTCTCTGAACGCATACGCGTGTATGTCCCAATTATTGTACAAAACGAACTCTTCCGGAATTCGGTCGAGTCATAATTAAGCAAAAACTGTCAAAACTTCAACTTGAACGGTTCGCGAACTTTAATTAATTAACGTCGATTTATGCGAACATTATGAGCTTTGGTTTTACATAAATAAAACTCAGAAAGGAGAAAAACGGGCAATTCCGGGCGAAAGGGAGAAGTTACTCGTTTCATTACGATCTGATTCTGATTCTCTCGCGCCAATTAAAATCGATAAACTGTACGAACGATAAATCTGAGGACCTAATTATCTTGATCGAACAATTTACGCGTAATCTCAATGATATAACAGTGGGTACTCGGTGTTTTAGCGTTGTTCAGTATCTCCGGTGAAAGTGCAAGTAGTGACAAGAGTTTCTGTGATACAAAGCGCATCTCTGTACGATCATTATCTAGCAATGACATGGAAATAACAAGTGTGAAATGACGTTTGATTCGTTTACCATGGTTGTAAAAGTAATAATATTACTTTTACAAGGTATTTTAAGCAATAATGTATCCATTGAGCACGAAAGATTACGGGATTATTTATTTATCGCTGAAATATTCAACGCTGCTTTCTTGTACAAGGTATAATGTTTCAGAAGGTAATTCACAGGCGTGACAAATGATGACAATATTTCGGGCTATAAAATTTCCTCGGATAAATCGTTCGTATATTAAAATTTGTATATTTAATCAATTGAACATAGTTAATACATATAATCTCTACCTAATTTTAGTCGAATGAAAATTACACTCGCAAAGTTACAAATTAAGTTCATGTACGAAAATATCGTAATTTATTGCTTCACATATTTCACAGTTCTATTGCAATTGTTTTATTCATTTCTCACATTCGTAACGATTGTCACATGAATGTTTTGACAATGTTTATCGCAAACATAACCTTCGAAACGTAATCTGCTATTTCCGGTTATCAAATCGGAAAAACTTCGATTCAACCTGACATCTACGTGCGGCACGTAAAATCAACTATACACTGAATGCAGTTCCGGTTATTTGTTGCGTAAACATGGTGGTCCTTTGGTGTATTCGTAATAAGCCTATTTACATAATTAACCGACTGTTGTATCGACGAGTGGTGAAGATAAGGAAGTAGACGCGTTAATTATCGGAATCCTGGTTTTCCAGCTGCACGCGCGAAAAGGCAAGTGATTCAGAAGAAATCCCGTTATGTCGTGACAAATTATCAGCCCGGCCGTAACACGCGTTGTTCGTTCTATAAATTATTTTATTCGCAATAAACGGGAACACCGAGTCATGATTATCGGTCGTTTTCAACCATCGAATCGCGTATCCGTCTTTTCACGTGCCGTTTTTGCCCTCCTTATCTTTCTCCTTATCTCCGTCTGTCTCTCTCTCTCTCTCTCTCTCTCTCTCTCTCTCTCTCCCACCTTTTTTCCCCAGTTGCTCTGTTCCGTGTGAGAAGCCTTTTACTTCGATGTATTTCACCTGCTCGAAATTTATCACGAACCAGCAACTGATTTCCGGCTCTCTCGCGCCCTTCCTTTATTTATTTTCTTTTTTTCTTTATCGAAAGTGCAAAACATGGAAATGCCTCGAGAGACAGCATCGAGAAATTCAGATTCTTGAAAGTCATGTGTGCCAGATGAGATGTCAAATAGACAGCATTTCATGGGGATTTGTGCCGCGTGTTCTGAAATACCGATTGTACGAAAAATCCGAGATTTTGCTGTGCCATCTATGATCTAGAATAGTTAATATAAGAATTTAGCGTTAGCCCAAACACCCCCCACCACTATGAAATTTGCGCGGCGAAACTGCGACGCCATTTTGGTGATAGAGACTGTAGTGTTCGGACGTTTCGATTTCCTGGTGGACATAATATTACTAAATATGCAATATTTATATTGTTATTCCGCTGTACACATACAAACGTACGTATATTAAACATTTATTATTACAATTAAATATTCTTTTATTCTATTATATTACAATTAAATATTCTTTCAATTTCTTTTTTCTTTGATTGTATATTTACCTGTTGAAGCTTGCATTCTTTACTGTCTGTCGTAACAGACTTTCTAGTCTGTCCAATATTAATATAACTAATAATGTAATTTTAATATATAATTGATCTTGGTGTAATATATTTTAGTTTTTATAGATTAGTGACTATTGGTATTGGTTAATCATTATATGAGAGGGAAAGAATGCCAATTTAAAGTTTGGACGCCATGATGATCGGTGGTGAATTTTTCACGGAAACTTGATAGCTTTATTTATTAGGCGAAAGTAGATTTATATTGAATCATTAATAATATTTGGTATGCAAATCACTTCGCAGCTCAAATACTCAAACTTTCTCTCATTTAAAATAAATTAAACGAATAATTTCATTAAGTTGCATTTACCACATAAATTCTTTATAGTGGCGTCATCTCCTGTCGTTTGTTAATAATTTTCCATGAAGAAGCCACCATTCTTGTTTTGGCGCGTAACGATATCGTAACCCTTATCTTAAACTTTTTAAACAATCAGTATTGTGTTTTCAAAAATAGATAACAGTGTTTCGCGTTTTGTTAAAGGTTTTTGAAAAAAAAAACTTCTACTCTCTGGGAAAACTTCTTTCTACTCTCTGCGGAAGATGCAGTGATGCTTCAAAAATCAAGCACGTAAGTATCTTTACATATATGCTTTACATTTTTTTTTTTGAAGATAGATTGTAATATATATGATTTTTGTTTAGCCTTCATTTCGTCTATGGGATTCGACGGTTCCAGTTAATAATGGAGTTCACTGTTTCTTCGCATCTAATTGTGAGTCGTATGCATTTTTATTCCTCTGGTCACCCAATCATGTCGTAGGATGAAAGGTCCAAATCGGCACGGATGACTGGTTGTACTACGTAGAACTTTTGTCGAGCATAGTGACCGCGGGTATTTACCTGTGAATAGTAACATTTTTTTGTTTACGTATTAGCTCAGGATAGGTTTTCTTACACTTCGCGTTTCTAAATGTTAATAATAATGTATTAATAATTAGTATGCACATAACATTGGCATAATCAATTTATAATAAATTTGATAATTCATATATATATATATATATATGTATATATATACAAGTGAAAAAAACGGAACATATCGATTATAATTGTTTGGAAAATCAAAATATATTCAGTAGTGGAGAAGTCGGATATCCTCCGGCTTCATTATGAACATTGAAATTTTAATTGAAATTATTACAACACCAATGATGATTTTATTGTAATATGAAACTACTTTATAATGTTATAATGTTGTTAATCAAAAATAAAGTATTGTAATTCAGTCTTATTCGTCCAAGAATGTATCAAATTTCACGTGTAAGAAAACACTTTGTGGCACACAGATCTCAGAGTCAAAGCAGTGATTTTGAATTTTTTTTTTTTTGTATTTTCTAAAATCTGTTCTGATGAAAAAATCGTCTGAGAGTATTTCTATTAATATTTCACTTAAAGTTCATTATTATTCATTGGATTTTATCTTAGTTTCTTTTTTCTTCTGTAACATTTCAGTAGTCCATTCGATTATCAAAATTAATCATAAAATAAAGTAATCGAAAATTTGAACAAAATAAGAAAATTGGATTAGATACACAAAATTGAAACAAAATAGGAAAATTGGATTAGATACAAAAGATATATTAATCATCTTTTTAGCTTAGGATTTTCAGGTTTAACTCTTTCCGTGTTCATTGCTAGGACCTCATTCACATGCCCAGGTGCTATTTGGGTGGGAGAAAGGCAATGGATATGATGATTATAGTTTATAAGTTTAATAATTTCTCAGCGACTGACGATGACTGTTAGTGTATCGTGCACGACGTATTTCCCACATTGTGTGTGTGATTAGGAATGTGGAATTGCATCGTTTCTACTATTATTCATACAAGCAATGTACAATAATGAAAAGTACATCGTGATGGTACCAAATTTTGTACCACTCATTCCAATACTATTTCTTCATATAATGTACACACGATTATTATTTATACAACACGATTATGAATATTTAATTAAAATTGATATTGAAATATATTTAATTTAAATTGCGCAATTACTTTTATTACATTTTACGCAATGGTCGCTAGCCTTCGTCAGTCGATTTCAGAAAAATGGTACGTAAATTAGAGTGTGAACGTTGTGTGTTGAGCTCGGATGTCGGAGGTGTCCCGGGACGTCCTCTCTAGTTTAGGTCTCTGCGCCCGAGTGGTATGTGTGAGAACCGTGGAGTGAATGTGTTGGTATGCCCGTTTTGCCATTTTTTAAATATAGGACGATTGGTTAGGATAGGTAGCTTACTTTCTGGTGTGCCTGTGTTTAATTATAAGTAGGTAGGGCCGGGCAGGTGGGCACAGTCTCGCATTGGTCGCGTATCCCTTTCGCGTGTCCAACCTGTTTCAGGAAATCTAATTTGAAAAATCGACAGTGAAATTGGCACAAATGGAGCATGCCACTTGTTTCTGGTTTTACTTTTCGATTTTTCGAATTTAGTATCGCGGTCGCGGTCGCGGATAGGTCGCGAGTAGGTTCCGAAACGAACGTTCGTGTAGGTATTGCTCGAGCATGCACGTGCGAACGAATAACGATCATTATGATCGTTAGTTGTCCATGTGTATAGGGGTCAGCTTTCGCGATTTATATTATTATTTCATCTTTATTTTTTAGTTTGCGATTAGAAAGACTCGAGCTAGACGTAAGTTTCAGCGGGCATTGCGCTCGAAGAAAGAAGAGGCTAAAAGCCGAAGAGGCCCGGCAAACTGCCACGAAGAGGGTCGCAACAAATGGTTTCTCATCCTATGGATTGAAATGATTCCAGAGCATGGGAAGTCATTCTCGTTACTACTTTGTCACTATGCTCTCTTAATATTTGTAGTTGTATTTTTTTTTCTTCTCCATCATCGTTCATCTTCGTTTTGGGCAAATCGCGGTTTTTCTTGTTAGTGTTGCGAGAAATTGATCACGGTTTAAATTAGAGTTGCGGAGAAATGATAATCGAATTATAATGCCGCGATTGTCTTTTGCAATTTTGATTTGAATTTTTGTAGTTTCTTAGTATTTTAGTGTTACACACAGTAAAATTTATCTTGCTTTCTATTGTTTTCAATTAAGAAGAATTTGAAGTAACTTTTTGTTCGTACAGTTATATATTCTTCATAATTTTCATTCGATATAGTTTTAGAGTTAGTGTTGCGACTAAATTCATCGCGGTTTCTAATTACATATACTCTTACAATTAGTGTTGCGATACTGTTTCATCGCGATTAGTTTTTCTCTTAGTGTTGCGATAATGAATGGTCGCGTTTCTTGAAATAGCGTTTACAAAATGTCCAAATTCTTCTACTGAATTCGTGGAAGGCTGTTCCTGCTCTTGGATCACCTGATACAACTGCTGTACAGACGTAGTTATTCATCAGCAACCTCAAGCATGGTTGCACTGGACGTGTCCCAATTAGTGTTGCGCATTTTTAAAAATGAGTGCATAGATTAATAGCGTTGCGTACTTATTTTCGGGAGTTTTAGATATGACAAAGCACTCTTCACGTTTGATTCTGAAAATTTCCTGTTTCACAATTAGTGCTAGTGAATTAGTGTTGCGAAACAAGATACGGTTTGTTGCTCGAATTCGTAACGTAAATAATTGTACAGTTTAGTAACCATTCTGGTTATTGTATCGCGGTTTCTTTTTCAGTAATCTAGCCCTTCTGGCTATTCATTTGCTTTTTTTCCAAATGTCGGAACTGTTTTAGTGGTGTGGAATTTTTGCGTTTTTTAAACTAATAATCCAACAAATAAGTTTGTTACAGATTTATCAACTTCCAAATGGTTGGATAAAAGATGGAATAACATGGACTGTGGAATTTAGAGGATGAATGATGCTTGGATCCTCTCTAATGGTAATTAAATATATCTCGTTAAATTTATTTCACAAATATTTCGACATCAACAAAATATGATGGCACGTAGAATATACTAAATACAGAAAACTCCATGAAATATCCAAAATGCTCGTTACAAGATGACTGAAACAAATTTCTGCTTAAATTCTGTTTCTCTAATTCTATTTTAGAGAATATGAATTTGTAGAAAACATCTGCTCTCTACCAAATCTTTACAGTTACATTGGTGTATTTGATTGAGGAAATCAATCAGTAGTCTAATGATTTCTGATTGACAATTAAAATATTCGAATATTTGATTATTTCATTGATTCGGTGAAAAATTTACTTTCATTTATTGTTGAAACTTGGTAGGGAAATCGGGGAACTGCAGCCTCGCCCGAAAGGACGAGGTGAGATTCTGATAGACCAGTGTCCTTGGTAATCTGACTCAGCGGTTCTTTCTAACTCTACTGTGTCGTTGGCGACAGCGCTAGACTACTTGCTTCTACGTGCTCGAACCTCGATTTGGAACACTGACTGCGAAACTTGGAGACTCGACTCTAGTACAATGAACAAAGTAACAGTAACAACGAACGGAGGAAGAGAGGAGATGAGGGATTCCTAATTTCGTTCCAAGTTCAATAAACATGTATTTGTACAAAATGCGTTCACAATGAATTTACTCTAATATTTTACTTATCAACTAATTGTTCCTATAGTCCAGTTTAGATCTTGAAATTACAAAAGGAAGGAAATTTTCACGATCTAAGCTGAAGCGTAGGTTGCGTAGTTCTCAGCTTGATATCGTTTTACAAACTTTAACGTTTCTAAAACGATATCAATTACCAGATCTCACCACGAGGAGGTGACTACGCACGAGACCCGCCCCGGGGCTTACAATACATTCCATCCATACGTACAATCATACAAAACATAAAATGCATACGATCATACAATACGTACAATGCATACAATCATACAATCGTACAATACATACAATATATACAACACATACAATAATTCGCAGCCCTATCATCGCATTCTGTACAAAGACACGTTTATTGAACTTGGGACGAAATTAGAAATCCCTCATCTCCTGCCTTATTTCGCTCGTTGTTGCCATTGTTACTTTGTTCGTTGCACTGGAATCGAGTTTCCAAGTTTCGTAGTCAGTGTGTCGAATCGAGGTTCGAGCATTTAGAGGCAAGTAGTCCAAACCTATCTCACCGACACAGTGGGGTTCGGTGGTACCGCAGTCGATTTACTAAGGACGCTAGACTACAATCTCACCTCGCCCTTTCGGACGAGGCTGCAGTTCCCCGATTCGGCTCAGTGGCTACAAAATTTCGTCGCGAAATTAGGAATCCCTCATCTCCTCTCTTCTTTCGTTCGATGTTGCTATTGTTACTTTGTTCGTTGCACTGGAGTGGAGTTTCCAAGTTCCGCAGTCGAATCGAGGTTCGAGCATTTAGAGTAAAGTAGCCAGCGCTACCCCCAACGACATTTGGGGTCCCATGGAACCGCTGAATCGGATTGTCGAGGAAGCTGAACAACAACTCTCACCTCGCCCTTTCGGACAAGGCTGCAGTTCCCCGATTCGGCTCAGTGGCTACAAAACTTGGAGACTCGACCCTAGTGCAAAAAACAAAGTAACAATAGTAACAACGAAGGAAGGAAGAGAGGAGATGAGCGATTCCTAATTTCGTTCCAAGTTTAGTAAACGCGTCTCTGTAGAGAATGCGTTCACAATGAAATTACAGAGATTAACTAAAACTAAACGCACGCAACTTAAAGCTAATGCGCACGCATCCCACGATGTCCCTGCGAGATCCCTCGTCGTCCAACCGTGCCCCGCTGGGGGGTCCAATATTTTACTTATCAACTAATTGATCCTACAGTTCAGTTTAGATCGTGATACAAAGAAATTTTCACGATCTAAACTGAACTACAGGTTGCGTAGTTCTCAGCTTGATATCGTTTTACAAACTTTAACGTTTCTAAAACGATATCAATTACCAGATCTCACCACGAGGAGGTGACTACGCACGAGACCCGCCCCGGGGCTTACAATATATCATACAACACACAATCATACAATACATACAATCATACAATCACACAATCATACAATACATACAATACATACAATACATACAATACATACAATACATACAATCATACAATCGTACAATACATACAATATATACAACACATACAATAATTCGCAGCCCTATCATCGCATTCTGTACAAAGACACGTTTATTGAGCTTGGGACGAAATTAGGAATCCCTCATCTCCTGCCTTATTTCGCTCGTTGTTGCCATTGTTACTTTGTTCGTTGCACTGGGGACGAGTTTCCAAGTTTCGCAGTCAGTGCGTCGAATCGAGGTTCGAGCATTTAGAAGCAAGTAGTCCAACGCTACCCCCAACGACACAGTGGGGTTCCGCGGAACCGCTGAGTCGGATTACCAAGGATGCTATCCCCAACGACACAGTGGGGTTCCGCGGAACCGCTGAGTCGGATTACCAAGGACGCTGGACAAGAAGACTCTCACCTCGCCCTTTCGGACAAGGCTGCAGTTCCCCGATTCGGCTCGGTGGCTACAAAACTTGGAGACTCGGCCCTAGTGCAAAAAACAAAGTAGGAATAGTAACAACGAATGAAGGAAGAGAGGAGATGAGGGATTCCTAATTTCGTCCCAAGTTCAATAAACGTGTATTGGTACAGAATGCGTTCAGAATGAATTTACAATGATTAACTAAAACTAGACGCACGCAACTTAAAGCTAAGACGCACGCATCTTAAAATTAAGACGCACGCAACTTAAAATTGAGACGCTGGTATCCCACGATGTCCCTGGTGCTCGGCTGGGTCGGTGTGCCCACGACGGAAGTTCACTTGGTAATGAGTGTCTGTACCGCTGAAGGTTATTATAAGGTATAGTATTTCGGTCGTCAGTGATCGGGAACAATCGATAACTTTTTTTCCAAAAAAAGCTTCTAAAATTTGATCGTTGTATACATCGAAAGGTTAATTGATAATGAGTCTCCGTACCGCTGAAGGTTAATGTTATGTTTCGGTTGTCAGTGATACGGAACAATTGATAATTTTTTTTAGTATTTCTGAAAACAGTTTCTCTATTATTCTAATCGGTAATTTAATGGTTTTTACATTTCTATCGCAAAGTTACACTTTCGTGAATATGTTACAACGTTACATATAGTATTTTATTAGTATTTTGTCGACCGAAACTAAATTTACATTTTCATGATATTAATTTTTAAGTTATAACTGCATTCGTGTGTATTAAATAGAAATTTATGTAGAGAAAAGTCATGTCGTCAAATATCGAGTTAAGCAGTGATCGTCGCTTGAGAATAATCGCGCATAATGTATAAAAATTTTTGAGGCAACAAAAAATACTGTAATTTCTATATTTTTTACATAGTGAAACTACGCTTACAGGGTTAATTTTTAACTTGTAATTCTGTTGTTACGTACTAGGTATTGAGTTATTGAGGATCTGTGACAAATAGAAAATAATTATATTTATAGTTAGAAATTAATTTGGTCGTCTTTTAAGAATAGCTATGCAAATAGGAATGCATTCGCGTGTAATTCAATGAACAATGTTCGATATATAGTAGAAAACCGTTGAGTTTCAACGATTTGCCATAAGTTGATTTGGCACGTCCCAGGACGGGACACGCGTGGCTACGCTCGACAAGCGTTCTCGACTCGCCTTTCCCTGTAGCGAGAGTATCGAAGCGGCAAATTGACGGGTAACCAGCCGAGAAAACCGACGAGTTGGCTTTCGGCGCGTGCCGGCCTCTACTCGCGGTATCCGGTTGCGCGTTTGTACACCACACACGCCGGTACTCGCTCCAACGCGATTTTCGCTCGCGTGCGAGCTCGCGCGAACATCGTGCTACATCGCGCAGTCGCAACTTTGAATCTCGGTACAGTTTGAAATACGTTGCATATTTACAAACAAAAAATACATACATTATCATATCATTTTATAGAATGTGTTCACAGTGAATTCATAGAGATGAATTATCTTATGATTAACTAATACTAGACGCACGCAACTTAATATTATCCCTCGTCGTTCCTCGATGCCCCAACAGGGAGGTCTATTAGTTTACTTATCAACTAATTGTTCCTACAGTTCAGTTTAGAAATAAAAAAAGAAAGGGAAGAATTTTGCAAGGTCTAAAGTTACGTAGTTCTTAGACCTTGATATCGTTTTACAAATAGTAGTATTCGGAGAAATCGAAATTTGGTTGGCTTTCCAAGTAGTAATGTTCTAAGATATCGATATTTGGAAAACGATACCAATTGTCAAGATCCACGTGGAGGTAACTACGCACGGATCTTATTATAGTGTATCGTAAATCAAGACTATTTTATACTTATCACGCGAGCCACGATTTAGACTCGTATTGAACATAAACAATTTGTCAGAAAGAGAAAACGATATCCGAGAAATGGGACATAATAATTCGAACAATCTCACGACTGATTTGAGATATAATATCGAAATAAATATTCTCGTTTAACAAATTAGTAGCAAGACAAAATTATTTAATTAAAAATTTTAAGTAAATTAGTTAAAAATAATATTTATTTTAGCAATAATATTGTTAAACTGATATTACGTACGTGCAAAAAGATAAAATTACTGAGAGATGATAACTATTAAAATTATCGTGTACGAGTACGATACGTGACAATTGAACTTGTATTCAGATTTAAATAATCACGATCAAGTACATTACATTTGTTGTCCTGCACTGTTCATGTTCAACTTGCAACTCGTGCTAATTTATGTAAAAAATAATTATACGTTAGTTAAAAATCAAGTTGCCACTGGTCGCAACTCTATCTAGATAGTATTTCTAAATAATATTGGCTCGTGGGATTGAAAATTCGAAGAGAACTTTGATAATAACAATAATAAAAATTCGAGGAAAATTTTGATAATAACAATAATAATTGACAGTGAGAGAACGAGGAAACGAAGAAGGTGTACCACGTGTCCCGTGCAAATTCGTCGAAAGCTGCGGTAGGCGCTTGTTTCGTGATGTTCTTGTTGCTATTCGCATCTGATTTCCGGTGTTCCACGGTACTTCCATTGTTCCTCGTCCAGCCGGAGGGGCAGCAGCCCCTTTTCAAAATTAACGTTCCACCACTATTTACGCGACTGCTGACCGATTCTTATCGGAGTCGAATCTTCTCTCCTTCTTGTGCCTTTCCCGAAATCGATTAATTGCTTGCTCGACGACGAAGGTCGGCTGAGATTGGTGATTCGAGGACGATGAACCCGAGTTCGTCTACCGACTGAATTCCCACGTGTCTATTCACCGACATACAGGGTGTCGGATAAAGAACGGATCAAAGCTGCCTTGGAGGTTGAGTTAAACGATGCAGCGAATTTTTGTGTTTCTATCCTGAATAATTCTCGCATTGATGTAGAATAATATCGAAAAACTTGTAAAAAATCTTCGATCAGTTCAGTGATAATTTAGTAATGTTCCAGTGAATTTGATTAAATCTACGATAATTTGATTGAGCTATCTGTCTGTTATTGAATCTCTTCGCACGTGCAAATTTTAACATAGAACAGAACTTGACTAATTTCTAATTTCGTTATAGAAACTTTCTGGTTCGTGACTCGGTTTAACTTGGAGTAACGAAACGCATCATTATGCGTCAAGGAAGGTTAAAATAAACTTAAAAGTTGAATATATTGTACAAATAGTACGTTCTTAACGCGAATGCAATGGCTCGCATCGTTCGGTAATTTTTCTTTGAATAAGCAAGTTACAACGTTGACTCGCCTTTCCCAATTAATAAGCGTGATTATACGGAGGATCGTATGATAATATTATAGTACTATGTATCAGCTAAGACACTATACTTATTATTTTGAACTTATAATTCGAAGATGGATTCATATTTTCACCTACTTTCTTCAGTTTTCTTCAATGTACCGTTTCCTTAATAACCGCTATTTATCATTATTATAGACTTTTTCTTTTAATAAAAATGGCTTCTGATTGTGATTATTGTAATGACATATTGCTCAAAGATGTAAATTTTTGGATATGTATGTGGTTAAAAAAATGCGAGTTGCATACATTTTGTTGCTATGTAGTTTAATAAGCGGGATGCGTCGTTCGAAAGTGGTTGTTTATGCAAAATATTCCATAAAATTGGTGTTAAATTTATACTTTGACAAATTGATGATTGGCACCTTCGGAAGTCGAGCGAAGCAGTGTTATGTAATAGGTACTTCTCGAGCTTCTTTTGCATAGTAGCAAAGAGCTTCGTAATAAAGTATAGGAAATTTTGAAAAGAAATTTCACAGATTACGAATCTGTATTTCATTTAGAATTGTTTGTAATTTGATTTTAAAGTTCTGAGTTCTCTGATAGATTATTATAAATGTCATTTGCAATTCGGGAAATATGTATATGTGAAAAATCGAACAGTAAATATTGACTCTTGTTCTTGTCAGTATTACGTGAATAAAAATTCAACAATAATACATGACAGCACAATTGTTAAATAATTCCATCCTTTCGCTGATTGTTTCCAGAAAAATTTACTTATTCCACCAAAAATAATGAAGACTAAAGTTGAAGTTAAACAGGTTAAACGATCAAAGTTATACTTTCATTCGTTCATATTTTCGTAGAAAGATCAGAAAGACAGAAGCGCATCTTATTACACGTTCGTATTCGCGAGGTTCATTTTTTTTATAGACACAACTTTAAAAAGTTATATATCAGAGAAATTAAATATTCTATCGAATATTATATCTGAAATGTTTGCGAACAGTGCACACATTTCGAGCATTTGAGTATTCCCTCCATCTTCATCAATTCGTTTGCTTCTTGTCGATAATGGCGTCTCATCGGAAACAATTTAAAGAATCAAATATCGTGTGAGAAAAATACTTCTGTAAATATATAAAAAAAAAAAAAAAAAAAATGAAACGCCATTCTATAAAGATCAGATTCCAATCAATCGAATACACGCGTCGAAATATCTTCTCTTAATTATTCCACGTCGATTTGATACCAATCTTTTGGCACACTCTGTATATATAGCATCGACGAACGAGACGCGCGCGTCGCACGAAAAGAGACAGCAGTACTCGCGATACACGCGTCGAGCATACATACAAAACGCGGGCAGAGCCGGTGCCGGGGCCGTTTCCAGCTCGTATCGTTACTCAGGGTGGATTACACGGGCGTAAAGATTTCCGGGCGTAAAAAATGAGGAAACGAGGCGGCCAGAAGCGGCGACGTTACGAGGCAAAACGTCGCCGCTGATACGCACCTGTCCCACTACCAGAGCCAATCACAGCGTCCTAACGAACGAACGAACGAACGAAGCCCTTTTTTGCGGCCAGGATCTCTCTCTCTCTCTCTCGTCCTTTTGTATCCTGTATCCTTCCTCGTTTCTCTCGACCTTCTTTCTTTTCAATCGTGCCGCCAGCAAATTACGCCAGCGAGTTCTCGCGCGCGGAATTTGCAAGAATCGAACGGTCCTGAGCGATCGTACACCTTCTAATTAGTGGGATCTTCCCTCTGTTTCTCTCCTTCTTCCGTTTTCAAAATAAAATCTCGATTTTACACTCTCTGTAGTAAGGAAGTATAGAGTCTCGACGATTCGCTTGTACGTGAGTGATTGTTAACTTGTCGCGAAAGAGACAGCGTAATATGTAGTAATGGCTGACTAGTGCGTCAACATTTCGAAAATTTATTCCTTATTTGCCTTTCTTCTTCTTAAACATTTCTCATTGTACTTGCCCATGCACATCGAAGATAATCCCCTTAAAATCGTTTCCATCTGCATTTCAGAATGAATTAGCCTAAAGTATAGAATAGTCTCCACTTTTAACGAACTGAATAGACGATTCAAGCTTAACAAGTAAGAAAACACTCTCTCCTGCAGAACTGAAACTATTGAAATTATTAATTTAGTTTTTAGAAATAAATGAACGTGTCGCGAACCATTCTTTCGTCTTTCACGAAATTCTCGTTCTCTTACTCTGAAATTTACGCGGTGCATTCGAAAGAGGATGGTTCAAATTCTGATTGAAGAACAGGCGAAAAGGAACGAGTTCCTTTTATCGGCTTCGCCGACTAGGAAACGATAATGGTCGACGTTCAAACGCCGAATACGCTGATTTTGGCCAGAAATGAGGATTAATACGCACGTTGAGCGCAAGATGTTGTATCGCGAGAGATTTTCGGTTCGAAGGTGTGTTAGTTTTATGTTTCTTCGCTATGGCTGGGTAATTTTTCACGATTTCACGATTTAAAAAAACGGAGCCTAATTACCATCGACTACCGAACGTTTTAAAATTCTAACACGCATGCATGTTTCGCGCGTTGCCTCCGTGTCTGCAATGCTTAAATGCTTCTCCGATAGCATCGAATGAACAATTTGTAGCGCTGTTCGTCTGTTTTTTTTTTGGATCAAGTTCGCGTTAATTGCAAAATGATTAACTCGAGAGGGAGTGTGTGACACTGTATCGTTTTTTTTCGAAATACGTAGTTCCGTTCAGACTTGGTGCAGCGCACAACGCGAATTACACAAAGCACTCGAACTTCTTTAATTATTGGAACAATGTGACAGATCCATTGACAGGAAATTAATTATTAAGGGTACAATGCGACGATAATAGACAATTCTTCAGCTTCCAGGTGATAATCGGCAGTGTCACGTTTTCTACACTGTTATTACGTAAACACTATTAATATATTCACTATTGCACAATTCTATCAGATTTCACAATTTGAAATATCAAAAGAAACTTGGATTTACAATACTGTCCCATTGAGAGTTATGTATTTAATTAACCGTTAAATATTAACTGTTAATTAACTTTTTTTAACTATTAATTATTCACACCGTATTATTTCCTCTTTCATTTATAATAATTTGTGAAATTAATCCGAATCCTGGTAAAATTAAAATATAAACTTCTGCATGTCCAAAAAATCGAAACAAGTGTTGATGTAAAATAGGATCTGCTCCTCCTATAGGATCAAAAAAAGATGTAGATTTTCGATCAAATAATAATATAGTAATTGCTCCAGCTAATACTGGTAATGATAAAAATTAATAATAAAATTAGCTTCCTGCTGTTATCACAGAGAATAATATCTAAGTAACAGTTTCCACAAAAAAGAATATAATAGAATGTAATAGAATAGAATGAAAAAATATACAGATAGAACGAAACTAGAATAGAACGAAAAAAAAAAGGATAAATTGCAATTACAACTGTTTGGTAATTCGTACAACAACGACTAGTTAAAAAACAACAAGTCCAGTGCCGAAACGAATGGGAGCCAGTTTCGCGAACAACGCGTGAACATGGTGCATAGCGGAGATTTTATGACGGCAATTACGTGATTGGAAGAGTTTGAGTGGCCATAAGTCTGCCGGTAATTGAAAGGACCGTTCCTTTTTTTCTTTTTTTCATTGAGAAGCTGACGCTGTTCGCAGATTGCCTCTAACCAGCGTGGCGATACCGGTTAATTTCCGGCAGGATGCAGTTTTTCTGCGAAACTGGCGGACAAATCGACACGTTCGATTCCATCGTAAATCATCGCGAATGATCCCCAGTGTATTTCCGAACGATGGATTCTCACGGGCCAATTCACCGAACGCGATGTGCACAAGCTGAATGTTTCTGATTTTTACTAGTTCTTTAATTAGTACGTTCAATGACAAGTTGTTCCTTCTTTAAGAAACGTTGATACTGCGCTAAACTTTGTTGAGGAACTTCGCGAGCAACTTTGTTCTTTTTTTTTTTTTTTTTTAAATGGAACTAGTTCTCGTATTTTTGTATCCTTACGACAGAGCTCGAGGTGACAGTCTAACAAAATTCTAAATACTAGAAGCGTAAAATTTCCATCGGGAAAACAAAAAGGATAGAAAAAACTGTAGAATGCAATCTCGCACGGAAACTTTTATTTGTACGTTCTACGAAAAATCATGGGGATAAAACTTCTAACAGTACATTACTTCACGTCTACAAACCTTCAATGATGATCGAAAATGATAAATCCGTCGTTTCGACTACTTTCGATAGTTCCAGCGTTAATGAAGGATGGTTCAAAAACAATTATTAGAAAAATTCAAAGCGACGCGAAAGAAATCCTTCTTTGCTCTCCGATTCCTTGGAGCAGTACATAAACGAAAAAAAAAGAAAGTGACGAGGAAGGACAGGAGGAGAGACTCCTGAAGAAAAGTGAGAAGGAAGAAGGAAGGCTCACCTCGCCGATATGAAATTTTACACGACGCGCGTCGATTCAAGCAGGCGCGCGCTGGATGAACGCTGCTCTCGCCGCCCGGTATAATAATAATAGCAAGTAAACACGGCGCGCGTTTTAATACGCATCGCGCGGATGGATGGACGTAACGCGTATGGCTGCGCGCGCGGTAATTAGAAACGAGGCGAGCGCTTGGTAGGCGTAGGCGATAGCGATCGCACACGAGCCAACAGAACCCCGAAGAAGGAAGAGAAGAAGGAAGAGAGGAGCCGGCGGGTCGTGGTCCGTGCGTGAATATTCAAGCTCCGCTATGCTTCGCAGGATAGCGGTCACCTGCCGCACAGGTGCCCCCTACTCCTTCAACCCGCTACCTCGTAATTCAACCTTCAGGCCGATCCTTACCAGCAGTCACTTCCAGGTGTTGAACAGAGAGCGTTACCCGATTTCCGTTTTATCTCCGCTCACCCCACCCCTCACCCTTATCTCTGTCGCCTCATCTAGCCTCCATTCCCTCCTTTCCACGTTTTCCCGTCTTACTTACCTTTCCCTTCCATTCCCTCCGTTGAAAACCGTCACCGGCCGCTATTTACTATACGTACTATACGCACGTTACGCGAGATAAAGAGTAATTCACGTGAGGCGAGTCCCGATCGCGAGATCCCTCTGCTATTTTTAATAGCACTGACCACCGTCGACTGGCCATTTTTGTGCGCGTTTATATATATTTGCTATATTGATACAGTTTTGATTTAACATATAACTTGATTGCGTGAATGGTATCGATGCGTTGTCGATTGAAGATTTTTTGAAATTTTTGATATTCGTGTAGTACGATAGCAAACTTGTATCAGAGAAATTAAAGTGCAAGGGGTAGAAGAAAGGTCATAATATATCATCAAAGAAACCAAAGTTTGATTTATTCATTCATTCGGCGTAATTACAAATTGGTAGTTGTAGTTAATTGGAAATTTGCTACTTAGATAAGTTAAAATTTCAATATGTTCAGTCCATGGATGGTTATTAAAAGCTTCATTTTTTTAAATCAATAATTTTAGCTTCGATTATATTAAAATTAGGAAGATATGGAATATTACGAATTTATATTTAATGAGTATTGTATTAATTTTATAATAATTAATTTATTTGGAATAAATACTATTTTTGAGAATTATGCGTATGTGTCAAATAGATATAAAGTTAATTCTAACTATTTCTTCTGTTATACATATAGGAATTATATTGATAAGAATATCATCAATAATAAAATTAAGATTTTATGGAAGATATTATACAATAATTAGTCATGGATTCACTTCTTCTGCATTATTTTATTTAATTAATTTAATTCATATTCAAATTAGTAGTCGATTTGCGATCCTTATTTTGAACAGAGAATTGTATAAATCGGAAATTACAAATTATTCCTTCGCAAGTTACCTTCTAAATTCTAAACAATAAATTTCCGCTATTACAGCAGAAGTCGTAATCGATTATATACGTATTTACATAATTAGTGGAAACTACAGATTTAATGTCTTTTGCTATAAAAGACAGATTTCGCTATAATTACTAGAAAGAAAGAAAAATTATAGGCTATTTGAACGAGTAGCTGTAATTAACAAAAGTGCAAAAATTAACAATCTGCAAAATTTCGAAGACGTCGAACATTTGGGATTTTCTTTTATATATAACAATCGGAGGTAGAACTTTATTAATTCAATTACTATTTACGAACGTTAGATGTTCATTTTTGCAATTGCGCGATTAATCTGCATGTACTATGCTGAAATGACTCTATCACCGTTGTCCGAGGGTTATCCGCCATAAAATGGAAAGATACGATACGAGGAGAAAAAGTTTGGCACAAGATGCCAAAAAATTGGTAGCAAATTCTCGAGGTGCAGCGAGAGAACATGTTCCGACCGAAGAAATGCAAACGTGCAGGAACCAGCGAATTCCTTTGACGCACCGACACCATACGGGAAACATCTGTTGGTGCACGAGGTTACTGCATGTTTTCGCCGAATATTCCGTTCATTGAAAGGATAATGTCACATTTGCTACATTTTCTGCGGTTTGCTCCCGGTAATCTCGATCGGATCTCGATAGCTGTACATCTTTTTTACACTCGTTGGAACTTGGTCTCTGTGGTTCCAAATTCCTTTTTTTTCTTTCTTTCTTTTTTTCTTTCTTTCTTTCTTTCTTTCTTTCTCCCTCGTACGTTAGCCTTTTCGCTTAGCAGTATCATCGAGATTAATTTATTATCTTTATTTGCATTTTCGCGTTACACTAAATCTTTAATGATCAGAAAATTAACACGTTGCGAGTATCAAATATATTATTTTTAAGGGAAACTTGCAGGAAATCGGGAGAGATACAGCTGTCGTTATAAATTCAAATATATTATATTTCACAAGGATACTTTATCACTTTAGCGAGTCTGTAATATATTTGAAACAATTTATCAAGGAATTCAGTTTATTAATTGATAACTCCTCCTAATTATGAATCGATCGAATACCAGTCATCGATGATACAAAGCAATAACGATTTGTAGAAAAATTGTTCAATCGTGAATTAGGCTAATTCCTTGTTTCTTTTGATTAAAATTCTCGTGAAATTTGTTCATTAATTCTGCCGTGAAGACAGACGAGAATAAAGAAGGCAAATAAAAGAGAACTGTTTAATGAAGTTCGTTGGACCTTGTTTTTTTTTTTCTTCCTTTACTTTTAGATTATCTGATCGAATTACTCTTTTTCTCGGTGGGATTAGTGGGCTGTCAGAGTGGAGGATTCATAATCCTCTTTTACTACTTTTGTCCTTCAGCAGCCGGGTGATTCTTCGCGGCTGCAACCAGGTATATATATATATATATATATATATATATATATATATTCGAGTGGATAAAAAATTAGCGGACGGTTTTAAGCCTCGTTTGTTCGTTTGAAATAAATCGGCCGGCAGTATCTCGTTGCATATTTTTCTTTTATTATTTAATTTACCTGCAGTTGAGAAGCTAATTTGAAAAATTAACGAGAACGAGTTGTTCTTGTTATCGATTTAATCGTTTTCCGCTTAAGGTTAATCGGTGAGACTAATTTTGCTCTTGGTTTCAATCGACGAAAAAAGATTTTTAATTGCGTAAGAGCCAATTACGAGAAATTAGAACATTAGATTGGTACGTATTAATTGGCCACTTCACGACGAAGTGAAATTTCTGCGAAAAGACACGTTTCTCGAAGGAAATAAATTTGAAACAGAAAATTGTAATTTTCGGTTTATTCAACGATGAGAAAAAATTTTTCCTTCT
Source organism: Tetragonula carbonaria (assembly GCA_032399595.1). Classification (NCBI taxonomy): domain Eukaryota; kingdom Metazoa; phylum Arthropoda; class Insecta; order Hymenoptera; family Apidae; genus Tetragonula; species Tetragonula carbonaria. The sequence continues at coordinate 8,061,445 of JAUCRC010000011.1, forward strand.
TTTGCAGTTTCTTTCGGATTCGTATTCATTTTTTATCAAGATTTTGAAGAGAACATTAAAATTGTATACAACTAAAAACTGAGACTGATCTTTAATTAATTAGAAGATTAAAAAGACGGAGACACACGCTGTATTTTTGTAATTGACGATTCTTTCTAGTCAGATCCGCTGACAAAAATACGAACAACACGAACAATCTACTCAAACAGCCGTTGAAACGACAATTCGTAAAACGTGAAATGAAATTCTGTGTCGTCGAACGAGATACACGCAGTGTATACGACGAAAAAGAAGTGCGATCGAGTGAGCAAACAATACGCCGTTTTCTACAAAAAAAAAAAAAAGGAAAAAAGAAAGAAAAGTAAAAATTCGCTTCTCACATGTAGCTCTCGTTCTTATCGAGACGACATTCGCCGAGGCAATGAGAAAGAAGATATCGCGCGATCCACAAACTCGATTTCATATCGCACGGCAAATTGTCATTGTCCGCGCATACGGTCGGCGTTTCTCATGCAAATGAGCTGTGTTATTAATGTTGCAAAGAAGACAAGGCGAGGCACGCGGATGTACATGAGTGGAACACGCAAGGCTCGCTGCAGTTTCCTTTGGCCGAGCCACGTGCCTCACTGCGAGTTACGAAACCGTGGCCTGGGAGACAACTATATTACACTGTGCTCACATATGTGTGTGTGTGTGTGTGTGTTTGCCCCCGTATTTCTGCACCCTTACGTAATTATCGCGCGAAACGTTCGTAGTTGATGTCGCGTATGATACACTCTTTAGAGTATATTTATACGTACAGGTAGGACACTGGGGACCACACTTTTTGGACTCGTAAGCATCTGTTGCTTATCCCCAACAATTTTCGGAACTATCTTTCTTTCGACGCCAGTTCGCAAAATACCACCATCCTTCTTAACGCTAGAACTTAAGACGTAGTTAAGACGAAACTATTTCTGCCAAAAGACCAGTCAAAATGACTTGGTACTTGTCAAAGTGTGAAAGGATCCTGCAATCTGATCCGGGATCACCGAACCCGAATTAATCGGTTTCGTA
>JAUCRC010000011.1:8067500-8341524 GCA_032399595.1 Tetragonula carbonaria
CTCAATCTGCTGTTGGTCGTGAAACGTGGCCGAAGGAAAACCTCTCATTAGAGATCGAGGCAGCGAGTGGTGTAGCGTCTCATTAACGAACCTTCGATCGAAACTGCTTACACTCGGGATATATCTGCTCTGGTGGCTGGAAAAGAAGCTGAATGGTCAGGTGCAACCTGAAAGCGCATGCGTACAGTTGGTCGTACGTAATCTGTTTCCATCTCCGTCTCGCCGGCCACACGTGTCCCAATCGGTTTCTTTCTTGCCTGCGTTCACTTCCTTTTCTTTGCGCGGCTTCTTCTTATCGCGAACGTATCTTCCGGGGAAAGCCCACGGCCGCTCTTCACTTTCGGCCCGAAGAATTTTAACGCGCGAACCCTTCGTCGTCTTCAGATACTCGTAGGAACACTCGGAGTCGGACAAACTCGCAGTCTCCTTCGCGTTCTATTGCATATTTCATTTAACGCGCGTGATTCGACTCGATTCGGCCGAGTTTTCTGCCTGGCTGCGTTCCGAAGCGACGGGGAGAGACGATCGGATTCGAGCGTTTTTAAAAGAGGATTTTTGCGTGTAGCATGTGGCACGAGGCTCCTCGCGCAGCTGCGATGTACTTATTAGGAAGTCCTGGGAAATATTGACTGGCCCCGATGGCCAGGAATATATATGAACTAAATCGAAAGTGAATAAATTAAAGTGAACGCCGTCGTAATTAAGATTCTGTCGAATTATTCAATTAAATTTATTAAACGTTTAATTAAACACGAAGACGAAAATGATCTGTAATAATTCGCAGGATATAATAATATAAATAAATACTAGTAATGCATCTATTGATTGTCAAGACGTGTAATAATTCAATTTCGAAAACAAGATTGAAACACAGCCTAACTACTTGCAGTGCAAAGATTGTCAAATGCTCTTTTCATTTTCACTCGTAGAATTGTACACTCCTAAAAAATTTGAAAAAGTTCGTCTGAAAAGCGAGGGGAAAGTATTGAAAGAATTATTCATTCGACTCGTATGAAATAAAACAGTTTAGAGATTATCGTGGAAATTGACTCGTTGAAAATGAATGTAAATTTCCGCTACTGTCAAATATTAAATTTTCCCTGGAATACATTTTTCAACAGGTTTTTCTCTTCATTTTCACTCGTAAAGTAAATCGTACTCCTACGATTTAAAAACTACAGAGAAATTTAAGGAAATTACAGAGAAATCAAGAGAGAATACTGAAAGAATTGTTCATTCGACACGAGCATATCGCCGACGAATGACAATCCACGTCGGCCATTATTTGCCATTTGCACGCGATTATGCGGGTCGGGAACGCGGAAATCGTTCGACGAACGTCTATTTAAGTGATTTCACTTCCAATTAAGCGGCTATCAGAGTCTACGAGTTGACGACCACGCGTCGGTCGCATTGCCACGTTGACTGACGCGATCGAGATAAACCCGCATCACCGTTCGAATTCCCGCGGAAATTCCCCTTGATCGACCGCGCCGGCGCGCAACGAATCGCCATCTGTCTCGTTGCATCCGTGTTCCGCGTTGTCGTCGATCGGCGAACAGCGAATTAATTGCACGATGTGTCTCGTCTTCCCGACAGATTTCAATGATATTCGACGAAATTCAAGGAGGGAGAGACGTGAAGTTGAAGATGAATCTCGAAGCGAGACTGGTAGAGACGTTCACCGGATACCATGATTGAAATCCTCCGATTCTCGACGACGTTTGAAGTAGGTAATTTCCCTCAATATGTCAGATAATGGCTTGGCAATTTGATCGATTGGTCCAACGACGACATGGTCCTTTTGCTCGCTCGACGATTGTTTTAAAATTGTGGATTATTCCTGAGTATTTCTTCCTTGAAGATGCTTCGTCTTCTGTTGTTACGATCATGATAACGCGAAAATTCCAAATTGAGATCTAAAAGTGATTGATCAAATCATTGGCGAATTCTGTTACGTAAATGTGAAACTAACAGTTTCTTGAGAAAACAACACTGTATATAGCTGTATCAGCATAAACGGCAGTTTATACGATCATTTCGAAAGGGTAAAAGCTCTGGGTTCACTATCGTGAACGTTTGTGTAAACACGCACGATGTAATTATCGCGCGATCGGCAACGAAAACTCTGTTACGTTTGCGAGAGAATGATTACGAATCAGTGGCGGTTTCGCAAGAAGGCGGGCAAAAACTAAAGACAATGTGGTTGCATGAACGAAAGGAAACGCGCGTGGCGAAGAAAAGCGACACCGACATTCGACGATCGACGATCTCATTACCCGTCCGAATTCAACAACTGTCCTGTCCAATTAAGACGTACGAAACGTTGCCATAATGGCGCTTCTTTTAAGGAAAATACAGGGCCAATTCGCGCGGATGAAAAACTGGTCCTTATTATATATTATAACCGGTGGTTGGCGCGCCATCGCGGACGAAAGGTTAACGATTCTTTCGCACAGCGAAAGAAAAAAAAAAAGAAAAAAGAAACGATGCGCACGTTGTTACGAAGGAAACCGAAGAAGACCACAGGCGAATATATTCCGAAGGCACTCTGTTCAACTTCATTGCGTTGTGGGACTTTGCGTTATTATTATCGTCATATTTCATCTCCCTGGGAAGGCGAGACGGAACAGTTTCGGTAATAAGGTAAAAGCATAACTGAGGGGGAATTACTTATAGGACTCAGAATGTTAAATAATTGAGGGTTTATAGGATGAGTTTGGTCAGATTACGCGAACTTGGAAATTTTAGTTTTTTTTTTAAATTTTATCTGCGTTCGACGTTAGAATCAAAACATTGATTCGTTTCACTTTCGACTTTACATTTTTAATTTTAATTTTCTGTGAGTTTGCAATAAATATCAGCAGTCTAATAATTCCTCTAAGAATTCTTTCTACATTAGTTGGTTCCCAGAGATCATAAAATTGAATGAGCAAATAGGAAATATCATTCTGGTTCAATATGTGAAGGAGTAATTATTGGGTTAACTATTTTAAAATTATCTGGCTCTCTTAATATATATGGATTTTGAAAATTAATAAATACAAAAATTAATAAAATTAAAAAAATTGTAATTTAAATCTTTGATAAAAGAAAATAAGGATAAAAAACAACTTTATAAGTATTTAATTTTCAATGAATAGGACTTGAAGATCCAGATAAATGTAAAATTATTAAGTGAATAAATACTAATATTAAAATAATTAATGGTAAAATAAAATGTAAAGAAAAATATCGATCTAAAGTAGAATTATTAATTGAAAATCTTCCTCAGATTCATTTAACAATTGTTTGTCCAGTATAAGGAAATGCTCGATTAATAACATTCATATCAGAACTTTGGACAAATATTAAATATCGTTTCTTCTCAATAATTTGTAAAGGAGTACCTTCTAGACTCCAACTTCTAGTACAACTGATCATTTTCAAAACGCAACAATACTATCGTTTCTTATTAATCTCAAGCCCATTCGTTCTATTTCCACCTTGAGACCAACAAATTGTTACACGCTGCATTTATACCGTATTCAGCGCAGGATATTATAGTTCATTTATAATCTCGCGCGGACGTGTCTTTCATTCGGCAGCTTTGCTTCCTTATATGGCGAATATCGAGCACGTTCTTCTTCCGTGACTGAAATTCGTTTGGATCGAAGCTCCAGTCTTTCGATTGCTTTCAATTAAAACGGAATGGGCCACGTCGCTGTCGGGCGCACGTGCACGCTCACCTGATTAACCGCTCGAAATCATCGAAGCGGATCTTACGATGCTGGTACAGTTGGCAAAATCAACGCGGATGCCCGACTTTACACGCACGGCTGATGATCTTTCGCTGCGTGTCCGTTTCATTTTCTTCTTTCTTTTTCTTTTTTTTTTCGTTTCTTTTCCAAGCAATTACAGAAGGTATACTGAGGCGTCCCGCGAAATATCATAACGGAGGTTAATGGTGATTTATGGTGAAGACTCGGAGAAATGGAGAAAGAAAGATTAATGAGAAACGTTTCTTCTTGGAAATGATAATCTTCAAAATTTGTCGAAAGTGTGTGTATCCTTTTTTTTCTTTCTTTCTTTTTTGACATGTCCAACAGTCTTTCCATTTTCTTTAATCGATGCTTTCATTCTACCATGCAACGTGAACGCGATGTTTTAGACGAACAAATGTAGAATGTCATTGGGTTGAGTGAAAAGTAATTTTAATATTCTCCCGATAAGCGGCTTTGGGATAACATAACACTCTGGTAATACTTGCGTTTGAAAGGTATGACGTATCACAGAAGTTCTACAACGATTTTACCTCGAAAATGGCAAAAGGTGGTTAAAATATGAAAAAGGAACTGGTTTCACCGAAATACGAAATTACGTTCTACTCAACCGAATGGAACGTCAGAAATATAGAAATAACAGAAATTGTACAAAAACAGCACATAGACCTCTAACTGCACGTAAAATCACTATCGAAATTTTCTTTAAAGTCGTAGTGTCCAATTAATCGTGACCCGATATCATAAATATATAAATATATACACGAAAGGAAATCAACAAGGAACAGCTCGCTTAATTAATGAACATTAAAACTCGTTAATAAATGTGGTCTGTTTGGGCCTTGAATGGATAGAAGTTGCCGACGCAGGCTGCCGGTGGATAGAGGTTCGCAGTGGAATCGGCAGATTCGACCGTTATACGGAGGCATACGACGCGTCTACTTCCACGTATTAAGTGGAAGCACACACAGCCAGGAGACAAAACACCCATGTGTTTTCGGATTGCTCTGCTTGCCAGATGACACCGGGCAACCATTCTCGATCCAACGTCGGCACACTGCCCCCGACGTTTACACACGCGCACGCGGGCACACGCGCGCGACATACGGGCCCTGGAAAAAGGCCCACCTTCTCGGCAAGCCATCTCCTCCTTCTCCTCCACTCTGGCGTGTGCCCATCGCGTGCCTTCCAAATCGCCTTTCCGCTGTCCCCGTCGTCATCCTCTCCTTCCGGGATTTTCCGCATTTTTTTTCTTTTTTTTTTCTTTTTTTTTTTTTTTTTTTGCGTCACCCGTTGGACTTTAAGTCTTTCGTTATAAAAATAATGGCAAGGCAGTTTGACAAACGATAGAGAGAGCCGAGTCGTTGAGCTAATTGTAAGATGCAGATAGACGCTTTATTTTTATAGAATGTTATTCCGTGTACGTGTGTAATTAGGCAGCGCAGATGTTCGCGCGTTTTTATGGGAAATTTGAAGATGAAAAAAAAAGAATGCAGGGAGTGCACGCAAATATAGGTGCTCGTTATCTAGTTGATCGCGTTCATAAAAGTACAAATTTGCATGAAGATTCTGTAAGATACGTTGCATCTATGTAAAATAAATGGCAAATTTCTTCGTCTTTATTCTGTATCGACATACAGATTACAAATATCCATCTTTTCGTTTTATTCGTCGGTTTAATGAAGCTTGTCGTTTCGCTGCCTTCGGTGTAATAAACTTTCTCGTGCTAATATCGCAGTCTGTACTGTTCCTTCGAATGGTGTGTAGCATGTTGTGACGAACAGAATCAGCTCGATGAAAATGCAAAAATGTGAAGAATTCGAGCGAAGTAATTTGTTAAACATCGTAGAATCTCTAAATTAGACAGAGATGCAAGGATCGACGAGAACCTTGACGATCGTTCATTGGCTTTGTTAAGGATCCAGTTCTCGTCGCGAGAACTTTAACTTTGATCGTTTAACAAAATCAAACGAACAAATTTCATCTCCTTCTCGCGTAATTGCGCGAGAAAGCAAATTATAATATCTTGGGATCAGAGTTGATGTCAGTTACAGTTTTTTCATACGAAACTCGCCTTGAACGAGTATTTATGTTAACGTTGATTAAGAACAGGTGTAAATGTTTGGTCGAGTCCCACGATTTTACGAGCTGACACAAATCATCCGAACGCTGCGCTCGCTTGACTCTCACCTATCAAGCCACGATAATAAAGAACAAAGAGGGGGGAGAGAGAGAGAGAGAGAGAGAAAGAGAAGCTCGCTATCGTGAAATAAGTCGGATGGAATAAAACGATCCTCCAGAGCCCAGCTGTAAAACGTCTAATGAATAATTTCCAAAGTGAAAAGACGATCTACACCTCGCGGGTAGATTGTCGTGACGACAACTTCACTTGCACCGACCTCACGTGGCTCGTGACAATAAAAAGGTCATAAAGAGGCCAACATATTTATTTCTCAACGTACAAAGCAATGATAAAATAGAGTGTCACAGGCTTTACCAGAGAACGTACTAATTATTAACTAAACTGTGACACAAAGAACTCGGTAATATTTCGTTTCGACGAAAATTGCCGTTTCAGAGGGAAAAATGTTTTTTTTTTTCTAAGTTAGTTGTAAATTTCTGTGGAAGGTTTGCTGAAACGTTTCAAGTAGTCTTCCAACAACCAACGCGAGACTTCTTAACGTAATACGTAACGATATAATAATCCCGAATTAGATTAACGGAATCCCCTGAAAACACAGACGACGAGCACGAAGAGATGCAACGATGCCAGCTTGGTCGTCTTAACCGTCGTCGGTTAAAGTTTCGGGTGTTGAGGGCGTGCGGGACGTTGAGGGCGCAACAATGTTTTACGGTTGGTTCCCTTTGTGAATCGTGGTGCTTCATTTAATCACCCTGCAGGGGATGAACGAGCACCGCACACGCTCGCCAGAGCCCCTCCGCCTCGCGTCGATGAACTAGGTGTCCGTGCCGTGACACCGGCTCGAACCAGCTGCTTGTCGTCGAGTTAAGTGCTTTCCACTCGAAATACCACGATTTCCAGTCGACTTCGACCAGTCTCTGGTGAAGTTCTTAGAAGGAAAGTCACTTTCGATAGGAAAACTTACGCTCGTATCCCGTCGATCTCGATATAGATCGCGTTTAATCGGTTCTTCGGCAACGGATCGCCGATTTAGAATTTGCGAGTTATTTCGTTGTCGGCGATTTTGTTCGATTAGTTGTACTCGTTGCAATATTTTCCAGTGAATTTGCATCTGTTTCTTGTCGTAAAAGGTAGTGCTAATTAGTAATTAATTGGCGAATCTAATTAATCATGTAAATTATTTAATAAATGTCATTGTGTGTGAATACTTGTTTCAGATACAAATAGGTGCATATAAAGGATAGAATTATTAAATTTTTCCACGAGTTATTGTCTCTTCTTTCTCCTAAATTATTTATAATTCTCAATTCCTCTGAGAGAGCGAGACTATTATATTAATAATAAAATTCCAAGACTACTCATGGCTAGTCTAACCCACCGACTGCATGGCAAATGCATGATCAATTTTCTGAATTTTCAATTCCTTCCTAAATGTACGTAATTTTTTTTAAACAAACTATCAAAATATCTTCTGTATCGATACATCTATCTGTAGCACTAAACGTACCGATACTTTATACTCACCTGTCCCTACCTAAATCGGTCGAAAATCAAATTGTCAATTTAATGCAAGGAACAATGCACAAAAATAAATTTCTGATAAGAGAAGAAATTATATATTTTCATCTTCTTTGTATACGAGGGGGGGGGGGAGGCGTGAAGTAAGAACGAAAGACTCAAAAATCGAACGCAAATTTTGAAATCGAAATTTTGACCAGACGTGTCGTGTTGTTGGCACTGGTTTCAGTGTCAAAAACGCGTTGTTGCGAAGAGGGGAAAAAATTGAAAAGCGAAAGGGTTGGAAAGCGGCGTGAGTAACCGGTAGACGTGGTGAATCGACGCGGTGGCGTCTGCGATACACCTACACCTACATCACCTACGAGGTATGTGAGAAGGCGCGGGTATATGGCGTGTGTATGGTTGCACGGTCGCCAACAACGACTGCAGCTGCCCGGTGTCTGGTGTCTGTTGTCCGCGGCGCGCGTGGAGGGACGCGTGCCCCGTATCTTCCTCGCCGCGACGAGCACAGTGACGTCAACGCGCACACGCGCGATGTGTGTACTACATACGTAAACACGGTGAGCGAGAAACATGCGCGCACAGCCTCCTGAATAATGCATGCGGCGCGTCTCTCTCTCTCGAAGCTGCTCGCGAGGCCAGGATGATTTTCGGATGCTCTTCTGCGCCTCGATCCGGCGATCCGGCCTTCAAACTTTGAGAAATGTGCGCCTCGATCGACGAATCTCGAAGCATGTACTTGTTTTCTTCTTCTTCTTCTTCTTCTACTTCTTCTTCTTTTTCTTTTTCTTTTCTTTTGGCCATACCGAGCCGACACCCTGTTACAATGACGGATCATCCTTGATTCGTCTCTTCTTTCTGTTCAACTCTCGTTCTAACTCTCTGTCTGTCTGTCTGTCTGTCTGTTGTTTCTTTCTGTCAAGAGATCGTATCGCGTACGAATGATCTCGCTGTTTTTTGACGACTCACTTCGATCAGAGCTCTCCTCGCGCGCGCTGAAATTGATGAACCACACGTTCGATAAGAGGAGTGTTCGATGGTTCGTCAATCGGAGATATTTGGTTATTCGGCTGATTAATGAAAGGCTCTGCGTATGAAATATTCTCGGACTGCTGATGCGTAACAGGTGGAGAGAGTGAGCATTTCGACTGCGCTTGTGTTTTTCAGTTCTGCTTTTCGTTTTACTTTTCGAAAGTGTGTTTCCGTGTGTTTTAATCTGCGGAACGTAGATACCGATGATTGACTTGATTCTTATTAGTCTTATGCTGACGTCGCGAAATACGTCAAAGTGTCAATAGTTTTTCCATATTAGATTTCAATCCTGAAAGAGTCACTGTTTTGATTTAAAAAAAAAGCAGCCTCGAAGAAAGTGAATTTTCTTGATTGTAGCTCGATACGAAGAAGGAAAATTATGTAATAACTGAAATCCAATTGTTTCTCATAATATCAACGTGAGCAATTTCAATCGACAAACCAAATTTGCCTCGCAAATTGCTGCATATATGTCTCACCCTTCAAAAAAAAAGTCTGACGAAAGATAACCAAAAAAAAAAAAAAAGAAAAAAGACGCGAACATACCACGTCCGTGGTGCCATTAATAACACCGCGTACCGTCGCCTTTTTCATCTTAATAAAAAGCTCGCCCCTAAAGCGTCAACGAATCCGATCGTTCGCATCTTCGTTCGATCCTTTACGTTTTCGCCACTTCTCGATTTGGCCGGACGTCGGGCCATTTATCACCGTGGGGAAGAAGTGGAAGATCGATCGAAAAATCATTCGAGAGATAAAGATCGCTGGTGAAAACGATATGGAAACGGGAGAGTGGGGGTAAGGAAGAGAAATTGAAGATTTCGGTTGGTGAGAAACGAAACGAAACGAACAGGGATAAAGCGAAAGGTTGGGAGGGTGAGGAGGGAAAAAAAGACGAAGCAAGAGAGAGAGAGAGAGAGAGAGAGGAATTCACAGCCTGAAAGAGAGTAAAAGAAAGGTGGAGTGAGGAGAGTCGGAAGTGGGGATGGTACAGGAAGAGGAAGAGAGAGAGAGAGAGAGAGAGAGGGAGGGAGGGAAAGAAAGGCGCGTGCTTTCTGTGAGAAATGTGGCGCGTGCCCTGTAGTCACGTGCTGTCCGTCATTGGCGTAGCTCGTCGACCGTTTCCATTCGTCGTCGAGAGAGAACGTTAACCTTCGGAGGCCTCGGGATTTTTTCAAACGCCGAAACGAGAAACGGTTGCATCTCTTTCGAAAATTACGTACACAGAATTCGAGGATTTGCACGGAGCTTTGAAAGTGTATTGTTGAATCAAAATGTTGATTGATGTCGTGGATCATTTCATTATCGTCTAACGAAAGTAAACTAAAGTACGTACTTGCATATATAGTAGAGCATTATACCTACGTTATAATCGAACGATACCATACCTAAATGCTAAAATTTAATTCACATTCAAATCGCTCTGTACAAATTTCATTTCACAACGAATCCCGATTCCCTATTCACCGAGTGTAAGAAAAAAAAAAAAAAAAGAAAAAATTGAAAGACGAAGAACGATGGAAACTTTTATATAGATACGGATCAATGATAATCCCGACGGTGTTGTTGAACATCGAGCACGTGAAACAGCAATAACGGTTCGTCGGAACGAACGATTCCGGATTTGATAGAGTCCATGGAACGCGAGCCCCGACATCTGGCTCTCGAATGAAAATCCGGTAATCGCGAAGGAACGGGAAGGCAGGTGATACGCCAATGGAGGATCCGCTTAGCGGTAAAGGGAAAGGGAAGCATCGGGTGCGCTATAGCCAGCTCGTCCGCGTCGGGTGCACGTTCCGCTCGGTGCATCCTCGCCTGCATCCGTCTTGCACGCGCCTCCTTCACCCTCCGTGACTTCTGCATTCTTGATAGATTCTCATCGGTTAATTCGCTCTGCTCTTATCGCGCCGTTCCATCGAAACGTCTTACAAATTTTCAATATCTCATCTTTTCTTGTTTTTATCTCTAACATTTTCTTTTTTTTTTTTTAATTAAGGTACTATGATTATTGTACGTATTGGATGTGATTAATTAATTAACTAGTCTTGTAAGATTTTGTGAGTATTCTAGACAGTATATAGGTATAATTTTGCCAATACACTATTAATTTAGAAATATGTTAATGATTCTTCGTTAGACTGTGGATTTTTATGCATATCCTGAGCCTTTCGTGCAATTCAAAATAGAACTATACATGCATTTGAAGTTCACGAAAATTGTATTCTCTTCTTGACTTAACCAGCATTGCTGAAATGATTTTCTATACTTTTTTTAACTATTATTTGATTCATAGAAATCTTTACAAATACAATTTTTCAATTCAAATCTTTACAATTTGCACCCGTTTCGTAATAAAATATTTCACGACATATTTTCGAATTGAGAGAACTCCGAAACAAAATTCTCTACGTTCACTGGCAAATTTCGTACGGAGGTTTTCACTTTTTTCACGAACACGGCTGCATCTGCGCTTTTTTGAACGATATAATCGCACTCGGGGAGCAATTGGATACAATGTCTCAAAGAAGTTTGACGAACGTGGCCCGAAAAAAATCGGTAACGGGCCCGCAATGGAAGAAAAGGGTGCGGCGTTTGTATGCGTGATCAGCGAAAATTACAGAATTGCATATGACAAGTGGAGGAGAACGAGTGACTGCGAGTCCCGAATGATTTCCGTATAACGCCGCGGGGTAACGGGAAGCGATCGTTGCACGCGAAACCACCACGTCAGCCCCGATCTGTCCATCCGCCAATAATTACGCTTGCTCATTAATTGCCTTTCGAACACCTACTTTTTCTGCCATTCACTCACTCTTCAGCAGCTGGAATGGAAGCGTCATTGAATTTAAGACAGTTTCGTTCCTTTCGAAACCGGCCAATCTTTTTTTTCTGTACCGAAGAAAAGAGGAAGAAAGTTCGAAATTGGCGCTTCTCTGCGTTATAGATACAAAATTTTCATACTGCACTGGATTACTAAAATTTAGTAGGAATCATCTGTTCCATTATAATCTTATTCAAACATACCTAGTTAATTCTTCTAGGTTTCACAAAATTGCAAACTGTTGTCCCGTGTCATTTCACCTCGTAAACTTTCCTCCGTTTTATAAAATTATGAGTTGTTCCATGCCGTTTGCCTTTTTTGAAACTTTCTTCCATTCGCCGCTGCGGACATGCGAGACGTGTTTCCGGATGATTGGATAAAAATTTAATTACATTAATTTTACATGTCAACGTAAGAAAGAATGTAACTCAGGTGACATCTTCATCGAAACATGAGTTTTATTATATTATTATTATATCGGTGCGTGATACGTCAGGTTAATTTTAACGGGATAGAAAGTACAGTTCGATCTCACTTCTTTTAATCCCGATCGTTCGATCTTTCATAACCTAAATTTCAAATGAAGATTAATCTTGCTGAAGTCGTAGGAACAAAATTGATAGATTCTTCTTACAACAGATATAGTCTATAATTAATTTTTCAAAGAAAAAAAAAAAAGCACTGTTGATGTGCAGTTTGCAGTTTGATATTGTTGACTCCAATACCAATGAAGTCTTTTTATTTTTACAATCGAAACGGTCATGTTCAACAGTTTTTAAGCGAATGATAAAAATTGGCAATCGTGGTTGACGTTGCGGGCGCAAGCTGTTCCGTGATAATTGCTGGTACTCGTTAATTATTCCTTTTACTGCCGAACCTCACCCCTCAAGCTGCACTCGCTATTAGGTATTCTCCCTTGCACCTGCATTTTAAGCACCGTTTCGTAATGATCCACGGGATCCCGACGGGAGATTAAAAAGCTTTCGCCCGGGACAAATCTCGATGGTGTACCGTTCGAAATAACGATTAATAATTATTGACTGAAAACGAAACAGCTTGTACGATCTCTTCCCATAATGCTCTTCTTTTTTCTCTCTTCTTTCTTTATTGTTTCGTACTCTTGCGCCTGTACCCATCGTCCTGTCATTAAAAGTAATATGCGCGTTCCGATCGACACGCTTCCGCGTTTATCTTTCGTTCGTTTGCATGGTGAGTGGGACACTTTTTAAAAATTCATCAGGCCTTTCATTAGCAAAATAATTGCTTCGTTATAGTTCCACTATATACGTGCTACTTTTAGGATTTTTGCAAGTTGAAGAAATTTGCGTTGCAGTCTCGCTCTTTGCAGTTCGTTTCGATGTTGTTGAATATTTTTTAATCCAATCGAGAACGTGGGTAGTTGTTCCACTGAATTTTCTAGCTCTCTTCGATCTCGTAATAATTATTTCCGTGTTGGAATTCAGAGTCTGTTTAATATTAGAAACGAAGTACATTCGCGATATATCAACAAATAGCACAAAAATTGAAAATCGCACTATATTTTCACTCGAAAGATAATGCAGGTACTCTTGAAAGATGCATCCTTTTGGTCTGAGGTTGAAGTGAGTCGTCCGACGAGAATGATTTCGAGATCCTCTCCAAATGGCAGGAAGGTTTGCGGTCAGATCGTGGGACATCCATTCATACGTTTTCGCATGCGAGCACGCAACGTGCCAAAACTGTCAAGCAGCACGTTGCAAGAATCAGCGCGACAGGAATACCTCGCTTTTTCCTTTCGAAAAAAAACCCGTTTTCTCCTCCTCCTCCCTTTTTTACAATATATCGAAATAACCACTAGTGAAATTTCAACTTTTTTTTTATTAAGCCAATTTCGTTAATCAATTAATATTTTTATCAATTACAGGTCACATGGACACAAGTACGTATTTCCTGTAAATTTAATAATAAGCTAAACGAGACAGTTGGGAATATGTTTATTGCAAAAATTTGTAATTCAGTCGTGTTCGAACATCTGTCGAAACATTTTCCAAATCGATACGTCTCGTGTGTGAAACATTTTGAAATTTCATCAACACCGTTAATCGAGACCAACTCGATAAAGTCGGTCGCAATCGAATATCTCTCCATTATTGTAATTCCCATACGAATTTTATTTTCCATACGATGAGGATGAGAAACGTTTCCGTGGTAAATGGCCGTAAATTCGCTTTCGTGTTCCAGCGCTTGATACAGAAAACATTCGTGTAGATACATAGGTGCACAATCAATCGCACTTCCGTTCGTCGAGCATTGAACGTTGTTCGAGGTTCCTTTGATCGTTGGTCCGGATGCGGTGGTCTCGTTGGAAGCACACGTTCGCCCGGGTGAAGCCGCACGCGCGCACCTTGGAGACATCGCAGGTGCAGTTACCTGCTGGTCGAGTTCTTTCTTCGTTCCTCCTACGGCAGCCAATTATGCAAGTTTCACTTATCCGAAGTTGCCAGGTAGCTCGTTATCGCGGGACGCGAGACCACGAGTGGGTTAAGGACACCGGGACCTGCTTTCAATACATTCTTCGGCACGCATTACAACTCGCCACGAAACTATACAACTCGTGTTTCCGATAATACACCGTTTCTTTTCTTCTCTTTCCCCTCCATATTATGGCGGTTTGCCGCCTCTCCGGTTTGAAATTTTTCCTTTGTCTCCGCACTGTTTCTCTGTTTTCACGTCACACGAATCGCGTGAAAGCGGTGTTACCGTTGCGTTTTAATGGGTCACCGGAATATTCGCGATCTCTGGCGCAGAGCTTCCGAGAAGATCTGATCCACTCCGAGATGTGACGGAAATGAAGGATGTGTCCGATGTGTTTTCCTTCGTGAACCCGTGAAATTATTATTATACGAATTTTCCCGCGCAGAAATAAAATCTACCATCGAATGTTTCGATTTTCGATGTGATGATGATCAATAGGGAAGGTCTTTGGT
This sequence comes from Tetragonula carbonaria, assembly GCA_032399595.1. NCBI lineage: Eukaryota > Metazoa > Arthropoda > Insecta > Hymenoptera > Apidae > Tetragonula > Tetragonula carbonaria. Next base: position 8,081,739 of record JAUCRC010000011.1, read on the forward strand.
TTAATTTTGTGTTATCGTGTGTTAATGTTTAATTCTTCAAAAGTTCAGACACGTGGATTCAATTGATAAGAATATCGTTGAGCAACCTACTCCAAAATGCTGCAATAAATGAGTTTTGTATTTTTGTACAAATATCGATGCTAGGTAGATATCTCTGATTGTCGATTTCCTGAAATAATACGAGTAACAGTTTATGTACGTGCAGTAGATACATTGTTACATTGCAAATACATCAAGATTCCGATAAGTATTTTGTGACAAGCGAGAAAGTAGTTGACTGGAGGCGAGTGTTCACGGTGACTGACAAGGTAAGAATTAATGATTCAGAACTGCTGGCCGAGAGTAATTCTCACGAAATTAAACTCGCCGTGTGGGTAAGTTTTTCAATTCTTGGCCATTTTTGGGAGAAAGAGTTTCCTGGGGCAAATGAGCATTTCTGTCGAAACGACAGTTTGCAAGGCGGAATTGTTAAAAAAAAAAAAAAATTAATAAAAGCTTCAACGTGAAACAAGAAGCGCCGTCATTTATATGAAATTCGGCTTTTAAACCTTATCTTCCAGATCGTTTTCCCATTAGCTACTTTCGCTTTCACGTTATTAAATGTATTATTAACATTAATAATCACATTAATAAATCACATTAACGCCATCGTTTATTGCTTGTGTCGACTTGTTAATCACCAGTGAAAAGGTAATTTATGTTCTTGTATCTTGAAACGTTGACGCTTAGGTAAATTTTTTACCAATTCTTGATCGGCTTCTGAACCTTACTTTTCTAGCAAAATTAAATCCCCACCAAACTTTCCAGAGTATCATCATGTGTCTTAATTTGAACAAAAGAAGGAAAAAGAAGAAAATAGCGTTGTCTTCCAAAAGCGAATGATTCTCATATCTGAGAATGCGCCGCGAGTGGTTATGGTCCTGACCTACGTCGACTTGAAGTCGGTTGTAGAGACGAGCTCGCGACGAGTTCGATCCCGTTCTTAGATACACGGCTCTCTCGTTATTTACCATGCGGTGTTAATGGAAGTTTCGTCAAGGTCGTGGATCGTTGGCCACCTAATTCAAATTCACGGCTAGAACGGCGGCTGCGATTATCGAAGGTGGTACTTCTAGGAAGATCGGCCCAATAGAACGTGGCCGATCGGCGCAGACGCACTGGCGCGTCTCCTTCTTCGCGCGACCCGCGCCGAATCAAATCTCTACGCCGCGGCGCTAGTATGCGCGCGCAACTCTCTCGCTCCGCCGTCTCGAATGCCTATTGGTCTCACTGAATCGTCCCGCTCTCGCTACTCTCTCTCGCAAATGCATCAGATCGGCTAATCCGTGCACCGAAAATTCTCTCTTCTAATCCCACCGTTACGACGCGCCATTTTGTTACCACTCCGGTGGTACTCCACTTGGTCGTTCGTCGTCGATCGGGATTTGAAATTTTCGCGCCTAAACCTCTGTTCGATGTATCGCAGTACTGATTTCGTCGCTTGCTCACCGGGAAGAATGATTCCACGATCACTAACTATCGCGGATCGATATGTCTTTGTTCGAACATCGCAGGAAATAGTATATTTCAATCACGGCCATTAATCGAAAATTGGTACCATTGCTTACCATTGCTACCATTTTTCACAAAGGCACGGTTCCGAACTATATAAAGCATAGAACATCCTAAGCATCGAACTTGTAATATAAATTCTACATACGTGTTCGTAGTATCTAACGCCGTAGGATTAAAATCGGATCTCGGCGAATTGTCAATTTCAAGTTGCTCATTTCCAACCTTAACCTAACATCCTACTGCGCCACTAACGTTCTTCCAAGATTGGAGAACTCGATGCAACGATACGCGTCTGAAACGTGCGCGCGTTCAGACGAAGGAAGATTCTCCGTCGCGCGACACTGTCTTCGACCAAAGCATAGAGGGGATGAAAGAGCACGCGCGCCCCACCAGCGCGCTACTTCCCGTGGATCAAAGTTAGTCGCATGTGAGCTCGGTAGGCGTGGCCTCCAGGTAGCCGGAGACGCGCAGGTGAGAAGAGAGAAACCCGAGCAGGTAAAGTAGCCGAGCCACGGGCAGACTGCGACGCGCGTTCCACGCGAGACCGTGCGTGTGCCCTCCTCGGCCAGACACCGGGGTCAGTCAGGGTCCTGCTGTTAGTCAGGACGCTCCGAGAGCATCTCCCTGAGGATCGCCGAACGGACAGCTGTCTGGCTACCTGTGCTACTCTACCCTACCAGTCTGATTCCTGGCTGTTTGCTCGTTTTTACTTCGTTTTTATTTCTTGTCAATAAAAAGGGAGGGTGGGAGCAACCCACGGGAACTGTGGCGACTCCCAGTGGAATGGGAGAGTGTCGAAATAATTACGTGATCTAGAGAAAGTGTCTCCCGTCTTTTGACAATCGGTCGCGAGGCATCGAACTGAATTTGGCCTTGGATCGAGCGCGAACCGGCGACCAAGCGCGACCTTGGCGTGGACCACGTGGAGGATCATCGAGAAAGAACGAATGGAAAAACTCTGCATGCGTACTCGGCTACTGTCCGTGGGATTGATGTCGATTGTGTAGATCGTTTGTGATCGTTGCTGGATCTAGTGCCAAATAAAAGGAGACTACGATTTACTGTTCGCCTTCATGAACGATCGAAAGACGTAGACGGGGAATAATCGATCGACTAACTGGACACAATGTGCGGTGAGTTTCTTCCTATATCTCTCTGGCTCTTTCTTCTTTCTTTCGCGTGATTGGCGTTGAGAAAATGAATTTCGCCGTGGAATTTTATGATCACTTTGTGTTATTTCTGGCGTCTAGTGTTTGGATGGATATTTATGGTAAACGCATCACTCAGAAGCTAATTTGATACATGAAAATATGTGTAAACTAAACTTTCCTTTGTGATATTAAATTCTGCACTTTTAGGAATATACTGGTAGAATGATTGATAAAATTATATGGCCTTTTTAATGCAGGGGATATGAGATTGTCTTTTGTATTTTGTCTGGTCTGAGAAGAGAAGATATGGATTTATGAAGAAAGATTATGTTAAGTCGAGAACGGACAACAGTGTCGATTTAGTCAGATTACTTATCATTTCGTGGCAGAAAATTAATTTTTGACGGTGGAGAAATAGTTCGATAAGTTTGTAGTTTGTCTTTTAACTGGTTACTCTTTTAATTGACAAAAAAGTAAGTAAGATCAATTTCGAAATTTCAGAACTATCCTTCCATTTTATGGAAATCATAGAAAAGATGTAACCAGAAGTATGTAACAGAATTTAAATGTTCGTTACCATTAAACACATAGAAGATAGATACTCCAACTTTCAAGCTGTTCAAAAATATTCATATTGCCATGACTTCGGATATCTGTCGCATCAAAAAAATATATTCAACAGAAACCATATTTACGCATATCAATGACAAAATTAAATATTTGTACAGATTTTCAGTGCTATAATTCAAGTTCACATTCATCTTTTGTCTTTCCGTTACATTTTTCGGTTGTTACAAAAATATTGTCACAGTTAATTGAAAAGGTAGAGATTTTCAAGGAATAATTCGCAGCATTTAGAAATCGTGGGATTTCAGTAGAAGATGTTATGGATAATAGCGTCATGATTCATTGAACAAATAGACCTTGGTCATACGTTTACCTTTCGTTCGAATAAATTCAGTTTCACTTCGTTCGAGGAAAGAATCAAGTGTTTGTACAATCTGTCTAGCAATAGGACGTATGTTAGATTTTTAGTGGACAGCTGTTCTTGCCAATGATTAAGAATCTCTTAGTGGTTCCAGAAAGTGGTTCGTTAAAAGGAACAGCCAAAAAGGCTAACGATCGTTTATGCGGACACTTGTTCATACGTATTTTAATGAACTACGAATCCGGCGACCCGATTCTGATCACGTTCGAGATTTCCCGTGAATCATCCTTCGAATTATTTTTCGGATAATTAGTTAGCAAACAATGGATATTCAAGTCGATCCGTCATTCATCGTCTCGTCAATCTCGTTACTTTAAACGCAATACATATTTTCCTTAGAAAAAGTTGTACTATTAAGACAAGAACACTTTTTAAAGATTATATTTATATTCGTGGTCCCTCACTTGTGATAATTAAATAAAAAGCATAAATATTATATTGCTCGGTAAAAGCTCGACAGACACTCGAAAGTTATTCAATGAAAATTATAAAATCAAACGTGTTGCCTTCTCTTCGAAGCCTCAGAATATTTCTTTCGTTCAGAATTCGACTCTTACACAGTTAACCTATTCAGTATATATTCGTACAATTGTTTTTTTTTCTTTTTTTTTTTTTTTTTTTTTGTACGATAATATGCAAGCAGTTTCAAAGCTGACTCGTAAGTAGATAATGGTCGGTGATTGACATCGAACTCGGACATTATCGTTCGTTATCTATGCAAAACAGGAACCACTCACACAGTCATGTTTGCAAATCGCATTACAGATTTATTCAAACAAACGAGGCGCGATTATTAAGACTCGACGTACATACATGTATACGAGTGTATACGTTATCTATTACTTGAAAACCTTCGACTTTAACGATTCACATGTTTTTGCATGTCCTCGTATCTCTTTATGCATTTTAAACAAACCTCAAAACGATACGTTCGAATAGCTGTTCAAATTAGGGAGTATTTTATCAATGCACTCGCATTCCTGATAATTAACGTATTTCTCAACTGGAATATTAAAATCGCGAATCGACGATGCTCGTTTATTAATCGAAGATTATTAAATAGATCGCTGTTACGCGTTGTTTCGCTCACTTTCGTATTGTTGTTTCGCTCACCTCCTATTTCGAAGCAGATGTGCGCGAAAGAATTCCATTGGATATCGAATTTCGAGGAGTTCAATTAAGAATAATATAAGAGGATTTATCCAGGATATAGATGTAAAGGATAAATTCACGTTCTACAAATTGTATCCACAACTTCGAGATTTTGCCTTGATTTTACCTGACACGGAGATTCTATTTAAATTCTTCCGTCTAAAAGATACTGAAATTATAGTTTATTATTTTTTTCTTTTTAATAACCATGCGATTCTTTTTCTTTCGAACCAGAAATACAAATTTCTATACACCAAACTAGAGAATTCTTCGAACGTTAAAAACATTCAACGTGTAGTAGAACGATATTGAATAAAAACAACCAACGATGGCCCTCCCTTGGAAAGGCCAGGTAATTTCCTTTAACGTCCTTATAAATATCCAAGATCAGATACTGTGAAATATTAATATTACGAACGAGATAGGAAATGGTTGGAAAATTACCAGAGACGGTTGAAAACTTTTAAAGTTGAAAATCGCGAACGTTGATAAAACGTTGTGGCACGCTCTGTTTACCGTGTGTAGAGAACTGTATTCGTACGATATCCAAGTCGCGGTGCAACGTGTTTTCACTTTGTTTTCGATTTTTTAAGCTTTTAAAAGGATAGAGACGATGGACAGATGAGATCTCATTGATTGCTTGCTTATCGGAGTTGGTCGCGAATAAAGTTCGTCCGGCAATCACGCCCGTTTCAGCCTACGATCAGATTAGAAATTCTGTCTCCCGGATGGACACGCGCACGCATGTTCCACGATGTATAATTCATGCTCTTCGTTCGAGGGAGGAGCATGTTTGTGATTTTTCCTATAAATCTGATAGCCGTGGGCTACCTATGACCCGCGAGAATAATGCATTTACTCGGCTCGCTTTTAAATGTAATAAAAATCCACGTTAAAAAAAGGCGGAAGGCGTGCGATTTTCTCCGATATTCAACAAAAATGGAATGTGTCTCAGTCGTCAGTGGCTTGCTTACTCACTGTAACTCGAGTTAAGTCGAAGCAAATTTTCACTCGAAACGACAAATATTTCTTTAGCCGGTAATTAACTATTTTTATTATATCACAGTCAACATCGTCGCCAACGATTACATTAAATTATATTTTTACATCTCATTAAAAGTGATTGCGAGTCGTAACAATTCTCTTGGTCATGTATAAATATAATGATATATAATAAACCATTTATATTTATATAAATATAAACATAAGTTATTATATAACCTTATTAAATTTGTATTTATATGTAAACAAGCTATTAAAAAATAAATAAATTTATATATTTAAATAGAATTTTTAATAATATTAATTCTATTTAATGTAAATAGATAATTTTATGTAAACTAAAATTTCAACTAAAAACAGTACTTTTCCAGTACTTTTATACTATGTCACGACTTATGTCTTTGTGAAACTGACTTTTGTATAAATACAAAAATATAAACTAAAAAGTACGAATACGAGTGTGTAAATAGGTAAACAGAAATGTTTGATTTGCCTGAATCAGAAGCGGTACCGCGTACTTGGTACATGAAACCGGAACTTCACTACAGCGCCATTGGAGTTCCGGCGGGCGCGCTGTCACCCCCGGCCACACTTTCACCGCCCAGCAGTCCGAGTGTCACGCTGCCGCCTTCGCCTTGGAGTCCCGGCGCGGCAGGAAGTAGCTTAAGCACCACGACATCCTCCAATCCTTCCTCGGTCTCCTCCGCGAGCCTCGGCCAACCGACTCCGGATCGTTTCAGCGCTTTCACCCTTGTCTCTACCTGCAATCCCGACGCCAGACTTCAGAGTCTACCGTTGACTACTACCACAGCCGCGGCACGAGGTAACGTAATCGTCTGTATATGCTCAGGAAATATACTGCTTTAATTTGTGTAAATTTGCACGAATTTCAGTCGTACAGATGGTTGTTACATTGTTGATGCATTTATCTGAGAGGAATTAGTGGGTGTTTTATTTCTTCAATTATGCAGAAATGCGCGACTATACAAAAATATTGTATTACTGTGAGGTGGTAACCAAAGCAGAGTATTGCTCGTTAAATTGATTTTACTTGGATTCTGTTTCTTCAGTCGTGCGATAAATACGTAAAAATCTACAATCTAGCGTATATCAATATACATTTTAATGTCCGAGAAATGAAATATAATTTGCAAAGGTAAAAATGATGTTAAGAGTGAATTACTACGTTATAATAGTTAACAATGCGAGACAAATCTCTGACTTGGTTCTGTTTTTCGAATTTTCTTGGGGAAAGTGTAAAATTGCATGAAAATCCGCGGTGTCTGACTAATATCAATTATAACTACTTAATATTTTCGACTAGAGTCGTCGGAATCACGCACAATTTCACAATCCGTGTCACAACGGAATCACAGCCACATTTAAAATTAAATATCTCTCATTTGACCTGCTATTCTCGATTGATAAAAATGTTTTTATATCTAATGAACATTCGAATAATTTTCGCGAATGATTGTATTATTCTTTATATCCAAAAAAAAAACAGATCGTCAAAGGCAGTGTTCGTAGAAGCAAAAGCACAATCTCTGTCACCCAAGTTCAGAAACGCTTCGAACATTGAAGCAATTCACATTTAACCTTCCATTTCACAATTGAAAAATATATATCATATAACTGTCGCCACGACATACCTAACTAACAGTCGTATCACAAATTCGAGAATCTTAGCTTAGATTTCATGTCGGTTAAATTTGGATTGAAGAACTCTGTCTCTTTCCATATTTACTTCAAACAAATTAAATCGAATGCTAACTTTATATTTCTCAAACCGTGCAGATGTATTACGTTCTAATATATTGTTAGTGTTATGTCATATTTATTATAAAAATTCTAAAAAGGCTCGTGTTTGTGAATAAATCAAGTTGGGTTTAAAGTGAATTAAGAATTTCGTAGTGATTCAACTGTTTAGAAAAATACGTTATAGTGATGGGAAAATCAAATCGTTTTTGTGCGGTAAATAGAAATTTTCCGACTTTCAGAGATGCGTTGTGGTCTGATGTATGGGGGTTATGGGCCGACCGGAGCTGCGTGGTGGGCTCGGCACGTGAGTCTCTTGCTTCCCCATTCTCTGGTATCACCCTCGAGGATTCCTAACCAGCAAACTACACCGGTTGCAAATTGCTCACCTATTCACTCGGAATCCCTGAACACGTCCAGAGCTGGCTCACCACGGAGATGCACCCCGGAGAAGACGAAGTTCGGTGAGAATTTTAATCAAAGGGGCAATTTGTACGGGATGACTGTGGAAATTGATTTGGCCGATTTTATAGCGTGAGATATTAAGTACAGTGTATCATTATTTGAGGAAATATCACAATCCCTTAGCTTGCAATTTTTCGTAATTGTTTTCAGTTATAATATTTATTTATTCTAGCCTATATTATCCAGTAAATAATTCTGATGATTATTAAACCAACACGGTAATTGCTTTAAAAAGAATTCGTTTGATTAACTGATAACAAAGATTTGAAAGATAATTAAATTACTCGAAAGAAACAGATCACAAAATAAATCACATTTAAAATATTATATTGTTTAGTTATCAGCAGGAAGGAACTATGAAAATAATTCGTTACAAAAGGTGTCACGAATCACTCGATTATTGCCAGATTTAGCGCGTTCTTTTTAATTCAGTTTCACAATTCTTCATAAGAGAATCCTTATCAATCCTACAAAAAGTAGGAGAGAAAATTAAGTCATTCCTCAAATATGACAATCAAGTTTATCCTGTTAATCTCGAAGCTCCATCGGGATCCAATTTTTGTCAGTTTTTTTTTTTTTTTTTTTTTGAAACGAATGGTCAACGAAAAAGCGTGGAAGTATCACGAAGCCTTGAAACAAAGAGTAATTTTACCATAATTACAGTTGTGCAAGCACTTGGTTATCGTCATCCATATTTACGCGTATCGTTATCGGTAACAAAGAGGAAACCTGTTCTTAAAAATAATTATTATAAATCAATACAATTTGCTGTTCAATTTCGATGATTGCCCAGTGATGAACCTTTGCGCAGTGTACGATAGCGAGGTTAGAGTTGCATTCGCGCAAGATGATAAAATGCTTTACTATACATAGTGAATAAATGTTCGTGAAATAAATTTGACGGCCTTTCTCTGGATTTGAAAAAAGAAAATTGCCCGCTGATTGCATTTCAAATTACTGGAAATCGAGAGATCCTACTCTCTGTTGAAGTTGGAGTAGGCGAAATAGTTCCTTTCGAATTTCGATTTTTCAGATGAAGAGGCGCCGCTAAATTTGAGTACGAAGCCTAATGACGTTTCGTCTAACGTTGGTCGGAAGAGTGAGATTTGGTCGCCAGGAACGGTTTGCGAGAGAGAGGCAAAGGAAATCAGGATACCATCGTCTGGGAGTCCATCCTCGACTCCTGTGATCACTCGGCAAATCCATCATTCACCGCTGACACCGCCCTCCTCGTCGGAAAGGACTTTCCAGGTGAGTTTCGTCAGATTCCTTTCTTCCTTCAAGTTTCAAAGGGGCAAAATTCGTGGAAAAAACTAAATCAACTCGAGTTGTAATTATTTCGCGAAGAAAAGGTATTTCTATTTATTAAATTCTATATATTTCTTTTTCTAGTTCTTCGACTCGTAAAAGCATAATCATTTGCAGAAAAATCCGCGATACATTGGTATCATAATAATGAAATTGAAGAACAAATACGAATCTAAATTTTTACAGATTTTTCTTTAACAATTTCTGGATGTAAAATCACTCTTCGATTTTAAATAGTCATGAGCCTTTGTTTCAAAGAAATCGAAAGAAAAGAAGGGTAAAGGGGAGGATACCGTCTGATGAAGCTGATTCGAATTGTCAAGCAGTTAAGAGTGGCGGACAGTTTTTTCGAGGAATACGGTGGAAATATCGCTCTGGGAAATCTTTATACGAGCGACGCATCCTATTCTTGATCTTCAAACACAAATATTCGCGTTCTTTTACCTCGGAGCTTCACAAATGCTTTCTCCGAGGTTCGGCACCCTGCAGTTCGTAAAAGAGAAAACGCGATCAAGTAGAGTTACATTCCGAATAATATCAATTTTTCCAATTTCTTTCTCTTTTCTATTTGTACTCTTTTACACAGCGTTTCACAGTAATTTAGTAACATTCATATTTCGTGGAATTATTTATTGGACAATCTTTTAATTTATTTTTTATTTGTTAGAAAATTAAAACGAGATCGAATCTACCGAATAAAATAATTTTTATACTACATAACGATTATATTTCTAAAAAAAAAAATAAACGATTACAATTCGTTCTAGAAAATATTCCTTTACACGAAATCATAGTTGAGAAATTAGAAAAACTATCTTTCTTTCTATATTTTATTACATACAGATAATTGTTCACGCTATTACACAGACTCTTCTCTATTTTAAATGACATTCTTAAAGCACGATAACGAGAATAACTTTGTTGACAGTCTCTTACTGCCTTGAATTTATATCTCCATCAATATTGTTAGAGAGCCATCACGTTGTGCTTACGTGTAATATTCACTCGTACAATACAATAATCTTGTCACGCATCTCCAGTCATTTTTCTTCTGGCAGACTTTTCGTTGCTGTTGTCCTAGCAGAAATGAAAACATGTTATCACAATAGAGGCTTTCAAGCATCAGTCTGGTTGCGTAAGCGTATTTCCGCCATTTAGAATGACGAGGAATAAGAAATGAAAAGGTGAACAAGTGTTCTTTACCTTCAGCCTCGCAGTTAAGAATTGTCTCGGTTTACAAAATCTCGATTTTTACTACTCTTTGTTAGGTTTTCTTAACTAACGTTGCTTAATACTTCGTGTCGCTTTCTCCTGCATTCTATCTTCTTAATATTCCATTTTGTTTTTTCTATTTTCCTATCGTTACATTTCTTCTCTTCTTTTCGTTCGTACTAAGACTCGTCCGAAGAGAATTAATTAGTCACTTACGAACTTGATACGATTTCAAAGGCTTGTGTTTAGTTCAATCTACCGGATTATCTACCAGATCGGAGAGAGTTTCAGTGTTCGTGAGCTCGAAGAATGGCGAAGAGCGTTTAATGCTGAAAACTCGAAGCTTATTTAAAAAAAAAAATACTTATCTCTTTCATTGGCGAAGTCGATCACCTCGTAAATTTTGGCGCCAAAGTGTTAAAGACCTAGGCCAGCGTTGGCAAATACATGGCACGCAAGAGATTTTGTACGGCGCCCAAAAAATTATTTAAAAGAAGTTATGTAATAAACTTTGACTTTATGTAACAAACTTTTTTTAAATTTGTATTTTTTAAATTAATGTAGCACTAAAACCCTTCACAGATTTTGCAACGATTTTATTTCAAAAATCTTTCAAAATTTTTTTGAATGATGCCACCAAGTTAGCCTTGCATTCATTAATATTTTATATTACATGCATTAAATATTTGACTAAAAATTCAAATTTATTATATTTTAATTTTGTACTATTTCTTTATATTCAATAAATATAATTACATGAACTTATATTATGCAATATGTTTATTTATATAAAATAAATATTGGCCATGGATATTGGCACGGGAAGAAAATTGAAATAAATTTTTATCTAAATTTGGCGCAGCGATCAGATCTTATTTTCCGTTCCTGACCTAGGCTCCTGCCACCTCGAGATCTCAAGCCAAAGAATTTTAACGTGGTAATCTCGATAATTTATTCTGCAATAGTGGACAATTACAATTACAAATAAAATTAGTCATTGCTCTTGTATACTTTTGGTTTCTATCTCTCAAGCATTTTTTATACGACTTCTTCTTCTTCTTCTTCTTCTTCTTGTTCTTTACTGGCGAGCCGATCAGTTTGTAAATTCTGATAGCAAAGAATCTCTCTACTGGATCCAGGCCAAAGGCGAATTTTCAGCTTAAACTACGATCGCTGTGAGCGTTTAAAGGCGAAAAGCTGTGGGCTCGCTCCGAAAACCGCTCGGTAGATTCTGCTAGCGCGTATCATCCCTTCGGCTGTCGTGTATTTGCATACGTCCGAGGTGAAATCCACCGAGAGTCACGCGACCGAGGATAGTGCCCTAAAGTGCCACCGTGACTTGGCGAAGAAGCGGGTCAAGCGGGTTTGACGAATGTCGGAACTCGACAAAAGGCGGCGGTGCAATTACGGCTGATTGAATGGAAGTAGAAACTCGCCAGGCCGCAGTTTTACGCGCGACACGTAACAGCCACCGGACATATTAGGATATCTGGGGCACACGCGCATCATACGATCCTGATTCCGATCGAGAAAAAAAAAGAAAAGACGAGAAAAAAAAAAGACGAAGAAGAAGCGGCGCTCCGCGCGTCGTCAAACCGGGTCCATCGTCGAAAATTTTTCCCAAACCGCATCGTTTTCTTCTTCTTCTTCTTCTTCTTCTTCTTCTTCTTCTTCGGTCCGTTTCGCAACACGGAAACCGCAACGCTCCCTTTCACGACACGAAACAACGCCATTCACGCGAATACGATAGACGACGTTGTTTCTTTCATGCGGATACGGGTCAAATTCTTGACACGATTTTGTAAAATTTATTGTGAATCAGACATGTTTTCAGTTGATGCTGGATTCGTGAATTTTCATGTGAACGTGAATCCATCTGGCTAGAGGAATGTTTAATCAATGATCAAAGCAAAGGAGTGATCAGTAGTTTTAACTTTTCATTGAACTTCGAATTCCTATGAAAATTCGTATTTTTATGAGTAACGTGTTGTGTACAATGATCCAAAGTAACGAGTCACAGTGGGTAAAGCAATAGTCGTTGCGTTATAAATAAAGATTGCAATTGAAGTTAATGAAGTTAATAAAGTTTTTATAATATGTATTATTTGGAATAAATATGATTTTGTTGTTACATGATATTCTGACGAGGTAACAGAGGCATGATTGAAAGTGACATTCAAACGAATTGAATGACTCGACGAGAAACATAGTACATTCCAATTATAGAAGATCTAAAAACAGAAGTTCTTAAATCGTTATAGACATATATATATACCAAAACAATAGAACATGTACATATATTCGATCGAGGAAAATAAACTTAATTCGTCGAAATTTCAAATTATCAGCACTCTCGATCAGGAGAGAAGGAATTTTTCAAAAGGAAAATATTTTTAATTAAAATTCGTTAATTCCGATAAGGAAACTCATTGATCTCATTATTTCTCGCGTAATACATTTCATCGTAATCTAATTATCATAAAAATAGATATAAAAATAATAATTGTATCCAGTTTGGTTTCGATAGAGTTCAGTAATGAATCAAACACAAGTCTACGCATCTCGGAACAGAGATTCTGTTATATTCGTGAATTTCGTAAATCGTGTACTCTGTTTAAAGAACAAAGCGATCTGCCCGATGGCACAAAAACGACGATGAACGAAACCAGTGTTTAACCATTTTTCTCAATCTTTGTAAGTGGTGCATTTTGACCTGGATTTAATACCTTGCTTGCAAACATTCCGCGATATTTCCCGATGCTCCACTCGTTCGGCGTTTTATACCGTTATGTACGAGATTCCGTATATTGTTCAAGATATCGGTCCGAAATTGTAGAGCGACTGCTCAGCCCGTGATACTTACTGCAACAGTCCCCCCGTGTATTTTTCATCCGACATTAAAAGTTATGCCTTAATTGCTTAATTCGGCACGAGAACGCGCAGAAATTGTACGACATTAAATTTTACACGCCGAATTTGATTCCTATTTCGTTCTGTTGAGTGAGACAGACAAGACGTGAGCGTGAAACTTTTGTATCACCTAAAAATACAGTGAAAAGTAGAACTTCCTGACACGATGTTTGCAGGTAACAGAGAATTGTGATAATTTTTTGAAGTTCCAGCTTTGTCTTGCTGTTTAAGAGATTCACCATGATAGAGAAACAAATGTCAAAATAATAATAACAATGAATAGGTGTATCAAAGGGTGTACGACTTTTTTTTACAGATAGAATTTCACACGAATCATGTGAATTATAATATATTAAATTAAATCAGGCGACAATTTCTAGATAAGTTTCATTTTTCTTTTTAGTTTCATATTTCAATAAAAAAATCTTCTGTCTAATGATATAGCTAAATCACTCGTTCGTCTAAATTTTTACTCCGCCACTTTGCACAGTTTTCACGCGTATGCGTCTATCTCGGTTTCGATGCTCATTCCATGCAACTGATTCGGAGAATCTCGAAACTCTTGTCATCGAGTAACACCGGTGTATCATTCAGAATGCAGCTTACGATGCACCGTTTACTGCATTTGGACGATGCACCGAAGAAGTTCACCGAAACTCGTTCGCGTGTCCCTCTGGGAGACCGTAGAACGTGTAATGGCTTCTAAAGAGCTTATAAATCGTCTGTTTCGAGGTTTCCTCGAAGAAGAAGCATCGACCGGTGGCTGGGAAAAAAAAAAGAAATGCCCCGCGTCTTCTTCGATCTCATTTTCTTTCTGGCACGATTACCTATCTTTTCTTTTCTTTTTTGTTTGTTTGTTTATTTGAAATACTTTGAAATCGTAGACTGTGAATTTTTGCACAAATTTTACAATATTTTTAGAAGTTTAAAAAGAAGTGCCCCGCGTATTTTTCGATCTCATTTTCTTTCTGGCACGATTATCTATTTTTTTCTTTTCTTTTCTTTTTTGTTTGTTTGTTTGAAATACTTTGGAATCGATAAACTGTGAATTTTTACGCAATTTTTATAAGTTGAATAGAATAAACACTTTGGTTTATCTTTATTTTTATAAATGGTATGCAGAAATTTGTTTCACCTTTGTCAAAAATTACAACGAGCACCCTGCTTTGAATTATTTCGTGTATCATCGCGTATAACATATAATCTGTAAATTGCTGCTGCTCCACAATTCGTATGACACAAATATTATTTGAAATTTATTATTCGTGGCTTCGTGCGTGTATGAATTTTTATGCATTTCTGGGAATTAAAAGTAAGGCGTAGAAAAAAATAATGATGATCGATTGCTAATGAATTTCTATGTAGAATAATTTGCACTATTTACTCTACGTCTTTGCCCAAAACGATAATAACAAAAAAAAGGAGAGAGAGAGAGAAACGTAAAAATTTCCAAACAGAAGAGATGAACAAACGGTTGGAGAAATCGAAGTCGGATCGGTATTAGACGGTGAAAAAGGTAGAAAGAAGAAGGCGGACGACGCGTTCTACCGATAGGCGCACCTGTGTTCACGGAGCCTCGGTTTTTCTCCTCGGCCTTATTGTCACACGGGCGCCAGTCCTAACAATGCTGTCGACTTAGGCGTGTCTCTTTTCACGATGCACGCGTAGGTACATGCGTGGAATCGCGTACGAAACCACCACAACCGGGATATTATTACGAGCGTGCACCGGTACCGATAGACGCGAGCTGCGACTACGCATGATTCACATCCCCCGTCGATCAATAATAAAGAACGAATATTACGATATTAGCTGGGTTCGCGATGTTCCCACTCGGAGAATTCTTTTCGCCTATCCTTCGGTTATTTGAACATGTCGCGATGTTTCTTTTTTTATTTTTTTTTTTTTTCATTTTAGAAACACACTCTCTTTTTACGTTTTTCGTGTGTCGTTGTGAGTCTCGGTAAAAGCGACAGAAAGAATCTTAAATCTTTCGAGTGTTCGGAAATTCCAGAAAATATCTGCGACCTCTAGTTGTAATTATACTACGGTTGTAATTAGACTGCAGATTTTTAGGCATTCTCGCGAAATTTGAACGCACGATACGCAAAAATATACGAAATAATATTTAGTAAATATAATTAGTCTAACCAGTCTGAAATAATATTTAGTAAATATAATTAGTCTAACCAGTCTGAAATAATATTTAGTAAATGCAATAAATAATCTTCCACGTAGGTTTCGTTTTTGAAGTTACATTCATTCGTATCGATTACCTATTTATGATAAAACAGTTTGATATATATATATATATATATATATATGTGGTGTTGAAGAAATATAGGTATCCCACGTGAAAAATGTGCAAACGCCTATTATGACGCCTATAAATATATAAATATGATGCCTGATTAAAATAATAAAGCTTATATTAATTCATCGTGATTCAGTTGTAAGATGTCTTTTTATTCTGTTACAGTGTAAACAATGCGGGAAGGCTTTCAAACGTTCAAGCACTCTTAGCACCCATCTTTTAATACATTCCGACACTAGACCGTATCCCTGTCAATATTGCGGCAAGAGGTTTCATCAGAAATCAGACATGAAGAAGCACACTTACATCCACACCGGTGAGTCTCATATTAATCCATCGAATCATAAAATAATTACAGAGAAAAGAACAAATTTCTGAACTAAAAGCTAGAAATATAAATGAAACGTTGAAGATGTAAACTGGAGATCGTGGCAAGTGCATTTTCTTTGATTTTCTTAATTTTGATTTTCAACATCGCTTTCATTATTAACACGTTGATGATGAATTTTAACGATCGATTTTTTAATATAATCGAAACAGGTAAAAATTTCTTGATCGATTGTCAAATCGAAGATAGACAAATACGACGTTTGAATAAAAGGATATTTCAATATGATATATAGCTAGAAGGAAAGGAATCTATTGTACGAAAGATATAATTGTTAAGACGGACAATATTTTAATACTAAAAATTGAAAAGAAAGATACGTGCTCAATCACGACCAATTTCAATCGTCAGAATAGCTATCAATTTTGAAATTGTTATTCCGTGAATGATAAAAACTGTAACTCGTCTCGTTTCTTCCCTCTCGTGGCCCTCTCGTGGATTGAAACATTGAATTTTTCGAACAGCGGCAACAGTTCGCAATCGATGAAACGAAGCTCACGTCAACGACGTGAAAAACATATTTCACAAAAAGAAGTTGCTGCTTCGCGTGCTGGCGCGTTCGCAAGCGCAACTAGCTTCGTAATTGAAGAAACTTTGACATTTGTTTTTCAATTATTCACGCGACTCGTTCCACTTCTAATATGTTCGCTCGCTTCCATTATTCAGCCGACCATCGTTACGATCGTCGAAAACTGCGAATAAACGTTGCAACATGTCGAACGCATGGCAACTAGAGTTCGAGAACTTTTTCAAGCTCGCAACTGTCTCGGCTTTCGTTGCATCGCTCGTTGGAAACGATATACATTGGTTCTCTCTTTTCTCAACTTTTCGTTCAACTTTCCCTCTCTCCCTCGTTAATTTCGCCAAATTCGTGTATCGTAGTAGTATACCAGACTTCGATCGATCATTTTCTCGTCCCAAAAACTGAAAGTTCGCAACTTTCAACTTGCCAGTTCTGGCCGACACTTTTTGCAGGCCTCGATTCTTTAGACGCGGAGAACGTGAAAATGTATTGTGAAAATTCATCAGCGAAATATAAATTCACCAATCAAATATTCACACTGATAATAATATGAACTCATCGAGCTAAGTTATATTATAATATTTAGTATCATTATCGTTAATATATTAATATCAATTATTAATTGTAACTTGTGTGGAATCCACTGTATTTAAATTTAACCAAAAACAGCGTGGAATCGAAGTTGAAATTTGTCCTATCTATTACACATTATTATAAGCACTTTGAACGGTTTTTTTTTTTTATACGACTTTCGATTTCTCACAAACGCATGAAAATCCGCAGTCTTACTAGCTTAGAACGGTTTCTTATTTTTTCTTTTTCTTTTTTTTTTTTTTTTTTTGCGACTTTCGATTTTTCAGAAACGTGTGAAAATCCGTAGTCTACTAACTTTATACATACATCTTTCTCTCTCTCTCTCTCTCTCTCTCCCCCCCGATCCGATTCCCATTGGACAGGCGACGTATTCTGTCGTCGGCGAAATAAAAATTACGGTTATCACGTCGGATACGTGGCATGCACGATTCACCGATACGTGTAAACGAGCGATACCGAAAAAGCCGTGGTGGTCGTGGCTCATCCTGCAGACCGCGCCTCTTTGATCGACGCGACCCGTGCATGTTAATGCGCGCTACATATGCATACGTGCAATAGAACGCATCCTCGGCGATGCACATTCTCCCGTCCCTCTTTCTCTCGTCTGATACACACGCACAACGCCTATGTGTGTTTACGCGAGTGCACCTATATGCATCGGTTCTATCGTCGACGACACACCGGCTTCCTCACTCATTGTCATATGCCTATGAATCACGCATGGTCATCGTACAGTTCGCTATTGCCAATTTATTATAGATAGAGGCATACCACAGTTTGGTCGAGGGTAGTAGCCTTTCGTCTGTTTAAAAAAAAAAAAAAAAGTGGTGGAAAATAATTGTAATGCGTGTTTTTTTTTCTTTTTTCTTGCCGCGAATTTATTGCAACGGGGAAGCTGTGGTTTATTTATTTAAAGAAATTAGCAAGGGGATGTTTTAAAATATTTTATTATATAAATATTATTAGAAGATTGGAGAACTCGACCGAACTTTTGTTGTTACTCTCATCGGTTGTAAATTGAAAATTGATGTGAAAAGAATAGAAAGGAATAAGTAGACAGAAATGAAGACAGAAAAACATTTTAAATTAGTCGAGGATGATGGTGAGTTTGACCCTTAAGCCGGAAGAGAAAGAAGTCGACACATCAAAGTCAGATTTCGATTATACTTCGAGCCACGTGTGTTGGAATGAAACACGGCTGACGTGTATCGAGAGATAATCGAGGTATATATATTTTAAAATGTGGATTGCACGGATATCCATATTCATACGTATCGTACATTGTAGCGCGTCATGCTTTTCCCTCGTAAATCGACACGGTTTTTTAACCTTTTAGAACAGAACAGAACGCCTGAAAAGTTAATTTAACGCACACTTGTTATGACATTAATCTTAAAGAATTCACCGTTTTCACGGTGTATATTATGGCTTTTCAAGTGATGAATGGTACGATTAAAATGGAAAGTGTTCAGTGATATGTTACCATTTAAGACAGTGGGATGACTTGAGCTTTCTTTTATTGGAGAGAAAGAAAGAAACTTTCGAGTTCTCTCGTTAAAAAGAACCTTCTACATTTACACATATTTTTCATATTTCGAAAAACAATATCTTTGCAGTAATAAGGGAAAGTATAATGAAATTAAACAGAATAGATTGCAATGAAAATTTGTAAAAATACTTTTACGAGCTCTTTTTTATTTTTACTTCAATTTTTTAAATTTTCAATATTTTAACATTAGCAAATTTTTTTTTTATTAGACTTTTTAGTTATTTAGTTATTCTACAATACTTATGTAATAATGGTAATACACAGAATTTTTTCTTCTCGCATCAAATATTAAAGTAATACTAAAAAGAAAACCTCGATAAATAATTTATACGGAAACTTAAAATAATTTTGTGTTTCATGATTATTTCTCAAGTTAACGTGTTAAAGTGCTATTAGAGAATAAGGTTACGTAAATGTGTCTGTAATACTCATCAGATGCAAATTCTAATGGACTTAAAATCGACCCTTTGTTATTTGCCTAGTATGATACTCGATTGACAATCATAAAGATGTACGAACACATTCTACAGCAATCCCCTAATACACTAATGCGTTTAGCATACACGTTCGATTCAACCCTCCTCTTAGGTGTATCGAAGATTAATCTATAATTTATCAAGAAATTACTAACCGAAGTGAATAGAATGATTATCTCGACGATTTTCCGTAAAATCTTCATAAAATATGCAACTTCTCGAAATAGAAAAATCACCGTTCGTAAGCGGAAAATGAATGAAAAATCGAACGAGAGGCTTTTTCACTTCGATTTGGAATATTTATTCTGCTCGTATTATAATTTCAACAAATTTTTACTTATCAGATGATGAATTTATAGGAAATCCTTGAAGTGCAAGTCCACGGAATGCATAGTGGTATAAAAATATCCGCGGAGCATATGGCGCTTTCTATAACCCTTAGCGCATAAAACATCGAACCTCTGCATCTTTAATTAAATTCACGTTTCTCCATACCCAACTATGGAAACTGAGCCTTAAGTTTTATTTCATCCACTGGATATTACACTTCAGATTTTCGCACGCTGCGTGTATCGTTGAATCTTTCAGTTTCGCGCGAAAATTAATTTTTAAATTCCCACCACTTTCCAATAAATAATAATATATCACGCGCTGTTACAACAATAATAAGAAACGACAGGGATAATATTACAGAGTAACGTAAAAAGATTGAAAGATACGTAAATGAAAGGAGACAGACAGTTTAATCTAGAAAGAAATCTCGATCAGGGAGGGGGGGAGGAAATATTTTAGGGACGATTTAATCGCGTTCTCCGATTGAAACGACCGGAAGGAGATATACGAGTGATGGGAAACGCGTTGTTTGTCACGGACCGGGGGGAGTTTCCGGTTAGCCACGTGGCTGGCTGGCGCACGAGAATCGCCTCCCTTTTTAATTAGCATCGGCATCGCAAGGGTTGGACGCCGTGTCTCCAGACACCTTTTATCCATTCTCGTAAACGGTTCTGCCCTCGTTTCACCGAACCAACCATTAATGCAAATTTAATCGTTTCGCGTCGCGATTTCTCCCTATCGATATCGTCGTTAGGATATTAGCGAAGAATTTAGAATTTATGGTTGTTTCGCACTGCAGCCATTTCAAAAATTAGAAATTATCGTATGGCGATTGTTTGTGTGATTTTAGGTTTCGATTATGGGGATTAACGAATGTGAAATTTGAGAGATTTATCTAGAGTTTCATTTCGATCGTTCGATATTTTTCCAAGTAGCCTAGTGCCTATGAAGCTTCTCTTGTATTCTTTGCGTTCTTACATTTTTAAATATTTCATAAAATACAGTCGCGTGTAATTCAAAAACTTATTAATTCTTAAAGCTGGAGTTTGCATTAAATTGTTAGGTTTCTCGTAAGTTCAGAGACATTAGCAATTTATACACTTTTACCATATATTTAAATGCGAATAAAAATTTAAATAGACGATAAGGTCATTAAATACGCACAAGTATAAATGATTTGGTTCTTTAAACTGTTAATTCAAATAACATTTTAGAATGTCAGTAAAAGCAAAGAGACACTACAAACACATACGAAATTATGAACGGTCAAATGTAAGTTCTCCCTAGATACGTCGACAAAATGCCAAGAGCACGGATTCTCCTGATTAATTATCCGAAAGAGCTTTAAATTGCAGCAATTAAAGTCCACAATATGAAATGTCATATTATTGAAAAGAATTTGCCTCCATTTGTTGTATCAGTATAAATTATATTCAATTTTATTCATAGTTATTATTTTGTACCTAATTGCTTTTAAAATCATTGCTTTTAAAATCATTGCTTTTAAATTTATTGCTTTTAAAATTTATGTCTATACTCTTATCTTTGCACATCTAAATTGTTACATTATTGCACAGTGACGATAATCTCCAAGGTGACCTATATCCACGATTTTAATTATTATACTTACCGATGATAATCTATCAGCTTTTCGATTATAAAAATACGTATGCAAAATACACGCTTTTACGAATTAATTTAAACCTCAAGAACCGCGTGAAAATTCGTTCATTTATAGCAGACGTTCTTTCTTAAAATCTTTTGATTTAATTGAGAAACTTATTCATAAAATTTTTTAAACTAGAATGAAACTAAATATTTTCCATTCTGCGGTTATTTATTCTAAGAAGCTTGAACCAGTTATTATAATTTATGACGCACTGAACGCCGCGGTATAAAATAACAGAAATAGCATCCTGATATTGGAAATTAAAGTTTGAAGATTGCTCAGGAATAAAAATACAAGGCTCGGCTATATTAATTTATTGGAACCTAGGAATTATTAGAAATCAATCATTCTCATGAACACACACTGCCCATGACACGATAACTTATAAAATTAACAGAAAAGTAATTTAATTCTATTAAATTTTCCAAACGCCTGCACTTTCATTACAGACACACCTTTGGAATAGATTTTGTGAAATTCGCGATCATTTCGATTCGATAGTTAAACACAGTCAGATTTGTTACCCTCCTCACTCTGTGGCCAGATTCTCTTTTTTATTATAACATTTCTTTTTTTTTTTAAGAAGGCAAAGTAAGTTGCTTGCAGTCATTTTTTTAAACATTTTGTGGGTCTTTCCAAATTCATTCCGATTCGATCGTCATAGAAACTGTCTGTTTTCAAACGATCTCGAAATCGCTAACACACACACACACACACACACACGTACATACGATGCATTCTTTGTACATATAGAACAATCGATTTCAAAAGCAATCCATTATTCTAATTCATTGCCCGTGCTTTGGAATATCCCCGTCCCTAATTCTGGAACTAAAACTCGTTTGTCGTTCAAGAACTAGATGTCACATAATTAACGACTAGATAAAAATATGTCGTGAGTCATTGCACATAATGAACAACCCTGGAGCATACATGCACACTCGCGATGTTTTCTTTTCGTTATCTTTTTTTTTTTTTTTTCTTACATATTTATAGATACTTTTTTAACGTTGCATTAACCGCGCTAGATTAGATCTTGTTACGTAACGTCGCGCTTTGAAGAACAGTCTTTTAATTTTCGGCTTTCCGTCGTCGATTTAAATTCGAAAACAAGTTTCGTCAATCTTTATTCGATTTCCATCCCTCGATTATTATTTCGATTCTCCATATTACTTTGATCATGTTCGTAAATTAAACAAGGAACTGAACTTCCGGAGTTGAAATTACTTTGTCATTGATTTAGAATTGTCGAATTATTAGTTTGAATTAAATCTCTATTTGATTTCCGTTCCTTAATCATATTATCGAATTAAACGAATTGAGGAACTTAAAGGTAATCTCGTAGTTGAAATTTAGATTGTCGAGTTATTGTTAGCGTTGTTTGTGTATTTTAATAATAATTACATATTTAAAGGTATTGAACCTCGTAGTTGAAATTTAGATTGTCGAGTTATTATTAGTGTTGTTTGTGTATTTTAATAATAATTACATATTTATCTACAAATTACATTTCTGATGCTACCATAAATTCATCGGAATGTTATTTATGACTGGTAATGCGCGCCCGTTCGACAGTGTTTCGACAAAAGCAACCTTGACGGATAATTGCGCTTAATTGCTGTGGTATTATAAAAACGCCGCGTGGACGAGCATCGAATTCTAATAGAGCGGCTGGAAGTGAAGCGATAAAAGCGTCGGATAAAGTCGGCTACGAAACGAAATTACGCTCTCCCCTAAATGTCGTTAAATCTTTTTACCTTTTATCTTTGCCACTTTTCACTTTAAGCGAAATTTAAAATCTTTCATCAAACTCGTGAATGAAATTTCGAAATAAGTCGAAACGTACTCACGTTCACTTACTCGCTTCTAATTGTCTTGAGCAGAAGTTGACCCATTTGTCTAGTTCCAGTTGAACAACCTCTCTAATGTTGTTTTTTTTTTTTTTATGCAAACGAGGTTTCAAGAAACGGTCACTTGATATATGTACATTTTTATGCGTGTGGTGCGTAGTCGTCACGTGTCATGTTCAAACGACTAAGTATTTAATTGTTACTAATAACAACATTCAGGCACGATGGAACGAAAATTGTTTCCAAACGAAAGTCATATTTTGAAGAAAAAAAAAATAGTTTAGGTTATGTATGTATGATTAATAGACTACGAGTGCGTTTAAAATATGCCAAATTCTGCCGAAAAAATACAATTTGTTTCCAACAAGTGTATTGACATATGCAAATTTATAATTTTGAGCTATGTCAAGCTGTATTAAGCATTACACTTTGCTATGATTTGCCAATTGTCAGTTTCTTGAATTTTCTTTTTATCATATAAGTAATCTCATAAGTAATTTTTCTTCCTCATTCAAGATTTTGAATAAATACTCCCCCGCAATTTTTACATAGCTTACCGGGAAATAAGATGAGACTTTCGAATCCAAGATTGATTTTAGTTCGAAGAAAAAAAGTATTGAAAATTTCCGAAACTCAAAAACATTCGATCCATTTCATTCTTTGCTTCATATCGCTATTTCTTTTTTCCTTTTTTTTTTTTCTTTTACAAAAATACCTACGTTCACGTGAACATGCCCCAGTCTAACCATTGCAACCCTTCGGGAAAATCAAATTGACCGGTTTAAAATTCATACGCTTTTCGATATTACCTGTTCTGTTATGGTGGAGAAAGATGTATATAATCTTTATATAATTCACCGACGTGATGTAAGACTGGGGTTGAGGATACTCGACGACTACCGGAGGGTACAAATGAATCGTGTAGAGTTGAATTGGAAGAACAAATTGTACTCTAAAATACGGCAGCGCACTGTAATAATCCTTTATGGAATAGCAAGTAGAAGCTTCGGCTGAACAGTAGTTACACGCACAGTATTACACTAAATTGTTTGCCAGAGTTTTCTGTGGCGAAACTTCGCCTTCGTAAATAATTCCTGTGGGAGATACGACACGCCTCATCGTCACAGTATCCGCCCTGTGTTCTTACCCTCTCGCGGCAACACGCTTTATAACACATTTTATTTCAGATTTAAGTCGCGACGAAATGTGAAATCATTCTCAGATTGTTTGTCGTCTCGTCATCGTAGTACTTGTCATATTATCATTTTCAAGTAAGTACGTAATATCACTGTACAAACTGTGGAAGACGAACGAAATTAAGAAGACGACACCATGTGCTCTTCTTCGATATTTATTCGGAATTTATTGTTGTATCAAAGTTGAACTTAATTTAATTTATATTACGCTGAACTAATTCCAATTTTTCATTTATTCGAGATAAATCTGGATCGATTTTAAAAAATAATTTGACAGTGTTAATTCGACAATACAAGTAATCGTGTTAATTTGATAAATAATAAAAAATAATAACCGTTCCAATCGAAAAATTAAGTCAACATCAAGTTTGATGTTTTCATTTTTTTATTTCCTGGAAATAAATACATCAAAATCGAAGGGAATCTCCTCTCAATCTCAACAATAAAAAGAAATTAAATTTTAATTTTGCTAGCAGGCAAGAATCGATAATTGAATGAATAAAATATGAATTTAAAAGCGAAGTAATTCTAGCAGCTGACTTTTAAAGTAATTATAAGATGCAAAATATCGAGTCAAGATACATCGATGTTACATTTTCTCACTGATCGATTCTTTTAGAGAAAAGAAAGAACAGAGAAACGTCTTGCCTGTTTCGAACAGACAATAGGTGAGGAAGTTTTCCTCAAACCGTCGATAAACAATTGAAAATAAATGTAAGAAAGAAGAATAGGAAACAGAGATCTGAGAAAGGTTATCGGCAATGTTTTACGATAATACATTTCTTCGATGATGCACGCACATTGCAGTAAATTGTATACCGTAACATGTACTTTCATTGAAATTGTCCTTCGTCCTTTAGCAATGTAGCCGATGAAATATCACTTTACATCGAAATAAGTACATCCAGGAATTTCACTGTCGTATTTCCATTAAAAAGTATTCTGCTCGAAGATTCTTGCACTATTGATTTATTAAATTTATAACGTCGATCTGTCGTAATTGCACGACGCTTTGTCGCTGTTCTTTCTTCAAAGAAAATATTTCAATCGAGGGTAGAAAGTGAAGAAATTTCTAAAGTATAAAAAATAGGAAAACTTCATATTTCGTGTCGGACATGAATACAATTTATAGAAAAACCGAAACCGTGTCTTCGACAAATAAGAATTACCGTCGACCTCTGTCTAAAAAAGCGCATTAATTGTTTTTCAACGTTGTCTTTGATTAATCGAGGATGATCAACGTTGATAATTGACTTTGAGCAAAGTAGAATTCACTCCATTTATGTGAACTCTCCTCGTTTGAACCAGATTTTAATCGATACCCGATTACGTATGTTGAACCTGATCTCTTATTATACATGTACATACGAAAAACTCACGTAGAGCAGAGGGAAAAATTTCAGCTGTACAAATTACAAAAATTAAATTTTGCAAAAATTTTACGTAAACGAATTTCTTCAAAATTGCAAAAATTACATATTTCCCCTTCGACGAATTGATAATAAAGACTGTACCCCTATGTCATACATATACACATATGTATCAAGATCTTTAATTCCTTGATACACGTTTCACGTGTCGCTCTCGTATTTTTGGTTGAAAACCGCGCGATGTCCGGGTGCAATCCCGGGTTTTGCTTGTCAGCGACGTTGGTCCCAGGGTAATCCATACGACGCCATTACATGAAGTTCATTAAGCGATCGCTGCATAATTAAACAGGCGGACTGCTACCAAAACACACGCGCGTGTCGACACACACGCGCGAGGCAGGCCGAGTGTATCAGGCGCTATCATTAAAATCGGCCACGAAGTAAACGTTTCAGACGGTAAATATTTAAGTCGGCCGCTAAGGGCTCGGTAATGAGAGTCGAGATGGATCGATATATGGCCACGTAAGTACGCGTACGAGGAGGGACGGGGTCGCTCGCTGCCACACTTGACAAACATTGCCAATCGGCTGAAATTGCTTTCCCATTTCGTCCCTCTTTTAATACGCGTTTACGCGATTGTAACTCTATCGAAGGCAATTTCACCGATCGCCGATTTCCTGCTTATCGATATTACGTACAGTCGGGGTCGTGTGACATCATTTCCGTGAGTTCCCGGGATTTTCTTTTTCTTGTAAAATCTCGCGTGAATTCTGTGCGAATCGTGAACGGATCGTGATTCTTGAGTTGTGTGATTTCAGTGATTACAAATAAATCGGAGTATCTCGCTGTCAATATTAACGATTAGAACTACCGACGATTAAAGCATAAAATTTCCATCAGTGACGTTGAAGACAAAAAAAAAAGAAATAGAGGAACTTTACAATAAAAGAGTATACGAGTTTCTATTCATGTATTTTGCGAAAAGTGATTTAAATTTACTTTTACACGTCTGTAAAATGTTTAATAAAAATTATAAATTTGTCATCTCGACCACTTTAGACTCCAGTCTAACAATAATTTTTATGCGAATTCGTATATTGTAATTAATAAACAAAAAAGCGAGATTTATGCAGAGATATATTTCATCTATTAAATACTGTATTTCGGACATTTTATTATATATTTATTTATTGTTGCACCTTTAAATTTCTCATAAATTGAGAAATTGAAGTTTCTTCTTTTGATGCAATTTCTGTATTATTGTTTCCATGTTACATTATAATTTATCTACATAAATCCCACATTTTTCTGTAAAAAGACACTCTTATTAATTTTATATTAATTAGAATCTTACAGTTCGTTAAGTCAATAAATAAATTCACGAAGGTGAAATCAATAAATAGCGATACGAGCGTGTGACGTAAAAACATTTGGACAAATAGAGGGATTGTAATTTTCGCCGGTGCCTTTTCGATTTTGATTGCCAGTTGCAACGTCGAGTCGCGTTTATCACGCCCGCATACATACAATTTTATGCGTACACGTCACATTTCTGCCGTTATCTGTCGCGCAAACACAGACGAGAATCGCGAAAAAAAAAGAAAAAAAAGATGTACGGAGAGAAGAGAGTCCGTTCAAGTTCAAGTATACCAGTTAAGTACATCACGGTTTAATATTAAATTAAATTTGAATGATTAAGCGGTGAGATTTAGAAAAATGGAATCGCAAGTGTTTATATATAATTAAGAACTCGAAAGAACGCAATTGCATTTGAACAACAATTAATAATGAGCTTGAAAAAACTTGCTTTTTCATATTTTCTGGAAAATTATTTGAGAATTAACTAATTTTTTTAAAAGGTTACGTCTTCCCATAATTTGTTTGCCTTCGTTGAATTACAATTGAATTACAATGATCATAATGATCATGATAATGATGACATTGATTTTCAGTTTATATATATATATATTTTTTTTTTTATTCGAAAAAGATTCGACCGAGATAAGAAGTTATTTTAAAAATCGTCTTTTCAATCTTGGCAAACAAAACACAGTTAATTTCAAATGAAAATGATAAATCAATTGAAACAACTCGTTATTCCAAGTTTTCTTTCATTTCAAACATTTCTCCCAAGTTTGATCTCGATTAATCAGTTTATTTTAAATTCATCCAGCCAGCCGACTAAAGCAAATGAAAGACACACGATTGATCAGAATTTTTCTTATCGCGTTTATTTTTAAATCACTTTCCTGTGCCAAATTTTCGTTTTTAATATCCAATATTTGTCGTAAATACAATTTTTAAATTTTCGCGTTTCTCATAATACAATTGTCAGTAATTTTATTTTATAGTTCAGTCAGTCATCTAAGGATTATTAACAACCTAATTTCACGTTAATATATCAATTGTATTGTGACGTATATTTTATTGTACAAAGTATTATTGCACTTTTCCAATATTGTACTTGCCTCTCAACTCAAGACTTTTGCTCAAGAATGCATTATGCGTCTCATCTCAAGGACATAGAGTTTGGAAAGAAACTTCCTAGTGGATAATCAATGATTCAGTTAGTTTCCGTGACGCTTTCACTTGCAAAACTGAAAATGAAGATTCATCGTAGACGGTTGAAAAAGCTTTTGGAAAGACATTACACTTCCGCTCCAGTATGTTGTCCCTGTAATATGCAAAGTGGGAGTCTTTTAGCCGACGATAAGGCATTTCTGTGATCGGAATATAAAGCGAGTGATTCTTCCCTGTTGTTGGGAATTTCTCCTGTTACATTGTTGCACACGTTACAATAAAAGCGTGCAATGACCTACATAGGAAATTTCATGTCAAATTCCTGCATCTTCAAGTTCTCTATGTAGATCAAAGAACGACAGGTCCTGAAACTTCATCGTTTATTATTACATTTTAGTAAATGAAATTTTACTGCACTGAATCGTAATAATTTGAAACAGTTCTTCTTGATTTGAACTATCGGTTGTCCAGAATTTTCCAATTGAATTGCCGAATCAGTGCAAATTTCTTAATTCTCTAATTATTGAATTGAAAGCTCCATGAGCTCTGTGAATTTCAATCGAATCTCTCGAAAAATTATTCAGCCTGTGAAAGACAGAGGCTTCGTTCGAGAGAACTCGAACGTTTCACTGTCTACTTGTCGATTTATTACAAAGCGCCACGCTCCTCTGTGAAACTCGAAGAAATTGAAAAATTGAAGAAAAAGAGAGAGAGAAAAGAAATGGAATCATGCTGCCACGCTCGTCGCATTTAATTCGCGCTTAGTGTTTGATCTGCTTATTTATAGAAAATCATCTGGATAATAACGTAGCAGCGCGCCACTCGAGCGCGGAGGATGTTCATAGACAACCATCTTTCATTAGTTATAAAAGGGTTAGGCGGATGGAAAACCGAGCGAACAATTACGATAATGGTATTTTTCCTCGCGTCGTTCTGACCGGTGACACAAACGAACCAACGCTTGCGATAACAAAGCGTCATCATCGCCGCGTTTCGCCATTGTTCGTATTTATAGCGGGCTCGATAAGTCCGATGATATATCGATGCAAATCGATTTGCAAGCAAGACACGTACTATAACTTGCGTATAACTCGAACGAAGAAGAGAAACGAAAGAAGAAAGAAACAAACGAGAGAAATATCTTGACAATCGTCGATGACATATGTATGTATGTATATATGTATGTGTGTGTGTGTGTGTGTGTGTGTGTGTGTGTGTGTGTGTGTGTGTGTGTGTGTGTATTTCTAAAATGCAAGCCTTCTTTGCGATCTCTACCTTCGAAAGGCAATTATGAGATCATAAGCGTTATAATAATAGTTGTAAATATGATTATATTGGAATAAGTTTAAGACTAAATTATCACGTGCTGGATATAACTTTAAAAACTAAATAATCGCAGGTTAGAGCGATAAAAGCTAAAATGTTCGTAGAAATAGAAAAAAAAAGGTAAGAGTGTCTAATATAAAAAGTTTTCTTCCGAATATACTTGAAGATCGTATCAAACTTCAATCAGCCATCACTCGTGCGTGCAACTATCAATAATTAACAGAACAACTTCGATTTTCCTTCTTCGGATAGTTATTATGGAATCTTATTTTTTTTTGTAAAATAGTTTCAGTAGCAATTAAACGGCGGATTTTTATGCAGTTCCATTCCAACGAAATGGAATCCGCGCAAAGATTTATTTCGCGCGCTAAACACCTAATAAGCACCTACCTGCGTCGTTGGTCAATATTTTCTGCATCGTGGTGTTTCACGCGTTTTCGCGTCTTCGGAGCTTACCTTTTACCGAGCCGGTAAAAATCCTCGGCCCATTAATACTTTTCAATTTCCCCTCTCCAAATAATTATCCTATACATCAACCTCCGTTCGATCGAGAAAATGTCACGTTGAACGAGCGAACGCGGCGGATAATCGCAAAAACGAGCAACAGACGAGCCTAACCGCGATGAGAGTGTTTCCTCTTTTTCTCCTCTCCTCCCCTTCCCCCTCGTCTCGTCGCGAGTTTTTGCACCCTCAGATAAATGTCGCGCGATCACGGTGACGTCGACCGCCGCGGAAATTAATTTCTTCTCGATAGAATCTTAACGACGATGGGACCCCCGCGGTACGCAACTTACGTATGAGCCGTTTTATCGACGTTTTACAATCGGCGTGTTACACACAGTTGTTTGCTCGGAATTTTTCGAGACAGAGAAAGAAGAGAGGTTAGCCGATTCAGCTGTTTGCACGATTTATCGTGCCCGATCATCGTTGGACAACTCGCTCGAGTATATAAGAGTCCTCGAGTTTTCCCTCTTTTTTTTTCTTTTTTTCTCTCTCTATCCGCATGAAGGATCGTTCTTAAAAACCGGGCCGATAAATGGTTCTCGAGCAAATATTTAAGCTCCCTGGAATTTCCTCCCGGCGCGCCGGGGTTCACCGGCGACCTGGGGAACTTCAACTTGGCGAACGCGTCGCGTCCCAACGCTTAATAGCCATCCTCTGTTTGCTCGGAACGAATTACGCGAATTACGCTCGTTCGTATTTAAAACGGGTGTTTAAAAAGCAGTTAGAGTAGTATACTATAAATAGGTAGCGTGTGTAACGCTATCTTGCTAGCTCTCAGGCTCTGGATCGTCAATTTCTATTTTCTTACCGATTATTTGATATCGTTTCATTTAGCTTTTGGGAACTGTATTTTTTCTTTTATTACATACTCGAACAATTAATTGGAGCAAAGAAGCATCAAATAAAAAAGTATTATATAGCGTAGAATGTACTTTTCTATTTGTATTATGTCTGTAGAACATAGAATTTTATTAATTGTTTTTTAAGTCATCATTAAGTCTGTAAAAGTAGTTTATATCTACAAAAGTATCTTATTACTGAAACAATTAATAGAAGTAAAGAAGTAAAGAAGTATTACATCTATATATATTGAGAAATGTAGAACGAGCAGTCTTGAGGATCAGACTTCCCTTCTTTGATACTTGTGAATTATTCTGCCACGAAATAGAAAGAAAAAAGGCATGATGGAAGACACTTTGCTGGAGGATGTTGACGCAAACGACGACAGACATATTGCCACGATTTATTGGTTGATTCAAGTGCGCTCTCCTTGACTCATTATTCGAAATTACGATCGACTCGTTCGCGAATCGAATTTACAACCTGTTGCCAGCAATGCAATACTTCTGTTGAATTAGAAGCTACAGTATAATACAATGAATTATCATACAACTACGTAAATCACTTCTTGCTTGTTAAAAATTTAAATTACACAGCGCCATGAAATCATGACAATTATTAATAATTTTATTAATACTTCGTCACGTGCGTATCTGATACGCGTCGAAATCAAACGTATCTGACCAACAATAATAATCCACATCTGTCAGAATAAAATGAACATCCGTTTTATTAGACTACCATTTGCTATAAAAGAAAAACTTGAAAAGTAGAAAAGATACTTTTTTTAAGTTCTGTTGCTTAAATCTTTCATTTCTATCACGCAAATTTTTAATTAACTTTCAACTAACATCTCTCTTAAACATTCTTGTGACCAATAATTTTTCAAGTCAGTCAACACCTTGAAAACGGAAGTTTAACATTGAAAGTAGCAAATCAATGCTGTATTAGCAGCCCTATTTACTCCGACATGGAACAAAGTACATAATGAAAAAAAAGAAAAAAAGAAATAAAAATGTAGGTAAAAAATACGTACTCGAGTCCTGCGGAGTTTCTCGGATATCTCAAATATCTCACGCGACCATCCGTAAATCACTGTTGCAGGTGAGAAGCCGCACAAGTGCGTGGTATGTGGCAAGGCGTTCTCGCAGAGCAGCAATCTGATCACGCACATGCGCAAGCACACGGGTTACAAGCCGTTCCAGTGTGGCCTGTGCGACAAGGCGTTCCAGAGGAAGGTCGACCTACGACGACACCGGGAGGGACAGCATCCAGCAGCCCCGGCGCTCGATTATCGCTCCCTTCAGCTACCATCGCAGCCCGCCAACGTCAGACACTCGCCGTCGTCGTCGCAACAACCTGCCGCCGGTTATCACATGATACCTGTCCCCGGTAACAGTTGAGATTCTTTCACGACCTTCCTGTCAGCGCTCGAAACTTCCCCGATCGTTCGCCAGCACCGTGTGCCTGTCGCTTGTTTCTTTTCGCTCTTTGCCCTCGTGCGTCGAACAAACAAACGGAAAGAGAGAGTTGTTGATCGAGAGAATAGTGATCGCGCCGAATGTGTTTCGCGGAGAATGATGTAGAACGAGTGGATGAAATGCGGGTTGAAAGTAGTATCTAGCAGATATCTGAAGTACGCACGTGTACTATAAGGTGTTGAGGAAATTTAACAATTGATCAATTAGAGAAACTTCTTAATTTCATTCGTGGTTTTCGAAAATCCTCCGAGTTATTAACGACAATTCCTGTTCCAATTCGGAATTTTTTTCTGGCTCTCACTTTACGATTGTTACGTTATTTATTTTCGATCTTGAAAAAGAAATCGAAAATTCATCTGATCGTCTCGATCGTCGTTGAATCTCTCCTCAACACCCTTGTAAACACGCACGTGTGTGTGTGTGTGTGTGTGTGTGTATAAAGAATCAAAAGTTACAACAGCACGCGAGGAGGAATCTGTTGTCACGACGCATAATGCGATCGAATGCAAATCTATGATTTATAAATTACTTCGGATTATTATATAATCGTCGAGTCGCACCAATCCCAGATAAATTATTTGTTACGTACGAACGCAACAAATGAAACAAATTTGCATTTTCTATACGCGAAGAAGGAGATTCGAGGTGCGTAACGAACGTGTTAGATTGTAGGCAAACCACCTGTTCCAAGTGGCTGGTTCTGTTAATAACCGGTACTTATATACCTCCGGGCTGTTCAACAATGAAAAGACGCCTTAGGGGAGGCACGCTTTTGCACATTTCTCGTGCTAAACTGGCGATCCTCGACGAGTGTTACGAGATCAAGCACCCTCTTGAGGTGGAGAACCGTCCATTATTGCTGTATTTTTGGTATGTACGTACATGTAGATATATAAATATACATTTTATATATGTGTGTGTATGTACACACACACACGCGCGCGCGCGCATTCAAATAGACATACGTGTGTATACACGTGTATCTAGGCGCGTGTGATGCGTAAAAATACAGTGTATGTAAGAAAAATTGGAAAAATTGGAAAAATTTAGAAATTGATGAAAAGTACTTTAGTCCAAAAATTTTTATTTTGGAAAGTTTATTCATTCCAAGATTGAAGCTATTTTATGATTGTTTATTTCCACTTTATTTCTATCATTCAAATTTCACACAGTTGATTTACTTCCTTACAAGACGAAAATCGACTAAAAACAATTCGAAGAATTAAAAGGGAAATTTCTAAGAAAAGTTGCTAAAAAAACTTCGTGCAGAATCCGCTTTAAAGATATCATTATCGTTCGAATCATCGAATTCGTAATGGTAGCGCGTACAGACATTTTGCAGATTGTGTGATCTTGAAACCTCGTCGTTGTTGCAAATTGCTCATTTCGGCACTCAAATTTGTTTCAATCGACTGGGAATGTTCTTGAGCGTGTGTCGAAGAAAATAAAGAAGAGACGTATCCTATTTGACGTAACCTCATTGTATCTTGTAACACACGCGTGCGTTACATGTGCACAGACACACATCTGCGCGTTAATAAATCCGTATTATATTATATCCGAGCCAGCGTTACCAGTTGCACGTGCAGGGTTTTCAAATACTTAGGTGTACGTTCTATTTACATTTACATTTAGGAGCGATTTTACTAATCACCTAATCGCTCGAGTGGCAACTTGCTGCAAGAACTATAATTTTTTTATATTTAGACATATCTCGAGGATAAAAATCGATTGATTTTAGACTGTTTGGACTCTCTGTGCAGAGACTACGTTTGTCGGTTTCGTCAGTGACAAAGAAACGGAACAGAATTCCTGAAAACGATGAATTAAAATTGTTTTATTGTAAAATATTTTGTCGAAAATGTCGTAAAAAAGAAAGAAAAAAAAAGAATATTTCGAGGACGAAAAATGACTTAATTTGAATATTTTAAAATTTGTACAATGTACAGAACAGTGTGAGAGTAATTAGCTATAATTAATTTGCCATTCGAGTGATTGGAAAGCAAAAAAGTTCTTTCGAAGTGTGTCTTTGGAGTAATATAAATGTACAGCAGTCGTGCTGCAATAATCACCATGTGCTGCCCGATATTTCTTTCCTTTCTCATATTTTTTTTTTTTTTTTTACTATTTCTACCTCCTGCGGTCAGAGTGGCGAGTGGACAAAAGTCTTATTTCAAAAGAACGTGTCTTGCTTCAATTAGGTAATTTGCTCGAGTTTTATCCGTTGATTTCACAGTACTTTTAGTTTAGAAACTTTTGATCGCAAATATCGAGATAAATATTTAAATGTGAATTTTCATGTTAAATGTGAATCCATTTTGTCTGTATCAATATCGCAATATAATTGACGGAATTAGATTTTTATTTAAACATGTTACGTAATATCGGGACAACGATCAATTTCACGTTGTAAGTGAAGATTTTATTGTTGAGAAGGATGAGAATCGTTGTTCTCACTGTCGAGAATTATGTTCTTCGAGCAACTCTCTTCCAAAACCAAAGAAATTCGATTTCGACGATTTCGTTCGTCGTGTGCAATGGATAATAATTTCATCAAGACGCTTATATACAAGCGAGAAATTAAATTAAGAAATCGACTTTCTATTTGCGATTAAAATTTCTCTGGTTAACTGTCGAAACCTCACTGCGACATCGAGAGCAAAAGATAAATTGTCCAACTGAAATGGTCAAAAAGCTTGGCACGTGGCTTCGTACCATTCTATTGATAATTTCTCAATTTGTAAAACTTCTCGAAGAAATTATTAATACGAGAAATTTTATTCACCGTTGTTCAATACATTCCAACCCTTGAAATTGTACTAATTATGCGGAAGAAAAAAGAAAAAAGAAAAAAGAAAGAAAAACAAAATTAGGGAGAATAATTTTTTTTTTTTAGAGAAAATAATAAAAATTACTGTAAATAATCTCGTGTCCTCGGAAGAGAAACGAGAGGGGCGGGAAAGGAGAAGACTAGAAAATTTCACTAGAAATTCCGATGTCTGGCAAAGAATCATAGCGGCTAGAGGACCAAAGATATAGCGTAAGTCGGACCTAGTCGAACGGTATTGTTCGGGTTGAGAATGTTGAAATTCACGAGTTCAGAATTGTACGAGCATGCAAATCGTAAATCGCTACGCCCGAAAATTCACCAAAGACTTTGGTCCTTTTCTGCGTACGAATTGTATTATACGTACTTACCATTAAGATCAAAGAGCGCGAGCGTTTTTGAAAAAAAAAAAAAGAAAAAAAAAGATGCGTCGAGTGAGACATAATGATTTTATCCGAGCATCACTAATTGCGTGTGATCGCGATTTCGAGTAGAGATTGCAAAACTGGACTGCCGATTTTTATGCATTATATTATAAAATTATCGGAAATGAACGGAATATACGTGAAAATGCACAAAATACTGAAAACAAAATGTATATTTAGATGCAAATCAGACGAATTTCAAACAAAATTTCTATTCGAGTTCCATTTCTCTTTAGATATTTTCACGCGGAAATTTTATGAAATTAAAAAAGCATAAAAATCTGTAATCGAGTTGTGATCGTGATCGTCGAGTTTATTCGTCGATCGACTTGTCGATTTTAACCCTTCAAACTATCATGGTTAATTCGCTTTGTCACTAGGATTCTTGAGATCAGTCGAATTTTTTTGGAAAATATCACGATCAATGTTATGACTTTCCACTGTTTTTAGTGAAACAATTTTAGCGAATAAATTTCTTGGCAAACGACAATTCGAGGGTTAACTAATTAATGCATGTAATTAATACAGACTTCTTGGCAAATGACAATTTGAGGGTTAGCGCGACGAGAGCAAGATTTAAATAAGGGAGAAAAAGGCCGAGCAGTAGATTTATGTAATTGTGTGTACGCGAGCGCGAGAGTATGCGTGATTGTCGAGCATGTTTGAGAGAATTTTGTGTTAATCGGTAAAACCAAAAAATATGTTCATAATTGGTATAAAAAAAAAACGGTATCGATTGAATAAATTGTTTTTCTTACAAAACACTTGCGAAAAAATTCATTTTTCCTAATCCCTCCCCTCTTTTTACAGTGAAAATTATATAGGAGCCACGTGATCCTCCACATGAAAAGATATTAACTGTAATAATGTTATAAAATTACAAGAACACTGATACTTACACGAAGGAATTGCCTTCGTTATAAATAAATGTTACTTGTAGTAATTTTCCAATAGAATATTATTTCCAATTCATAATGGAGTATGTTACTTGCTTTATTTGATGAACAACTACTATATGATATGGTACAATAATACAGTTACTATCATTAACTATTATTATTAATTAATAGAATCGATTACAAATCGAACGGCAAACACAACGAAAAAACAACAACAGCCCGCTGTGTAATTAATGCGTTTCACATTATTATCGGTGAAACACGAATAATGAAAAAAAAAAACGAAAATAATCCATTAGGCGATTGATAGAGAAAATACGAAGAACGATTCATAAATAATAGAGAATAAAACCGTGTGGATGAATAAATAATTACGCTTTCGCCGCGACGCGAGGAATTAGCCGGCAACACCTCTTCACGAAAGGCTCCTCCGCAAGGAGAGGATCATCAATAATTTCTTTCGTTCACGTGAGCGCGAGCAATCGTGGCGAGAGCGTAGGTTTCATGGCGTAGTTTCGCTTATCTTTTTGGTATAACAGTCAGCGTAGCTGGCCGCGACACGCCGCAATATAAATAACGAGTCGGTAAACAATAGCGCTTTTTTCCAGAGCCATTCGCGTCACGCTATGCGGATGGTCGGAGGCATGATGGCCTACCACAACGCAATTACACCTGCCGTTTTATTCCATAATCTTTATACTGTTTTATTAGGTCGTCCGGCTGCTCATGACCCGTAAAGTGAAATGAAAATGGCGGGAGAGAGAGGTAAGTGTAATGAAACGAAGAACGAAACAGAGAGTGAGAGAGAAACGATGGTTGAGAAATGGTGATACGAAATGCGGCAGAAGAATAAATTGATAAAAGGAAGATGAGACGAAGTTAAAATAGAAGCTGCGAAAGAATAAAGAGATGGAGAGTCTTTAAATTATCCGAAATAATATATAATTGCAAAGAAATTTAATTTTAATTTTTAAAACGAAAGTGTGCAATTTATAGAATGAAAGATAAAATAAACAATCAGATACGAACATTTTCTTTGAAAACTGTCACACGGTAGTTGATGTGATAATCATTTATTAATTAGAAAAAATATATATATTAAAAAAAAAGAGAAAAAAGAGTAAAAAGAAAGAGTAACAAGAGACTCTCTTTATTCGACAGATTATTTATCTCGCTGATGTTCCATCTAACAACTAAAAGAACTTTAATCCTCCTATATGTATCTACCTATATAGCGATTTGTATTATATTACAGAATTTAACGAACATAACTTCATTTTATATTTTACATTCTATTTGGTAAAGATTTAAATTCACTTGAAAACACCTTCTACAATCTAATCTAGCTATCCATTGGCTTTCGAACTGGTCGATATTTTTTTTATTTAAAATCTAACAATGTAAAATAAAGTACAGCGTCATTTTATTTAATTTCGCGATCATTTATACCTCGATCGTCGGCAGTTTTAGGATTAATCTTGTGAAACGTTCAGACACGACGATTTCGAATTGAAATGTTGATTTCGGTTCCACCGTGGAGGCCTGCGAGCGAAGCAGGTGAGAAAAAGGTACAAAAAAAGAAAAGAAAAGGAAGAAAGAACGGAGCGAGGATCGACGGTGTAATAGATTATCGACGATTATCCTTTGCCTCAGGGACGAATTATCCAGCGGTGGACGCCTCTTTCGAAGGATAAGCGATGAAAGCGCGATAGAAAAGGAGATAAATTACGCCAGATAGCATCTTCTTCCTTTATTTTAGCCGACGTTGGTCCACAGATTCTTGTCGGAACGCTTTTACTAATCTGACACGGTAAACAATCACCTACCAACCGTTTCAAGAACACGTGTACTCGTTGTAATAAAATAATTCCTCCGTCGGCTGCATTTAACAATTTTCCATCGAATTACCGTATGATAATTTAAATATAATTATTACGATATTTAATTATAATAATGGACGCTATTGTTCATTATATAGGGAATCATACGAGTCAATCGATATTCGATATTCATCATAATCGTACGAGATATTCATTGATAATTAATTAATCAGCGAACTGAAATTAAGCAAAGAAACGGCGAAGTAATAAAAAGCCGGAGAATTATTTCCGGGAATTCGTGGAAAAATTCTCTTTTCCAGTCTCTTTTGACTTTATCAACCCGCATGCATTGAGAGAGATACATGCAACAGAAAGAAAGTATAAAATTACGTTTTGCTACGTTGTTACATACACGGTAAGTACTGTTATACCAGATATTAAATATCAATCGTCTGTTGTGCAGTTCCATTCTACGTGTAAAATTATTTCCACGTATCCATTTGTGGTGACATTCGAAATTTCCTCGTTCGCCTCTCGTACAGAAAATAAATTTCCAACATTTTATTTCGCGTTCATTTTCTCGTCGATTCGCTTCCTGTTTCTACAGATTGCTTCCGTTGCAACAAGCTTCTGCGCAGAACTAAATACACATTCGTACGATCGTAGCCTCGCTACGACTGACTATGAAGATTTATGACTTGACACTTTATGGCGTCCTTTATCACGTTCGCTGCAAGTATGTATTTATGCGCATCGCGCCACTGAATTTGACGACCAAGTTTCTCTATCACTACTTGCGACGTATTTAGACAGTCTGCTTTGCGTTCGACAAATTAATAAATTAATTAAGTACGAAATAAAGTACACTTGAAGCAGTATTTATTTAATAAATTCATTCCAACAGCTTAGTGTGAACAATTTGCAGAAGCGTATGTTTCAAAGAAGTTCAACAGTGATACGAAGAAGAAAATTTTGAGGGCCCAATTAGAACGATACGACAGTAAAGAGTTTCACAAATCAATTCTCTCGAATTGTTAGTTTCTTCTTCTCTTTTTTTTTTTTTTTCAAAATGAAAAATTTGAACGATTTATGGAAACTCGAAAAACATTAGTTTTACCGCGTGTTGGAAAAAATAATAACACGCTAACGAATAATCGCCGGATTACTCGTTTTCTAGAACGAATTCGTATACTTTTGGAATTGGATAGTAAAATGTAGAGTCAGAAATATAACTCCTGTTTAATTAATTATTAACAATTATTCGGGCAAATGTCAGGGATCTTGCAATATTCTATTAATATTGAAATTTTACAAAATTAACGTACAGCCTACGGAATTGTAAAAGTTACCTTGGACCTTATGCTTTATACTCCAGGTATAGAAATTCATAAACTAAATGTAACTTGAAATAAACGTGTAAATTCGTCGCATGAGTCCTTCGCAATAATAGAATAAATACAGTGCCACAATTATTGTGATTAATTATTCGAAAAAGAAACTCCGCTATAAAATTATGTGAGATTATTGCGTGAAATATAAGTCTTCGTTCCATGATTCGACAAACGCGTGATTTTGACCCAGAAATCGAGTAATTCATAAACAGTTAACAACAAGTCAGCGTCAGCGTCAGAGAAGTATGTCCGTTCTCGTCGCACAATTGCTATTGCTTTCCAAGCACTGGTATACTGCAATCTGTTGGATTGCGACTAAAAACTCGGAAATGTAACAGGAATATAGAATACGCATGGAGGTAACTCAACTACTGTTAGACAAGGAGCGGCATACCGCGCGACAAGGACAGATACACGTGACGTAACAGACAAGGAGCGCGATACTCTACGACAAGGACAGACGTATTTCTCTTTCTAACCTGTTGAATATTCGCTAATTATTCAAATTTCAGGAACAATTTGTGCACTTTTGAAATTAAAGAATACAGTATAAATCTTCAGTAACGTTCCTTTACAGTTTTGAATAGGACTTTTTGTTCAATTAATTAGTTATTAACAAATATCTCAACAAGCGTCTAAACTTATGCGACGCGTGACTACGATTTCTCATTATTATAGAGCTTTTAAAAGATTAAAAGCTAGCCATTTGGAATAGTAGAAGCTTCCTTACACTCTGTACTTTATATTCAAGGCACAAGTCATTAATTAATTACGTGTTAATTCAAATTATGCGAAAATTCATCGCGCCGGTCCTCCATAGTAACGGATTGTCGTCCAACAATAATTAATAACTGTCAATTTGAGCAATAATTCCGATACAAAACTGTACGTGAATGTCACTAGTAGTCTGGTTTTTCATTTAAGATTCCAAAAGTGCATGATTTCCTCCTAGAAATCGAGTAATTAATAAATATTCAATAAATTAGACAGAAAAGTATTTGTATCCTTGTCACGTGGTGGCGCTGTTCTTTTCTACACTTGAGTGCTGCCATCTATCGGATCTATCGGATTGACAGCCTGGTCTGAGACCAGAAACTCGGAAATGTAACAGGAGTATAGAATACAAACGGAGGTATCTGAACTCCTGTTAGACAAGGAGCGCGACACTGTGCGAAAAGGATAGATACACGTGACGTAACAGAGAAGGAGCGCACTATTAAACGACAAGGACAGATGTATTTCTTTGTTTAATTTATTGAATATTCATTAATTACTCGATTTCTAAGACGAAATCATGCACTTTTGGAATTAAAGAATACGGTATAAACCTGAAGTAACGTTCCTTTACAGTTTTCAATAGGATTTTTTGTTCAATTAATTAGTTATTAACAAATATCTCAACAAGCGTCTAAACTTGCACGACGCGTGTTTACGATTTTTCATTAATATCGAATTTTTGCAAGATTAAAGCTCGTTATTTGGAATCGTAGAAGCTTCCTTAGACTCTGTACTTTATATTCCACGCACAAAGATCATTAATTAATTACGTGTTAATTCAAATTATGTGAAAATTCATCGCGTCGGTCCTCCGTAGTAACGGATTGTCGTTCAACAATAATTAATAACTGTCAATTTGAGCAACAATTCGGATGCAAAACTATACTTGAATGTCACTAGTAGTCTGGTTTTTCATTTACGATTCCAAAAGTGCATGATTTCCACCTAAAAATCGAGTAATTAATGAATATTCAATGAATTAAACAGAAAAGTATGTCTATCCTTGTCACGTGGTGGCGCTGTTCTTTTCTACATTTAAGTGCTGCCATCTATCGGATTTTTCGGAATGATAGCCTGGCCTGAGACCAGAAACTCAGAAATGTAACAGGAACATAGAATACGCAAGGAGGTATCTCAACTCCTGTTATTGGACAAGGAGCGCGATACCGCGCGACAAGGACAGATACACGTGACGCAACAGAGAAGGAGCGCACTATTGAACGACAAGGACAGAAATATTTCTCTTTCTAACCTGTCGAATATTCGCTAATTATTCAAATTTCAGGAACAATTTGTGCACTTTTGGAATTAAAGAATACAGTATAAACCTGAAGTAACGTTCCTTTACAGTTTTGGATACGATTTCTTGTTTAATTAATTAGATATTAACAAATATCTCAACAGGCGTCTAGGCTTACGCGATGCGTGTCTCCGATTTTACATTAATATTGAGCTTTTAGAAGATTAAAGCTCGTTATTTGGAGTCGTAGAAGCTTTCTTGGACTCTGTACTTTATATTCAATGCACGAAGATTATTAATTAATTGTCTGTTATTAATTAATTGTCGAAACTAAGCAAAAATTCATCGCATCGGTTCTCCGTAGTAACGAATTGTCGTGCAATAATAATTAATAACTCATAATTTAAGCAAAAATTCCCATGCAAAACTATACGTGAATGTCGCTTGTAACCTGGTTTTTATTCCACGATTCCAAAAGTACATGATTTCCTCCTAGAAATCGAGTAATTAATGAATATTCAATAAATTAAACAAAGAAATACATCTGTCCTTGTCGTTTAATAGTGCGCTCCTTCTCTGTTACGTCACGTGTGTCTGTCCTTTTTGCTCAGTATCGCGCTTCTTGTCTAACAGGAGTTCAGATACCTCCACTTGTATTCTATACTCCTGTTACATTTCCGAGTTTCTGGTCTCAGACCAGGCTGTCAATCCGATAGATCCGATAGATGGCAGCACTCAAGTGTAGAAAAGAACAGCGCCACCACGTAACAAGGATAGATATACTTTTCCGTTTAATTCATTGAATATTCATTAATCGATTAAGTCGATTTCTAGGAGGAAATCATGCACTTTTGCATCTTAAATGAAAAACCAGACTACTAGTGACATTCACGTACAGTTTTGTATCGGAATTATTGCTCAAATTGACAGTTATTAATTATTGTTGGACGACAATCCGTTACTACGGAGAACCGACGCGATGAATTTTCGCATAATTTGAATTAATACGCAATTAATTAATGCTACTTGTGCATTGAATATAAAGTACAGAGTCGAAGGAAGCTTCTACGATTCCAAATAACGAGCTTCAATCTTGCAAAAGTTCGATATTAATGAAAAATCGTAGACACGCGTCGCATAAGCCTAGACGCTTGTTGAGATATTTGTTAATAACTAATTAATTGAACGAAAAATCCTATTGAGAACTGTAAGGGAACGTTACTCAAGGTTTATACTGTATTCTTTAATTTCAAAAGTGCACAAATTGTTCCTGAAATTTGAATAATTAGCGAATATTCGACAGGTTAGAAAGAGAAATATGTGTGTCCTTGTCGTTCAATAGTGCGCTCCTTCTCTGTTGCGTCACGTGTATCTGTCCTTGTCGCGCGGTATCGCGCTCCTTGTCCAATAACAGGAGTTGAGTTACCTCCTTGCGTATTCTATGTTCCTGTTTGGTTTTCGAGTTTCCAGTCGTAATCCGATAGATGATAACAGTTGGCTTGTTAAAAAGGAACGGCATCATTGTACGACAACGATAGATAGATATACTTCTCCGTTTGATTTATGAAACATTCTTTAATTACTCGATTTCTGCTGGAGCTTTATACATTTATCGCAGAACAAAGACTAAATCATAAATATTCATGATTTCTGTTCGTGAGTTCTGGTATAAATAATTAATCATTAACAATTGTTACACGTGTTTCTTATCATCATCGCATGAATTTTTCGTATCAT
The DNA here is from genome assembly GCA_032399595.1 of Tetragonula carbonaria. Taxonomy (NCBI): domain Eukaryota; kingdom Metazoa; phylum Arthropoda; class Insecta; order Hymenoptera; family Apidae; genus Tetragonula; species Tetragonula carbonaria. The sequence goes on from JAUCRC010000011.1 coordinate 8,125,288, forward strand.
TTGAATGACAGGTAATAATTAATTTGTCAACTTCTACGTATGAATAACAGAGCAGAATTTCTAACAAAGCTTCTATGCTTAAATAGGATGTAAATTAATTCTTTGAAAGTATGATATTAATATAAAATTGCTGTATATATATATATATATATATATATATATATATATATATATATATATATATATATATATATATATATATATATTAAAATCCCTGATGCTTGTTGAAACAATTATTAATAATTGACCAATTAAATTGAAACTCATTTCCAAAAATGACGCAGCAATGTTGCTGATGTTGTCTACATTTTAATATCTAATTCCAAATGTGTATGAATTTATCTTGGAAAACGAGTGATTGGCGATTATTCGTTCATTCGACATGCGGTAAAATTATTTCCATAGTTTCGTCGCTACGCGATGTTAATATTTCGAAATCCATAAGTCGTTCGAATTTTTATTTTGAAAGAAAACTAATTAAGAGAATGAATTTATAAAGTGTGGCTTCGAGTGTTAAATCGTTCTAAATCGGATCCTTGATTTTCTCATTTTCGTACGATTTCGAAAAACCAAAATAACTCGACCGACAGATTCATTTGTCCAATTGTCATTTAATTATTATATCCGATTCCTGCGATAAATTTACACACTTTTAACGTTCTTTAACGTTAAGGGTTTGAATTCACAAAGAACATTTTACAATTTTGATTTGATCATCAGTTTTTATTCAAATAATTAACAAAATATATCGTTACATAGTAGATATCCCCCGTCTGAATGGCGTCTAATAATTAATTCGTAAACACATTTTTACGTGTAGGAATTTCTCGCACGGCTTACGTTATATCTAATTTAATTCTAATTAATTTAATTCTAATTAATTCTCACACAACTTACGTTATAACTTTGAAAAAGAAAAAAAACTGAAAATTAATTCCACGTTAGAAGTGAAAACTGTAGAACGCTGTCCTATGAATGATAGAAGAAATCAAGTGAAATACGACGTCGAGGCAAGTTCTGGTAATAATAGAATAGCCACGATTAGTCCCACGATTTTCACTCTAATATACGCGTATTGTGTAGATCTTCGTTACATTTCATTAGACACGCTTGTATTCAAGGGTTCGGAGCTAGGTTTCTTTGGCGAGACGCACCTTGAAATCGATGTCAAGCTAGCATACTTCGGAATCCCCTTTTATCAAGGTAATTAAGGCTCTTTGGAAAGTGAAATTCCGTCGACTCGCCGAAGCATCGCATCAGGCTGACGATATCGAGAGTATTTCACTAATGGTTTGTTTGTCAACGATCGAATACGAAACGAAAGGACCACCTTATTTGTAATAATAATTTGCATAGAAGATTTCTGTTTGTCGCCAGTCCCCATGAAATTTGAATCGATTTAAGAGCAAACTTACCGAGTTATTTTTTATGTACGTGAATAAAATTTTTATGATACTTGCGGAAAAATTTAACTAAAATACTTAATTAAAATAATAAAATTAATTGATTGCTAATTGAATTTATTAGATAATATGATGATTGTATGCAGAGAAACGTGCATGTTTCGTATAACGTGCCAAAAATATACAAAGCATATATCAAAAGAACAATACTTCTTATAAGCAGTATTTCGTTAAGCTATATTATTAGGGAATCAATTTCTTCAATCATTGTCAGAATAAAAGATTCGTAAAAATTACATTTACAAAAGACCCGCGATCCAATTGTAATAGAAAAGATTATTGACGGCAGCACGGAGAAAAATATTGAAATGAAGTTTCAAAGACCTAGTTGAAGAATGTAGCAGCAGTCGATGATGATTTCCATTGAATTATTAATTAATGTTTCTGCTACACAGTTCCATGAAAAATACCTCCTGGGGGATTTTCCACCGTGGAAATTACTATGTTTGCCGTAATAGCTGCTCGAGCTAGCTGCAAGTTTTGTACCACTGGGAATAGAATTAATCGTTTGTACGATGGCGACACGCTTCTTATCACAAACCCCTGCGGATGGATTGACGTCAAAGAAAAAAATTATAATAAAAAAGAGATGCGTAAGATTACGAATATTTTTTATTGTTGCACATTTTTGATGCACCGAATCAAAATTTTTGATTTTAAATCAAATGTTCCGGGCTATCGATCATTCGCATAACAAGTCAGTTCGTATTTCTATTTTTCTATCGACGTGGAGAAAGAAGGAAAAACGGAATTTATTCTATGTTAAATAAAGTTCAAAGTTGAGAGAGAGGGAGACATCTTGAAAGAGGGGGACAACTCGATCGAGATTCCATCGATTACAACGTCTAGAAAGTCGCGTCAATTGTCTATTGCCGACTTCTTCTTCGAGCAATTACGAATGAAGCGATCGTGTCTCTGCGATAATTTCATAATTTTCGCACAATTTCAGTCAAAGTCGAATATTTATATTGATCGCGTTAATTGGACGAGACGCTCTCGATTAATGGAGCGATAATAAAGCCACGGAAATGTTGCAATTATCAACAAACAAACGATTAAAATAAAAATTTTACGCGAAAGCGCGGGTTTCCGTGGAGACGTCGGTAAAAACATTTATCTGCCTCCCTTTGTCAGGGAATTCCCTTCCTAAGAACAATTTTAATCGCGACTCTTCTACGTCGCAAGAAACATGCCCGATAAATATCGACAGAGAATTGTCCCCGTGGGGATGGTGAATAAAAAATAAGCTGACTTCTTTCATCGTGTCGTTTCTTGCGAATAATCGTTCCCCGTGTGTTCGTGACATTTCCAAGCATTTTGCTGGGAATATAATCATGCCATCACTGTGACATTGTTGGTCAACGAATGCATATAATCGGCGATATTCAACTATCTTTTTATACTTTTTTATCGGAATAACATTAATTCTCAATTGAAAGAACCTTGGCATATATACATCTCGTGAGATGAAATTTCAGAAATAATAATTATAGCGTAACGATTAATCGTTAACAATTTTTACGACTGATATTTCGTCTGATAAGTGAGAAAATTAAATTTGATAAATGACATGAAATTAAATTGATTCTTCGTTGTTTTACCTTATTTTCACATTTGTACTGTTAGATTTTTCACTATAGATACAATTATTAGAAAGACTAGAGTATTAAATAGAAACTTAAAAATCATTAAAAGAAAACGCATACATTATTCGATAAAATATTTATCCCGTGAAAATGTATCCTCTTTCTTTAACACTCGAGTTATCAATATCACGTAAATTTCAGATCATAGATGATATATCGATATTTATTAATTTTTAACTTACGAATTTTTGTTAATGGACGCAAATACAATATAGTATTTTACAGAAATTAAGTATCAAGCCATTATGGCTTTCGGGACAAAATATTTATATTAAAGCAATTGAGCATTTGTCCTAAATATTCTATTACACGATAATAGAAAATACTATGTACAATTTAATAATATTCGTACGCGTACAATCTCACAGCACGTACAACGAATAAAATGTACAAAAATAAAATGAAATAACATTATGAGGTATTATTATTCACTCGACGTGACGACGTGACGACGTGTCCAAAAACACTTTACGAGGAAATTCGTGGAAGGCATTATAGGCTTGCTTGGATTGAAGATCACATTTTCCATTTCGGTTCATCTTCTTCAAAGAATCCAATGATCTTTATAATTACCACAGAACCTGTTCTCACGAAATTCGTGGTTTTCCGTGTCGTCTTGGACCATACTACGATTACATTTGAACTTTATTCTAGTACCATAACCGAGATTTATACGCCTCCGTTACTCTGCCAGCAACTCGTATTTGCTTGTTCGCTGACTGCGCTTCATTACAGGGATGTTTTACTATTATTGGTTTTACTATTATTTTCCCTTCTTTTCTGCCAAGCTACCAAATTCCAAGAACAGTTAAGAAATAAATTTGTTAATGCTGATCGAATTTCCTTTCAGCGAATAGCTACAACGAGAAGATTATTAATATCTTCATTTCATCTGTTAGAGATTTATTTGTCGAAATCAAAATGTTGCAAGTTGTTGTTGCAAGTGTCCTCACAGTCTTCTTCATTTGCTTTTTTGTATAATACTTCTTGATCACAAGATTGAAATCCGATTAGGATTAAAGGGTAGAGACAGACTTTCAAGATTAATTCGTTTGAAAGAAATCATAATTATACGACTTTGATGTACTTATAGAGTTGATGTTTTCTTTTAGTCGAATACTCATCTGGGGGAAAGCAAGTACGAAATCTTAATTAATAAATAATTATTCCAAGATGGATGCGCGACTAGGACGGCGACACTTTGTATTTAACTTATTAAGTTAAATTTTAAGCACAGGCATGCCATTTGTTGCATTAACGCTTCATTAATTACCGGTGAAAGTTCGCCGTTACACATTTTTTTCACATCGTTCTGAAAGTGATACCACCTGCTGTTTCTCCCCTATAATATACAAGTAGCTTCGTTATTCTAAATTTTCTTTTTCTTACAAAATCACTTTTGTCTCTTGAACTCTCGTTCCAACTAAGCTGTCGAACGATAAAAATATCACAGTGACCACTAATTATCACGTGTATAAATCTTTTTTGTTGTCGTTCAAATTTTATCTTACACAAGAATTGTTACATTTGTATCAATTTCACGATTCTTTGTAATCTTCTTAATCGCGATTGCTTCAAATAAACGAATAAAAACATCTGAGATTTCTCGATCGATATATTCTTGTAAAAAGTTCATTCACGCATCTTAAATCGGCAAAGTTTCTAATCTCTTTATGCGCTTCCCTTCGTTCTCAACATTTTGAGAATATTACAATTCTATGATTTCCAGACGATCGAATTTCTTTCAAAAATGATTCCAGAATCAACTCCTTTTCAAAGATTCGAAGAAAAATGTCCTCTGACTAGCCAAGGGTTCCCGTTCTCGATTATTCGGTACGTTGAGCCCGTGTTCAGCTTGTCGAAAATTTTTAAATGCGCATAAATTGCCAGAAACTGGAAGCACAATGGGGTATCATCAAGGTATCATTGACATTTTATTCTGTTAATTTATTCTGGCAAGCGTGAACGCTCCATGTGGCTGCTGTTTAGAATTTAGATCCTGAATAGTCTCGTTTGCATTAAGTTATATCTCCTACAGAATATTCAATTATTATTTACCACGTGATAAATCAGCGTCTATTACAAGAATTTTAAGACACACTGTCATTCTTAAAGTCTTAAAGATTTTAGGATATGTCTTTTGATTTATTTTACATCTCCCTTTCCAGTTTTTCTTTCTTTATTTATTAACCAAATATGTTTCAAATAAGTACTTATTGATATTGGAGGATTATTTAACTTGCAAATTGATCGTAAGGGAAATTTATCTCTTTATTCTTTTGATTAATTAAAATTTTAAATAATTTTTTAATGCTACTAGCCACAAATGTATATATCATGTATTGACTACAAAACACCAACAATAAAATCTGTATCAGTGGTAATGTTCGTGTTTATCGCGATTTGCGTTAGCTTAATGGCATGCAATCATTGTCAGAATAGAGGTACCATGAACTAAATTCGCGTTTTCTGCTATCTTTTTGATTTTTAATCAAATCGTAACATCAAGAGCCGCGCTGTTATTTACTTTACTTGGAACATTATTTTCGCGTGACGTTTTTCAATAGCAAACGAACAAACGAGAATCTACATCAGGTAGATGGATTTTGAAATCAAAACACATATTTAGATGTAAAATTACAGTAGGAAAAAAATTTTGTCCGTTTTAAAATCGGGAACAACTTTTTGAATTAATATCTATAAATGACAATAATTAATTAAATGATAGTGTCTACTTCATTATGGAAATGAATCAATCTTCATTATTATTGTTATTTTAATTTCTGTATCATGAAAGATAGTTAAAATTAAAGATATCAAAGCTTACGATATCAATCATCAAATAAGTAATAAAAAAAATTAAAATTGAAAAGAACACAACATTGTACGAAAATATGTTTCATTCTTATTATTTTAATATTTACAAAAGTCGAGATGAATATTATACATGAAATTAAGAATTAATCGATTTATAAATATATATCTACCTTTACTTAACATTCTACATGCAGACTTTCCATCAAGGTCGATAACTCAAACATATTTGCGTCATTTAATAATTTTTTTGTAGACATTTGTTCACTTAAAACTGACACAGCCTTTTGTAATATATGTTTCCACTCGATATCGTCAATTTCATTCAAAGAACATATTATAACTTCATTTACTTCATCCTGTACAGAATAACATGCCAGAGATTGAAATATAGACTTTAGATCATTTTTTACTGTCTTTTTGATATTTTCATCTCGACTAACTAAATTTAGAATAAAAAGACCGCCACTCATTAAACATTTTGCAACTGATTTTATAACAGGTATTTCTAGGAACTGTTTAGGTGGACAACTCATCCCAACTGTGGTATCTTTACTGTCTATATCAAAAAGTATAGCTTTATATTTTCTGCCATTCAATGCACCGTCTTTGATAACTTGAATACCGTCTGCGATTTCAACTTTCATTCTATTGTCAAGAATAAGACCAAAATAGTCAGTGGCGATTTTTAACACTTTTTCATCAATTTCGACTGCAGTAATTCTTAACTACGGAAATACAAATGCATATGTTACTAAATATTTATAATAATGTGATTAATAGTTCAAATAAATTAAATTCGAATAGTATGCACATACCTTAGGAAAACAGTTATATAAAAATGTACACAATCCACCTCCTCCTAAACCTACGACCATTATTTCATCACATTCTTTAGAATTTATAACAGCACTAGTACCGATGCTCATGTATATATGATGATCGCATGCTAAAAAACCGGGATCAACAACTTTTTTCATTTTACCTCGTCTAGATTTAGCTAAAAAAAAAAATTATTTATAAATCAAAAACATTATAAACGTAATTCTGATAAAACACAAGGTAGTAAAATTGTATACCTTCTTTAAGACGAGCTTCACTTTGGATAACATATGGATTATTTAGAAAAATTAGTCTTCTAAATTCATTACCATCTCTTTCAATCTCTTCGACAACAAAAGGACCACTCAACTTGCTTTCTCCTTCAATACATATTTTTCTGACCCCAATATCTGTACCCAATGACAGGAATGGAATATCATTTTTTCCAGATAAACCTTCTGGTGCTAAATTCAAAATGCAATCTTCGATTTCAGTTTTTACAGCATCCCAACTTTCAAATTTATGTTCCCTGCATAATGTGACAATAGCAAGTCTATCACGTTGGGAGCTTTTAAGAACTTGTTGTCTGCCCTCCTTTGTACTAAATAACCAGTCTGTTTCTCTAACAAAATTTAAACATTACTTCGATATTAAAATATTATTAAATATTTTAAAACTTACTTTCCTTGTGGTACTATAAAAGCGGCATAACTTTTTGAACCATGTATCTTAAGCTGATCTAAAACATAGATTGTGAAACGTGGATGCTTATTATCAGGAGAATTCAAATTTAGTGAAATTTCTCCAATATCAGCCACGCTGCGCTTTTGAAGTGTGTTAAAAATAAATGCAGACTGTTGCACTGACAGTACAGCTGATATTATATCATCTATTGATGATAATCGCTTCGGTGGAGCATCAGCTAATGCTATTTCCAGAACCTATTGTAATAATGTAATATTTACTTTAGAAAGAAACTTAGTTGTTATAATGCATAGTAGTGAAATATTGTCAATGAAATTGGAAGAATCTAATAATAGTATTAAATAGTATATTAAAAATCAGTAACTTACTTTTTAATAAAAACATAACACTTACAGTCTGTGATAAATTTGTTATCTTTGTAGCAATTACTGCAAAAACTGGGATTGAACTTCCATCTTCAAGTCGTGTTTTTTCTTCTGCTTCGTGACAACGTACTATACGAAACATAAAACCATTATTTGGAAAATAGGATAAAAGTTCTCTTAAAATATGTTCCTGTAATAAGGAGATGCATATGTATCTGCCACCATTACGTAAAATTCTTGTAATTTCCTGTAAAAAATAAAAAAGAATTATTATATAATTTTCCCTAACAAGACGTTTAAAAATACAATACATATATATTGTAAAAAAAACTTCATATAACCATTATTTACTCATTATTTAATATATACAATGTACCTTAAAATATTTGCTAACATTAGATATTGTTCCTTCTTTAGGCATAAGAGTATCCAAAGTACCTTTATCCAAAACAACACTAAATGCATTATCAGCAAATGTCATTTGTGTAGCATCCATATGTAAGTAAACTAATTTTGGTCTCATAGTTGCATTGATATCACGCATTTGTTTGATAACAATATGTGATATATCAATATTAGTAATATTTCTACAATCAAAACTAAACTTACACAAAGATAAACCGACATTATTTCTTACAGCTAAAGAATTATGCAAATTACAATCTTGAACAAAACAATTCCACTTTAAATTTTCTGAATGTGACATACCTATAGCCAGCATCGTACAAGCACATACTAACAGTAGAATTGCCACAACCAACAATTAAAACATTATCTTTAACGTTTATATACTTTAAAAATATACCACATAATTCTGGATATTCTCCATACCTAAATAAAAAGAAAGAATTATATATGCATATTTAAAATAAATGTAGGTTTAATAATTCCATACTAATATAAATAGGACGTACCATTCAAAATTCTTTTTACCACGTTTCTTGAAAAATGTATTCCAATAATCAACTTGGCTAAATTCTTCAGTCGATTTTGGTAATAGATTCATATTCTCTACGATTCGTTTTGAATAAATTTTAATTGAATGATATCGAACAATATGCAACTATAGAACAACGTTCAAATAACCTAGAACAGTAATCATCAGCCCTAGTAATCGTCAACCCTAGAAAATATCAAAAATTCATTCTCATGTCAAATCATATATATTATTCTTTGTTGTGTTTTCAGTTAGAAATTATATTATTTACATTATATAAAGCAATGTTGTTTTTCCAAATCACCGTAACGATATAATTCTTGAATTGTTATACACTGTATACGATTTATTTATTATTTACAAATATACACATAAATAAATACACACAAATAGATATATATTTTTATTTTAAGAAATTAGTGAGAAATTCGACAGTCACTCGTAAGTATATGAATTATTTCGTTCAAGTTTAGTAACAACATTTCTATGCAAGTACATCATTAAAGGTGGATTCATACTGATATTAGATTTGCTTATAATACTGCTTATAATAATAGCTGTATCGCAAGTACGTAATTTCTGCTCTACTGTTAATATCAATATATGTAGCACATTTGAAACACATATAAATAAAAAGATTAATCTTCTGTACAAAATAAAGATGTATTTTAAAATAAATTAAAAATCCTTGAATCAATACTTTTTCTTTTATGAATAATTTGTTGGCAGGAATTCAAATTTGAATAGATCTATAAAACACAAAATAAATATTTCACATCGAAGATATAAATTTGTCCGATTTTCCAAAAAAAATCTATTTAACGACAAAGATACAGATTATTTATCTATTTTTTTATACAATACGTGAAGTTGAATTTATATCAATTTTCTCCAACTTTATAAATATTAAAAATTAAGATCCCAACAATATTTCTCATGTAATTGAAGATATATACAGAAATTCCATCAATAAATTTTCTCTAATGAAATTTTTTTTATTTTGCATAAATAAAAAGCAGATAAAACTTGTAACATGTCAATTTATTACAAACAAAGTCAATACATTAGTATGTACAACTACTCTGACACATTTAATATATATGTACATTATGTATAAATACGTACACACATTCATGACTCACACTCATATATATCATAAATACAAAAGTTTCCTGTTTTTGTTTGAATATGTAAATATAAACAATGCTCTCATCTTCAAATGATTGACAAGAATAAAATACAAACAAAATATTACATTGTTTTTAAAATTGTATTTAAAAAAAAAACATACCCAGCCTAAAACAAAAAGTTCAATGTATTCTATCACCATGGAAAATTATTTCTTATGTGATATCCAACTAAATCTCCTTTAAACCTTCAAGCTTTGGTCTAACTTTTCCATGTAAATATGTAATTTTAATTTTCTCGCAAAAATAATACTTCTCACAATATTTATATACATGGAAATATGTGTATGCATAAACCATATATTTCTATTTATTTGTAATAGATTCACAAGTTGTAATTTGATGTAATACAAAACTTGTAACGTACGTAACATTACTTAATATTCAGTAATATTTTTTATATGTTCAGAATAAAATATAATTATACAAAAGCAGTTTCATTTGGTTTAGTAACCATTCCTTGTAGTGGATTTTGGATCTATTTAACTTCATTCAGTTGAACTATATATTTATATTAGAATCTTGAAAATTAATTTTTAATAATATTACTCTTTCCAAAGATAAATACACAATATATCATAAAAGTCGCAGTTTTTGCTAGAAAAATTTTCTATATTTTATTCTATTGTATATTTCTTAGAAAAATGTGATATCTAGATTTAACTTAGGCTGAAATATATAATATTCATGTCAATTTTATACATACTTTTCATTAATTTATAAATACATTTTTCTTTGCTGACATTATTATACATTATTATACATGTCTTAAAAAATTATAGCATTAAAGTTTAATATAAAAGTTTAGTTAAAACTATATAGAAATTAAATTGGACTGTGTAAATAGACCCTATACACTTTTCACAGTTAGTTGCAAGATGATTTATCATTCAAGGCAGATATTGATTTATTAAAATAAGATATAATTTAATAATAAATAACTAAAAATTTAAGATTAACAATCGTTGTTTTATTAAAAAAACATTACAAGATTATATATTATTATCTCTTTTTTTTTTGCTATGAAGATATAAATTAACACATCCTTGTTGAATTACAATGTTCAATGCTTTTAAATTAAAAAAAAAAGTACAATAAAATTAATCAAAACAATTAATACAATTTATCTCCCTCATTATCTTGATATTATGGACTTTCTATAGGACTATATATATAATTTTCAACTTTAATGATTCAAGACTTAATTTTTAAGTGAATCTTTATAACAACAAATACTAAATATCGAATTGTTTTAATAAGAATCCAATTTGAATTAAAATGTTTATTAAGAAAACATTTGTTTTATTTTTCAACAAATTAATTCTTAACCATAAAACATTAAAAACTAATCAACCATAACACGTCTGAATGATTGATAAATAATTCCTAAAGGGTATTGAAAGAATAATATCATCTACATGGAATGCTTCACTGAAGCATTGGAAATGATGTCTTCTTTCATATATATTAGAAAAAAGCTGAGTGTGACATCAGTTAACATGCTGTCATTAATGACAGTATTAATTGTATAAACTATCATGATAATCAGTATTGCACTCTCAGATTTGGATAATGAGTTTAAGGAATTTAAACAGGCCTCTGTGATACTAAAACTGGTGACAGGTATGGCCCCAAAGTTTTATTAGGGAAAGCTATTTTTTAATAAAGACAAAGTAATTTGATGAATAATAAATAAAATAATTTTTAAATTCATAAACTAAAGAAAATACTTTTTTACCAAAATTAAATAAACAGTAAAGTAATATAAAAAATAAAATAGATATATAGGAAAAATTTTAAACAAAAGATACAATAAATGAAAATCAAGATATTAAGAAAAATGGTTTATTTATCAATGTCACTAAAATATGAAAAAGTGATATATAAGTCAGAAACGAATCTCTTGTAACAAAATTAAGAATATAAGTCTTTGAGGTGAAATAAAATCTTTCAAAAACAAAAGAATGACTAGTATGCTGGAAAGAACTTAGTTAACATTACATTTAGATTTATATTTATGGTAGAATTTGAAAATTAACAAAACAACTGATAATAAAACTGGAAATAGCAAATTATACATATCAGTCAACAATAACAATAATGCATATGAAAATATTATATTCAGTCAATTATAATAAACTATAGGAAAAATAGCAAGTAATGTTTTTAAAATTTCTCAGTTTTATCCCGTCACTAATGAATTTACTTTATTCTGCACGAGTCCTGTTTTTAAGAAATGTTTTATGAATATGATATATTCAACAAAATACAAATCTTCTTAACATGCATATTATGTTTAAAAAGATATTTAAGTATAAATATTTTGAACCGATCAAATGCTCTGGCAGTTAAATGCTTTATTCTTAATATTTATGTCATTTATTTTAAATCTTAAATTATCAAATCATTTAATAATATAATCCATGGTGAAAGAATTACAAAATTTTCTGACAGAGTAATTATATTACTTCTGACTAAATAAAAATTTATACTTGTTGATTTAGGTATTGTCATTTTAGCAGTAAATCAGTTTTTATAATAATTTTATATAAAATTATGGAAATAATTACCAATAAATTTATGTAGGCACAACATCCAAATTAGCAGACTCTATGCTATATGTATTTTTTTTTAAATAAAAGAAAAACAAGTATTTGGTTTAACATTGGTATTTGTCAAAAAGTATCATCTGTGATATGAAAGAATAGTAGTAACCCAAAGAAGCCGTTGCCAAATCCAACGTGGTATTCTGCATGGTCCAAGACTAGCCATTGCACTGGCTATATGACGCAACCAATCGCGAATACCTCGTGGTGCATGTCCTCCATTGACATAGAGGACATAAGTAAAACCATCTTTGCATTTGCCATGAATTACATAATAATATGGTAAAAAACTATGTAATCGAAAGTGACATCTCTGATAGAACAATATAGCTGGTGCATTGCTGGATAATACATGCAGGAAGACTGCTTTTACGGAAGAACGTTCTGGAGCAGTGACATGTGCTAATAATTGTTCCAATAATAATGATGCAATTCCATTTCTTCTATATGCGCGACGTACACCTAAACTAAGAATATAACCCACTAAACAATCATTTCCTAAACTTGAACACAAAATACCACGATCTTCTGTGTTCAATTTAGCATAAGGCTTTATTTCTGCGACAATGAGTCCAATTATTACTCCACCATATACAGCTGCAAGTGCATAAAACCGTGAGGAACTTGTTATATCTTCATACCACGAATAAGGATAATCTATGACAAAACAAATTAATACTTTAATATAAGTATTAATGTGATTTTTAATACAAAATGAATAATTCATAGAACTAACTTATAACAACATGCATAATTATATTAAATTTATAAATCTTTTACTATTTGACAAAATAATTTATATCATATTTATCAATTAATCCTTTATGGCCTTATTCTAGTTCAAAGATATATGTGTATGTAGTATAATATAATTTTTATTGCACTTAAAATAAACTACTCTAAAATACATCTATATTTTGTCATAAATATGTTATATCATATTTCATTAGAAAATAAATAAAATATGATACATACTTAAATTTATATAATAATTATTAAATATACATTATAATTAAATGGACATAAAAAGTTGCATTATTAATTTATACTTGAGCTTTCTTTTTAATTAATACTAGCTGCCAATTTCATTTTAGCTATATGAAAATAAAACAAATAAAACTTATTACTAAATAGAAATTATCAAACTATTAGATTTAATCTATAAACAAATATTTACTTATTAAATATATACTGATATTATATACAATAATGATCAAGAAATATCATTTATATAAGTTATTACTATCATATACAAGTCTGAAAAAAATTATAAAAAATATACATACAAAACCATGTTTCATAATACAAAACTATTTAATGTCATCATTATAGATATAATAATAACAATAATAGAACATAACATTAAGATATATATCATAAATATTTATTAAAAATGTATGTAATATAGAAATTAAACAAAAGCAAATTAATTAGATGATCTAATAACAAATTTATTTGTTTAGAAGCAAAATATAAATAAAAAACTAGATAAAGTATCATTTTTTTAAAGATTAGATAAATTACATTTGCATTAAAAATAAACATTTTTGACTATATTAAACGTTATAATTTAAAAAGATACTTCACTGTTCGAATTGTTTTCCTATTGCAAGTAATTTAATATTATACTTAAGCTATATTGATTAAAAAATTTTAAAGTATTTAATTACGAAGATTAAACAAAAAGTAATTCTACGTAAATCAAACGTATGATGTCATGATCTAATATTGATGTTGGAAGTAATTTCATCATATACAATTAAATATAATATTTGAAGTACAAAATCTTAAAAAAAAATATATGAATTTGTGAAAAACATCATTATCACCATATTAATATATTGAGAATATATTGAGAAACTTTTAAATTATATTTTATTATTAAAAACATAAAAGTATAAAAAGAAAAATTATAATATATATAACCTTTAAACATTTTTATATATTTTTTGCATCAATCTTATAAAATGTATATTCTACATAATTTTAATTAATTCTACGTGCATAGTAGATTTATTTACTGTTTCTAATTGTATAAAGAAATATAAAATATAACATACTTTATACTAAAAGAATAAATAACCTTAAAAAGAATAAATAACTTAATCATTGACATAAAAAATTAATACAAAAAACTTAACTCATATCTAAATGTAAAAAACATTTTTATTTTTAAAATAATCTAAAATCTATTAAAAATGTCTACTTTTTCTTTTTAATTGAAAAATTAATCTCTTTCAAAGAGTAATCCTTGAAATATTTACATATTTGATATGATACTTAGCTAAAATTGGAATGTTATGATTAAATTAAGACAGCACCCAAAGGGCCAAAATAATGCAGAAACACTATATTTTAAACTAAATTTACTTTAGATATAAACCAGAAAGGATTAATTACATGTGAAAAGCAATTGTAAATTATTCTTTATACGAGGTGTTGTTTACTGGGGGTTTAATTTAAAATTGATATTCCGTACCAATGGGAAACCAATCTTGGCAAAGTGCTCGTACTTCCTCCAAATCATCTGGGCACAAGAACCGTAACTGGACATCACTCAAGACACATAAAGGTACAGTTGCAGGTATCACGGAGGTCTTTTGCTCGTTAGACAAATTTCTTGTAATATTTTCATCCGTGTATTTATGTTTATTTTCTTGAGATACTTTGAAGTCACTTTTCTCAATTTCCGGTAAAATAAGATACCGATTAAAAGATACGGCCATCACGCCACAACTTTTCTACCATTTCATTAGTCATTTCTTTAACGATGTCAAGCATGTCACGTTGCATGTAAACGTTTGCTAGTAAACATATCGAAATCCGCAGACATTTTGTCCCCCTCTCTATAGTCCACTATTTTTGTCTCTTTCTCTTTCTCTCGCTTCTCTTATTGTCTTCTTCTTTCTCTCAATCTATTTCACTCTTTCACCCTTGATTTCCACATATAAGATTGAGTACTATCTTAAAAATATGATCGTAACATGATTCTTTGAATTATTAATTATTAATCTATCATTAATGTATCATTCATTTTATGTTATCTTATAAAAAGATAACATAAAGTATCTTTTCTAAATTTAACGAACGATTTCATCATCATTTTAAAATTCGAAGTGTAATATACACATGTACAAAATCTTTTAAAAAATATAAATTTCATAGATATCTTTATTATCTCTCTGTTATCAACACTTTTACTTTGTAATAAATCATTATCAAAATATATCATATTCAAAAACATAGTGCAACCGTTTATTATTTTTTCATTTAATATATAATAATTAAATACAATTCAAATTAAATATAATATTTTATGAATATATAATTTTATAAAATGTTCATAGTATTCTTTATGCTGATCTAATCGCAGAAGAATGAAAGATTTTCAGAATTTTAGAGATTAGGATCAAATTTATAAATCTTCAAATTCATAGCGCCAATAATTTCTTGCTTTTTATAATATCGAATACCATCTTCTTCAATTTCTCCTTTTTTCGAGTAAATAAATTTAAATAAATTTAAATAAATTTCTTATTATTCTGTTCTCATTATATCTCTCTGCAATATTTTTGTAATATTTCTGCATAAAACATATCACAGATTTAGAAAAGAAACGTAATCTTTCGTACGATGACACATGTTTGACAAAATGTTTTAAGGAATAATTTGATAATATTATTAACATTTATTATTTTTATGCAGAATGCAAACAATAATTTCGTTTTAAATCTGTTATATTTTTTTTAAATTAACGTTATTCCTATATTATGATAATGATTTTTACTTAGATAGATTCCATGAACTAAAGTTAATAAAAATGTATTTGAGAAACTATCCTGGTAAGTTATTACTTATTAATTGCAAAAATTAATCTAATTTACAAACAATAATCAAATGAGTGGTTTCTGCTTAAATAATAAATAAATAATTCAATATGAATAACAAAGATTTTCAAGATAGTCACATAGATAAAAGCCAGGATATTTATAGAGAAATGGAATACATGTATATAGTATACAGTACATACTTTAAGATTACATCAATTACTTTATTTTTCTAATGAAATTATAAATATATTTACAAAAATATATTTTATTCGTTTGTTATTATTTCAACTAGAAATTTCTTGAAAATAATAGAATATCGACTATGGTGGCAATACTGTGATAACTAAACGTAGATTGCCATGAAGTTATCTATGTAATATTTATATTTTGTTAATTTATGGGAATAAATAGTATCGCTTGAAACAACATTGCCTCGGTTATAATTTCTTTTTGAGACTTTTTTGCTTATATTTCCTCGTTTAATTAGGAATTTAAAACGGAATCAGCTTGAACATATGTTAACGGTGTAAACGAATATTTATATTGAAGTACTATATGTACATTTTACACTTTATTATTGTCCTATGGTAATTTGACTGCCTAAATTATCTGAATGTGTTTGTATATATTTTGTACACATATATAAATACATATACAAAAGATGTAATGTAGTAGATGTAATATTATATATAATACCGAATATACGAGTGAAACATGTTCCTTGTGTCTTACAAAAGATTACCCGCTACATTGGGTTATGAAAGTTATAAAATTCTACGAAACTCAAAGGATTCATAAAAGACATAAATTAAAATAATAAGAAATGGTTATGACAAAGAATCATTCAATAAGTCGATCCTCTAGTTGTTTACGAAAATATCGAATATTATTTTTATTTGGTATTACTGTACTATGCGTACAAATTTATTTAGCTCATATATTTTTTGGTCTGGAGATCCGAAGTCGAAGATTTAGTCGGTTGTCTTCAGGAGAAGTAAGTTTCAACTTATGGTTTTTTTTTTTACTATATGTAATGTAGACATCACACATTGCTTTTATTATCACTAACATTAATAAAAATTATTTACTTTTTTTTTTATGTAGGAATCATCTCAGCTTACAGAAGATGAAGATTTACCAAAAGGTTTACGTCAATTGAAGCTTCCACCTGACAAAACTAGTAATTCAAATAAAATTTTACAATTTCAGCGAAACCGTACTACTAGAATAAAACTAGATCGTAAATCATTAAATTTTACACCATCTTGTGAATTTACTGGCAGAGAAGCAGTGAGTGCTGTAACACGTGCACAAAGTCAAGTATGCAAACAACGCATTGTCAATGTGACGTGCCTTAATCAACAGGGATTATTATACCCAGAAAGAATACAGTCTCTATGCCCTCATTCTCCAGGATTTATAGACAAACCAGACAGCTTAGGGTGTTTTAAAGATGATAAAACATTAAGAATTCTTTCTGGTTATTACCATGTTTTTAAAGGGAACAA
Source organism: Tetragonula carbonaria (assembly GCA_032399595.1). Classification (NCBI taxonomy): domain Eukaryota; kingdom Metazoa; phylum Arthropoda; class Insecta; order Hymenoptera; family Apidae; genus Tetragonula; species Tetragonula carbonaria. The sequence goes on from JAUCRC010000011.1 coordinate 8,143,171, forward strand.
TTCTCCAGAACGTTGTGCTTTCTTATGTCTCCAATCAGGATATTTGTATGCTGGTACTGAATACTCGTAAGTATTTCACATGTTTAAGAAGTTAAATTAAAAGTTAAATCAAACATCATATATATTTGTTTTTAGCGTCGAATGCTTTTGTGGAATGGAGAAACCATCTCAACTTAAACGATTACCAGATTCTAGCTGTAATATGAAGTGTTCTGGTAATCCAAAATATTCTTGTGGTGGATATTTAACAATTAATGTGTTTTGGACTGGAATTCAGAGTAAGGAAGTAAAGAATTGAAACATTTATGTAATATGTACATTTATTATTGATTTTAATAATGCAAATTTATAATAAGTTTTATCTTTTATTTCATAGAATTTAAAGCACAAGAAGCTCGAAATACGAGCGTAGATGGTGAAAATGAAAAGCCTGCTCGGATAGCATATCTATTAACAGTAAATGGCAGAGCCAGTCGACAAGTAAAACGACTTATCAATATTCTTTACCATCCTTCACATTTATTTTACATTCATGTTGATGCGGTAATTAAATAAATTTTTCATTTTTCTACACATATACCATCGTGAAGTCGTTAATACGATAGAAGAACACGTTGTAATCCATGTCTTTTATATTTTCAGCGACAAGATTATCTTTATCGAGAAATGTTAGAAGTGGAAAAGTCTTGCAAAACTAATAACATTAAGGTGGCAAGAGGAGAAAATTTAAGACATGCAAGTATTTGGGGAGGTGCAAGTCTTTTAACAACTCTCTTAAAATCTGCACAGCAAATGCTTGCACATCATCATCATTGGGATTTTCTTGTAAATCTGTCAGAATCTGATTTTCCTATAAAAAATAATGTGCAATTAACTCAATTCCTTAGCTTGAATAAAGGTATGAATTTTGTAAAATCTCACGGAAGAGAAGTTCAACGTTTTATCACCAAACAAGGTTTGGACAAAACTTTTGTGGAATGTGAAACTCGCATGTGGAGAATAGGCGATCGTAAATTACCAGATGGTAAATGTACTTTCTGTTTTTATTTGTATTTCATACTATTTGCAATTTATTACGAAAAGATTGTTTTTTTAGGTATTCAAATAGATGGTGGTAGTGACTGGGTAGCTTTAAGCCGAGATTTTGTAGAATATGTTGCTAATCCAAATCCAGATACATTAGTGACTGATCTCTTAAAAGTGTTTAAATATACTTTATTGCCTGCCGAATCATTTTTTCATACAGTTTTACGTAACTCAAAATTTTGCAATACTTACATAGATAATAATCTACATGTTACTAATTGGAAGAGGAAGTTAGGATGTAAATGCCAGTATAAAGCTGTGGTTGATTGGTGTGGATGCAGCCCAAATGATTTTAAACTTGAAGACTTTAGCAGAATTCGTAATACAATAGATCGCAATTTATTTTTTGCTCGAAAGTTCGAATCTATTATCGACCAAAGGATCATAGACAGGGTGGAAGAATGGCTGTACTCTGAAAATTTAAATAAAACCATAAATGCAAAAGGTTACGATGCTTACTGGCAAAGTTTGTATCATGCAGCAGATTTGAGTCCTTTGACTGATGATGCACAATTGACTGTTTCAAATTCCTTAGCAAGGTTGATTTTTCATAAATTAAATGTAAATTATAAAGATGTCCGTCTTTTGGAAACAACTGCCTATTTTAAACAAAATCAATTTGTTGGAATATTAATTCTTGCTGAAGTTACATTACAACAACAAACTGTTCAACAAAAACGAATAGAGTCGTTGGTCTATCCAAGACATAACTTTTCTACTAGTAGAGAATGGTTAGGAAAGATACAAAGTTTATCTGTTAATACCGATTATGATCAAAAAGAAAAGACATTTAGAAATTTAATAGGAAGTATAGGACCATATTCATATCCAGTTTTATCATATGAATTTGATATTGGAATTACAACGCAACAAAATCTGTCAATATTATGGGTGGACCCTTATGGTCGATTAGCGGAAGTTAATTATATACAGCTTGAAGAAATGACATTAGTAAATATAAGAGTTTTTTAATTGATTGTTTTATGTTTAATATACTATAGATAACTAATATTTTTCCTGTTTTCAGACAGGGTATGTTAAACCGCAATTCAATGAACATCTAGTTGTGGGTACATGGCATCTATTCTTAGTTGCTGATTCTTTATTAGTGGCAAAAATGAATTTCTTGGTGACTCCTTTAGCGTATTGGAAAAATAAGAAGATTGATCCAGAGAAAGCTAAGGAAGTAAATAATGCGTCTGTTGACAGTTATCATATTACTGAAGAAATGAGCAAAAAGTGGTCACATTTATTAAATTCAGTAAATTTTTACGAACGCACTACACATATGACAGATAATGAAATTAAGATTAATTCTAACTTGGATCAATGGATAGACAAATTAGTACAGAAACATTACGAAATTGATAAAATATGTAATGTTAATGATACTGAATTAAAGTTACAAAAGTGTATTAATACTTATTGGAGCTCATTGAGTCCAGATACAAAGGCTGATATCAATAACCTATGTTAAAACTATTAATTTACTAAATATGTGCCATTCTCGATATTTTTAAAATTTAACTTATTAAATACGTGTAAAGGTGTTAATAATCTTTTTAGATATTTTTATATCAAATACATGCTATACATATTTATATGGTCTATTTTAAAAGTATTTTACATCCTAAAACTAAAAAATTTTAAACTAATATAAGATAATTTTTTATCTTTCTTTGCGTAAAAAAATTTGAATGTTAAAAGTTCAATAATCTGATTATTTTACTGTAATGAAATGCTTCTTATCTATTTGTATAAAACTTTGTGTAAAGTTAATGTATATACATATTGTGTGTGTGTGTGTGTGTGTATATATACACATAAATTTTTTTCTTATTTGCGATAAATTTATATGCAATGCAGAAAATTTAAGTTCATTTTTACATGGAGATATAGAAAACATAATTTTTGTTAAAAGAAATAATTAATCTTTTTTTGCTATATAATTTTCATTTTGAAGAATAATGAATTACGTCTTACATTTTACGAGTAGAAACTATAATTTCCCAGTATATCTTGATATTCTCAATATTTCTCAAAATTTGAATTACATTTCTATAAAGTATTGCTACATGTGCCTTCAATTTTATTAGTTCATAGAAAATTGAGATTTCAATAATAATTGTGTATGTATATCACAGAGTGATATAAACTAAAAATATTAATTTATTAAGTCAACGTATTTTTAAAAGATCATACGTATATTTTATTTTACAAGATGTAATATCTGTTGTATAATTTGTCTGTACATGTTTACAGTGATGCTTAACTATACAAAAATACTTATATTGCTATTCTTATATTCTTTATAAATAGTAAATAAAAAAAATTAATTAATTTAAAAATTATTTTACCACTTAAATTGTTGTGAAATCAAAATAATGAAATCAAACAGTTCTCCAATTACCTATACGATTATATTAATGTACTAAATAATGAAAATTAACTAAAAATAGTTACAAAGAATAGTTTATTTTCAAATAGAAATTTTTGAATTTAATAAATCTTCATTAATATTTAATTGTTTAATTTAAGTTCTTTAATTTAAGTATCTAGACTATTATTCAAATTCTGTTTCATATAAGTGATACTAATATAATGTGATGTATTTAATTGATTACTAAAATCCTGTTCATGAATAAAAGATCTTTAATAAAAATAAATTTTAGAAATATTAATTTTATTAATTTTGTTTAAAAATTACGATAATGATCTGTACAAAATAAAAATTTATTTATTTAGTAAAACTTTGCTCATCTATGAATTTCAAATTTACCGCTAAAAAATATTCAAGATATCGATCCTTGTGAATTTGTATATATATTGCTATCGTTCATGTGCTTTCTACAATGCGTATATTATTGCTGTCTATAACTGCTGTTATATTAAAATATAACATTTAAAATGTAACAAGTTAATATAATAGGAAAGTTATAAATTTTATAAAAATAACACTGGCATTAAAATAGTTTATATTCAATATCATGATAAATAAGAACAAACAGTTAAAAATATTTTATTAACTTTTAAATATTGTCATAAAATTCAGTCTCCTACCGTTTTGTATTTGTGGGTATTACATGCTCGATTATTTCTAATAAATTTTAAATTTATACGTGATTTAATATATTAATAAATATTAATAAAACCAACAGATTAACTATGAAGAAATTATTTTTTGTGATCACAGTGTACAATATCTGTAAAATATATTAATAATTATTTAGATAATAAAGAGGTACCTCAATTAAAATTAAACAGTTTTGTAAACATAATATAATAAAGTACAAACCCTTCTCGATATTTTTACACGAAGGAAAAATATAAACATTAATAGAATTAAGGAACACTGCCAAATATATAAAATAATAAAAATTATTCAAACAAACAAATATTACCAAAATGTATAACAATCTGAAATATATTTCTTAAATATATTCAATTTAATATAATAACGTCAATTCAGAACAGAGCTAATAAGATCTAACATAACCATATGTAATGTTACATAAATAAAACCATGAAAATGTATAGATTAATGCATCATCAGAGATTTGTTTTTCAAAATCAAAATGTTTTATTTCTTACTTGTATACGATCTCAAAAACAAGAGAAAAAAAACTTGGAAAAAAGTAAAATGTCTAATATAAAAAGTTATTGGTTTGACAAATATATAAATTATATAAAAAGTTATGATCGTGTACTAGAGAAAAAATTTCCAAAGACAATGCATGTATATCGTATATTTAGCGTTGGTACCAACGATTTATACCAAGATGTAAAAAAATTTCTTTTGATATTGAAAAAACAAAATATTGATAAGCAAAATAACTTAACTCATGATGAACTAAAATTGAGCTACACAATGCCTAAAGATTTAAAACAGATATTTCCTGTTTTGTTAATATCTGCCATTCCTTTTACAACTTATATCATCTTTCCTCTAGCATATTATTTTCCAAGATACCTTTTAACTTCCCATTATTGGACATTGCAACAAAGATTTGATTTTATGCTACTGGACCAAAAGAAAAAATTAAAACACAACAGGCCATTGTTTAGGTGCATGCAAGCAGAGCTTAACAATATTAAAAATCAGACACTGAAATTGAAATGGAGTGGTATTATTGCAAGCCTTGGCAGTGGTACACATCCTAATGTGAAAGATATTATTGCTTGTTCTGAATTATTTGCGGAAAAACCATACTCATTAAATAGCCTTAAAAAAAAACACAAAGTATGTTGATCTCAATTATTTAGTACATTAATTTCATATTTATAATTAACAAATTTTAAGGATAAAATATTCTATGAAAAGTGAAATATAATACTGAATTATATTTTAGAAAGAATTACTTAGCATACACAATATATCAACTTGGACAATTTTTAAAAGACAAAAATTAAAAGAACGAGCTATACTAATAAAACAAATGGATCAAGCTATACAAAAAGAAGGTGGATTTACAACAATGTCAAATGATGCAATACGTTGGGTATGCATAAAATAATTTTTTAATATCTTCAATATTCTTTCATACTGTTTATTTATATTGATTTCTTTACATATATTTAAATTATAAAATACACTCTTATTACATACATTTAAATTATTAAATATTTTAGGCACTTTCATTTAGGGGTCTAAATCCTGCAACTATGTCTTTAGAAAGTATGAGAAATTGGCTTGAACAATGGTTTATGATATCAAATACAGTGGATGAAAACACATTGTCATTATTATTACATAGTCCAATATTGTTGGCATACAATCATCCAACTAATTGGATACTTTTATATTCTTGAAACAACACTATTAAATATTTGTTTTTTTTTATTATAAAAAAATGTATAAGAATTATACTAGAAATACTTGTGTTTGAATTGTTTATGTAAATTATTTTATGTTAATATTTAATTTCAACTCTCATTGTATATGTAATATATGTAATTTATTGTATTTAATTTTAACTTTCACTGTATATTATATGTGTAAATAAAATGTATATTTAAAAAGGATACAAAAATGTAAATTTTCATTAGTGTTATATAAATTTTATCAGAAAATTTTCTTTTTTACTTAATAATACTTTTTTATTTCTTTGAATATAAGTTATTTTAGGAAAATAAAGGAAGCAAGAATAACATGCACGTAAAATGATTATAACTTGTATATGTATAGTTAAAATACTTTCATTTTGTTAAATATACATCTTTCATTCTATTATAAAACGTCATTACAAAATATAATTCTTATTTTTTGTATATGTTTGAACATAACATAATACAAATGTAATTTTTATTAGCTATTAAGTATAAATTTCATCAATTGTCAAAACATAAATTTTCTCATCAAATTACATAAATATGATATGTTGTTTGAAATTAATAGATGCTAAAGCAAACTTCAAAAAGTATCAAAACAATGTTATTAATAATGATACTAATTTGTATTAATCAATAGGTATATAAGCAGGTAGAACACCAATTGGAGGACGTCTTAATACTTTTGAATCAGAAATAATTTCTGATTTATTACTGTTTTCATTTGTTTCTGAATTTGTATTATCACATATTTCAACTGATGTATTGCAGATTGAAGAATGAATTGCAGATTCTATATTTTTCATAAGTTTAATTTTTTTAATAATATTTTCCCTTTTTTTATCAAGAGATTTATTTAGAACATCTGTTTGTTCATAATATCTAAGCCTGTTTTCAATATTAAAAGATGAAGTATTTTTTGTAACAGGAGTTACTGTTTGATTGCAATGCGTACTGTACTTTCTTTTTAAATGGTTTTGTTTCTTAGAAGAGGATTGTGTTTTATGTGGATAAGGACAATGCTTACCTCTACTGCATTTTTTTGTTTTCTCAAACTCGGGACATAGATTTTCATGACGTTGCTTACACTGTAAAAGAAGAAACTTCCAGGTTTTTTGAAATATTGTCTTTTAGAAGTTATTAATATATTATGAATTTTGAGATTAATTTTATAAATAATTATCAATATTTAAAAATTAATGAAAAAATAATTATTTATAGACTACGAACATATAAATACTAAACACATAAAACTATTATAAAAAAAAAAAAATAGAAAAAATAAATTATAATATTTTTAAAAAAGATAATTCTGCTAAATACTTAAAATTTGCATTAAAATTTAATTTTATTTTATATTATTAAATTTAACTCAAATTTGATAAGTATATCAACATATAGTCAAGTTGCTGATGTATCACTTCTTCGATTTCAATAATTTTTGAATGAGTAGAAACAAATTTTTTCTACAATTGTTAAATTTGATTTTTAAGATATGTGTAGAAAAATGTTCAAAATGTTGATTTCTACATTAACATTTCTAAACATATTTAAAAATATTTAATATTTAATATTTAAAAATAAACATATTTAAAAATTATTAAAATCGGTAAAGATGTAACATCAGCAATTTTATCTAATATATTTTACGCTGTACGATACATTTATATTTAAATGATAGAATTGTCTAATTGTTAATGTTCAATATTCCTGATAAACATGTGTATCAATTTCAAAGATTTAATAAGAAATAATAATTATTTTAATTGGAATAATAAATATTGCACTTACCTCACTACCTTTGGCACAGTATCCTTGTAAGAAATCTATACAAATTGGAGTACTGGAAGAAACTTTGATGTGACGATAAGGACAAGCATCTCGGGTACAGCAACCTTCTAAGAAGTACTTGCAAGTTGGCATTTTTTCTGGACCAACATCATGAGATAACGGACATTTATCCAATAAACAATTTCCTTGAAGAAATCTAAAAATATTTTATCTATTAAAAAAACAATATTCTTTTTTATATATCACATAAATAAAAAATACTTACTTCTTACACAAAGAAATTTGTTTTTTATCATGAAGTTTTACACAAATTCCTTTTTCATGATTTGAACAATATCCAAATTTTTGGAATATCAGACATGGTTGGTTATTTTTTTGCATTTTGTTTCGTAATATTTGTATACTTTTTTGTTTGACTTTATTGCTGCAAGAAAGAAAAAATTAATAAAATGATTATAAAAAATTGATTATATAAGAAAAAAGGTATAATATAAAATTAAACTCAAAAATATGATATAAAATATGAAAATAATACACATGAACAATAGTAATTACATACCTTATATTATTTTTATAATTTATTTTTTGCGACATATTAAATGAAGATTTAATTACACTTGTTGTATTTAATATCTTTGTACTTGAATTGTCTGAAGTTTCTTTTAAAGATTTTACTCTACATAATTTTTTCCCATTAGTAGCTATAATAAATTTGTCTTTAAGATTTATTACTCGTTTTTCTAAAATTGAAATACAAGAAATATAATATTTATGTTATGCATTCATATAATTTTATATTACATAATATTTACTTACTTTTTACTCCATAACTTTTACGTACTAAGTGATTTTTGGAAGATTTATAAACAATTCCACCAATTGTAATTAGTTCCATTTTATTATTCCTAGAATATATTCATAAATTGATTAATTTTTAAAATACAATTATAAGAACTATCTGAAACTTAAGATTTAAAGAAAATTTGTTAAATTATTTTAAATACTTACACAGTTTTTTTCTGAACAAGATTTATACGTTCTCTTGCATTTGTTGTTTTTGATACAGTTCGATCTATTCTGTATTTGTTTATTTTTGGTTTTATAACTGGTGATTTTACAATATTATTTCTATTAATTGACTGTTGCAAAGAATTTATTATCTTTGTTTTCATAAATTTTTGAGGTATAGGTTTAATATTTTTTACTAGAGAATTTGAAGATCTTTTAATTTTATAAAGTTCAACTTGAGAAGTACTAAAGGATTTTCTTAATCCTCGTTTTACACGCAAAAGTTTTCTTTCTGATAAAGCTACAATGCCGGAATTGTTTACTTTCTTTTGATTATGAATAACCTTTGGAGAATTTGTACTTTTAACAAATTTTAATCTTGAACAAGTAGGATAAGTAATATTTTGTACAACTATTTCTTTACGCTCTGCCAGTTTAGATTGTACAGAGGAAGACAATTTTTTCATTAATTTTGGATTAACATGCACTGATTTTTGAATAGAATTTGTATTTGTTATATTTAAAGAATTACTTTGGATATCTTCATTAGAACTGATAACATTTTTCATCATTTTTGGATTAACATGTACCAAAGATTTCTTATGTAATTTTGGATTAATATATATTGCAGAATTTTGGTGTTTAAAGTTTGGATTAATATATACATTAGTACTTGTCAACATGTTACACGTTATAGTAGATGTTTTCGACAATTGTTGAGATTTCTGAAGCAAATTTATATACATCCCAGATTTTGCAGAATTCAAAGTCTGATTCAAGATAGGTTTTTCGACACAATGTGACTTATCTGGCAATTTTTTCTTATGATTTTCTATTAAACCTGAAAATAATACATCATAATGTTATTAAATTGTAACATTTATATTTTATGAAATATGTATAATATAGGTCATAAATTATTATTTATACACATTAATAGAATCACAACTGTTAAATGTTCAGATTAATAAAAGAAAGGTACTATAAAAATGGAAAAAAATATGAGCATATGGTATTTGAGTTGAAGACTTCCAAATATTTATATAAATATGTCACAAAAATATTCTTAATGCGATAACGTGTTGTGATATATTGAAATAATAGTATGATTTTGTTCCGTTTTGTTTTGTTTGAAATATTTCAAAACTGCTATTCATTATAATGATCAACTGGAATATTGTAAAAAATTGTAAACTTACGCGTTAAATAGTGTATTTCCTTGATTAGACTTTCATCCATATTTGATAATATAAAATGTTGTTTTTTTAACTGCTTTTACTCAATAAATGAAGGAGAAGAGATTAAAGATAATAAATTCGTAGTATAGAAAATTTTACAAATTAATGCACATATATATTGCACAAATTACAACACGTTGACTTTCGTTATGCCAATAGAAATAAACTATATAAAAATAGATGTCGCTTTTCGAAAAGCTACAAACACTAGCACTGTATGCGGACGATAAATGAATTATTTTCTATTATGGTCGAATAGCGGGATATTTGAACTTGTAACTTTTAATTCTATAAACATGATACATTTTTATCATCAATTTATGATAATAAATATCCGCTACAACAAATTAATCTTACAAAATATTTTTTATAATGATATATAAGATTTTATAAAAGTTGGATATCTAATTTCATTATTACAGAAGAACTGAAGTTAACAAATATAAAATTGTTTAAATTGCTTGAAAATTAGTTGCGTCCCATGTTCATTTTTATTATTTTTAATTTGCAAAAGTTGTATGCACAGAATAATATTTATAATATGAATAATATATATTTAATAAAGACGTGCGATAGGAAGTAAAGATTTTAATCTATAGTCATCGCACACTTGACAGTGCCAGGTTTGTTTACTTAATGTGCACGGAATATTCATAGCCACAGTCTAATTTGCATATGTATTTATGTGCAATGTCAATTTATTATTAACATACGTACGCGTAAGTCAATTTAATTTTGAATGTTACGCATGATATCAATAGTTACAGAGAAGAAACAGAAGTGAACTACTTGCATGCCCATTAGTGACGTCGTATATTAAATTTAAAACGATGGTAAGTATTTTATACAGTCAATTTGCAAGTCAGTGTATTAACAATAAGTCGGAATGATTTCTGTTCAAATAATTCGCGCTTTTTCAAAAATGTTTCTTTTAACTTACACGCAAACGCAGAATGTATTGATCTGTATCCACGAATATACTGGGTCGTGTATAAAAGCTTTGTAACTTACCACTAAACTTATATATATCTACTTGTACTCAAAGAGATATCTTTTTTATGAAGAAAAACCGAAAGATTATTTTACGTATATGGAGGTTAGTGATGACGCGCTTCATTGTACTTATTTTCGCTTTACACGCTGAAAAATTTTAATTGTACATTCTTTTTCCAATTTGTACAAACGTTTCCTTCATTCCTTCATTTTAATAAATTGCTATTAGCTTGTTTTATATTTTAATCAATATATTTTTTAATTATACACGTTTTTCTTATTATTAATATTTCTTATTTAATATTTCTTATTATTAAATATATTACGTTGTGAAATAAAAGTCATTAATATTTATAAGAATTTATATTTGTCATAAATAACAATAGCTATGTATATCAGTATATTCTTTCATTTCGAATATATTTCATTATTGTACATTATGTTTGTTATCGAATGTATTTAATAAATGGGAATAAAAATTATTTACTATGCTTTAAATATTCCTTTACTAGGATAATTTTTAAAAACATGTAAACAACTGCTCATGGAATCAAATATAAAATATTTTAAATCCTCTAGCAATGTAAAATATACACGTGCACTATCATATAAAGATTTAACATCAAGAAAAATTTGTTGTATAAAATAATTATTGATAATTTTCTACAAATTGTGTAGTAATTTGAACTTAATTTTCTTTTTAACTGAATAATTGAATTTTTTCAGATTGAACACTTACAAATTTGAAAATATCATTAACTACAAATCATTAATATTTAATTAATGATTAATTAATCATTAATATTTCTAGTTACGTATAATATACAATTTTATTTGATCTTTATTAAAATGAGATACTTCTATATGAAAGCACAACAATATTTCATAGTGCATGTCATTCTCAATTCGTTATATATATATATATATATATATATATATATATATATATATATATATAATGTCATGTACATACAATACGAAATGGAAATAAAAAGGTTTACTTGAAGTTTTATTTCAAAACAGCAGGTTCGTTGTGAATTAAAAATTTATATTTGTATATATCATCACTTAAAATTATGATTTAAAATTTTTAATAATTTGGTTTTTATTATTTTTAAATATATATATATATATACATATGTATATTTAAAAACGAATGTGTTCTATTACAGAAATAAATACGAAACTATACAAATTAGTAATTACCATACTAGTATGCAATTAAAATATAACGAGAAAAATCTCAATATATGTCATATCTCATTATTTTGAAACAGATTAAATCAGATCGAATTCAGACCAAATAAACGTTAATTCAAGTTTTAAATTCTTCAAAGATTACTTTCGTTCTGAAAAGTGACTATATAGAAGTATAACCTTTTAATATTGAATAAATCCAGAAAATTGATCGAATAAATAAATCCAGACTGACTAAATCCAAGGCAAAATTTTAATTACGCATTTTTATGGAATGTGATATTTTTGTTAAAGTGGATAATTATTAATGATGGAAGCCCGATGATCCCATTTACGCCAAAAATTAATTTAAAAATAGAGAAGTGAGAAAAAAGAACGAAGGATAGATAGAAGTGCGCAGCATCAGTATCGCGCAGGCTTCGTTCTTCCAGCATCAACGGGTACAATCTCAATATCAGTACCGAAAATTTCGCACAGTGCAAGGTGGAAGTTGAGAAATCGCGACGTGCTGCAACACTATTGCGCGTAACGCTGCACTTCGTTCTTTATTTCCCCTCGTTTTCTTCCGCCGTTGTATTTTTTTCTTTACTGTATATATCAGTGGATACGTATGTATGTATCACGTTGCACAAAGGACTACGTTTGTCGCAGCTTTGGACGGGATAAATTTTAGCACGATCTTCTGTTTGCTTTTTTAATTCAACAGAAGCATCGGGACGTCGATAGTCTTCTCCGATGGCAGATCACGATAACATTTACGACGACGAGGTAATTAATTGATTCACTTGCATTTTCTGTGAAATTTTCGGTTTCCTTTCATCCGCCTTGTTGGAAATTCTGAATCTGCTTGATGTTGGTAAACTTTGTTAGAATGTATACTATACATAAGGTATAATTAAATATATACTATATGACGTTTGGTCACACGTTGAATGGTATCTTGAAAAGTTGATCATTTTTTTTTAAAATGATAATATGGTACGAAACTTTTTGTAATGCACGATATTTCTTCTTTGGTATTAACAAATTTGTCTTTAATATTTATACAAGGGATTTAAAGAAAAGAGTACTTCCCGTGCTTCTCGCAAAGTGACACGTTTTATTAACTATGTTGAAAATTAGAGCAGGAATTTATTGATCGTAATTTTTAAATTTTACGTTTTTTGTTTTATTATAAACATATTTCTGTTGCTGTGCTATTTAATTACACCGTATACACCTAAATTTTTATTTGACGAAATAACTTTTTGTCGATGATTTTGTCTAAAAAAAATATTTATTTATAATATGAGAGGAATTTTCATATTAAACATTTTCGATATATGCGACTAATTACTAATTACTATTTTCTTTAGTTATTATTTTAATAAGATTATTAACATATTAATATAGTTTTATTATTTCTTTATAAAAATCATAATTTAAAAACAATTATTCTTAAATTACAAGATCAATACTATCTTCTCCATAAATGTAAAAAGTTAACATTGACCTACATATAATTCTAAAATTAAAATTACAGTAATCAATCACTTTCTTCTATAGTTACAATATTATACTATTGCTGCTATAAAACTACTTAGTATTTGTTTTAGATTTTACACAATAATGTATACAGTTCTAGATATAATTTTACATATAAGTAATATTGTAATATTGTAATAAATTCCTTGTATCACATTTTCTTAAATATTAGAGAAATATTTATTTAATACTTATTTTTCTTGCTTCGCTTTTATTTCTTGTAATTTTGTAATTTTTTAAATGTGATATTTCTATTTTTAACATTTTTGAACATTTTTTATTATCTTATATTTTAAATGAATTAGTTAACAAATTTTACTATGCGTATAGTATGATTATCTGGCATTGGCGTTAGTGAGTACCTTTGTGATAGGAGCTTGTATCAGCGAATCCGAATCAAAGGAATTGGCGTGGCATTTTAATAGCTCTTCTTGTGATCGTTGCGGTCTTAACACTAATTGTGACATCCGTTGCCTTATTAACACCGCCAGATGAGGGTCCCAGAGTACGAGGTGCTAGAATAAGACTTTCCGAGGTAAATAATTATTTTGGATAGCAATTAAACTATTACATATTTGTACTTATAATATTAATATTTTAACTCTTGAATTATTTTTTTAATAATATAATTCATTATTTTAGTATCGAAGAGAGTATTTGCTTAAAGCAACATGGAAAATGGAGAATTTTTGTTAATTTCTTTTTTTAAAACATACTGATTACAAATTTTTTTTACAATCATGGATCATACACCAATGTCTGTAAAGGATATATTTTAATATATGATCAAAGATTTCATTTAAATTACATTGGCGCTGCAAGTGAAATCATAAATGTTGTATTAATCAATAGATGTTATTCATATTTTAAGTATCTTAATGAGAAAGAAGGAAGTAAAAAAATCCCTTGGAAAGATCATCCGTTTTCATGAATATTCTTTTGGCTAGGAGATTGCTAGGATCAATTTGATCTTGAATCTTTCGAAGACATCCAGAAGTCTTTTGACCTATTCGAGTTGATTTCGTCTATTAAAAATTCTTCAATCTTTAAATATTTATCTAATGGTTGTAATAATTTTACATTCTCTATTTCGCGATCCGATATCGTTGGTTATAATATTTCTTCAACTCTTTCTTTTCTTCTTTTTTAAAGAGATTTCACGTTACTGTATATACTGTTTTTAATATTCATGAACGTCCTCTGAGCAAGCATAAAATAAAGTATTACTTGGACCTTGTTCCAAATCCATAATTTCACTTTTAAATTATCATTTTCCAGTCGGTACAACGATTTATTTCACAAACTTTTTCAATTAATAGGCACGATCCATCGCCTAAGTTTTTATACTAGCGTTTGAATTTAATTTCAAAATTTAAGATTTAATGAGAGAAAGACTTTATTCAAATTTCAAAGTGTATGTTTTGAAAATATTCTTGCAATAAAATACTTAAATAAATAATGAAATAAAAAGAATTTCCATTTTATTACAGTCAAGCTCAGCAATACTCATCTAATTATTATATCAATGAAAATGATGTTATATAATAATTAATAATAAATAAATAAATAGTTAATAGTTCATTAATATAAAGTAAATATGTTTGTAATAAATATGTAGGTACTTTCTGGAGAATTAACACCCCTTTTCTTCAATGGATCATGGGTAAGCGGACAGCATATTTGCTACCGGGATGTATGGGGTGGAATTTCGCTATTGTACGTCTCTTCAAAAAACATCACTTCTCGCAGTTTAATGTCCAATGAAACTTTTGTAAGTTCAAGTTATTTAAATATTTTTATTAATTTTGTGTACTTCTACATAACAAGATAATTTAATATAAAACAAACAAAAATTATGTTTAACAGGTACGTATATCATTTTTTAATGTGTAAATATAGAAAATTGCGTCTGTTAGAATATATTTGTATACTTACACTAAGGCTTTCTAGAAAAAGAGAACATTAAGAGGTATTTTGCATACAGAGGACACTGAATCCCGCCAAGTTCTCATTGTCACCGGATCGTAATTATTTGCTCCTTGCGCACAATGTGAAGAAACTCTTCCGATATTCGTACTTAGCGCAATATACAGTTTACGATGTAAATACACGGTTAGTAAGCATAATTTAGATGATAATTTTAATTTAGAATAATGAAGAAATTTGCAAAACTGGATTTTTTAATTATTAAAAGAAAAAACAAAAAAATTAATTTGTAAATATCTATACAAATATACAAATATACAAAATTATTCTAAATTATTTTTTATTACTGTTATTTATTTATTATCATTAGACATTCATCATTATATTGTTACAGAGAAATTATACCATTGACTCCACATCCTGAAAAAGAAGTTCATCCTTATCTTTTATTGGCACAATGGACTCCACGTGATCATGGTTTAGTTATGGTTCACGATTATGATATTTATTATATAACAAGTCCGAAAAGTAATACAGGATATCGTGTTACTGATACAGCAATTCCTGGTATTCTATCAAATGGACTACCAGATTGGCTTTATGAAGGTAACATAATTGAAATATTGTGTATTGTTTTTTCGAAAAGAAATATGTGATAAAATATTTTATATGTATAAATTTTTATACATACATTTACAGAAGAGATTTTACATCGTGCAGAAGCAATTTGGATGTCATCGGATGGCCATATGATGTTATATGCTTCTTTTAATGATTCACTTGTTGAGGAAATGCATATATCTTGGTTTGGAGAAGGAAATAAAGCTTTGTATCCTGATATACGATCTTTGCGTTATCCTAAGGTAAATTTAATTTGATTTATTATTTTGGATTAATTATTATACTTTTTTAGTACATGTATATTATATGTATTATAAAGTCATCGTAATTATTTTTAAACAATTGTTCTTTTTTTTTTGATATATGATATTGTAGCCAGGAACACCAAATCCAGTAGTACGACTCTATATAGCAGACTTGGCAAATCCAAAGAACATTCATACGAAGGTAGTGAAACCGCCACCTATCATCGAGCATGTGTGAGTTTTCTTACAAAGTTTGGAATATGAAGTGCTTGAACAAATTCTCTCTTATTAATTTTTCCTCATTAGGTCTAATTATTCGTCTTAACAAAAAAAAAAAGAATGAACAAAATTGAAAATGTCTTGAATAGAGATTGCACTTTGTTTTTTACAAGAAACATTTAGATGTTTCTATGGTGACACTCCCGAGGTACTTCAAAAAAGGAAGCATAATCTTTCGGCAAGATACTTTAAAATATACATGAGGAGTAGTTTCTTGGTTTAAAATGAGCTGGCTTTTAAGAATACTTTTTAGTTTAAAATAAACTTAAATAGAAAAATATAATCTTTGTTTTGTTCCTTAAAGAAAAATTATTTTGGTCTAATATTCTGTAGTGAATTTCACAATTTCCTAACTTCTGTAGAAAGCGAGTTTATTTCTAATTTACAATATGATGAAGAAATATTTTTTGTACCATTTTCTAAAATATTAACATCCATGCATTTTTTTCAGTTAAACTAAAAAGCATTAAAAATATTTTAAATATTAAATGTAGTTAAATAGAATTTACATTTTCTGATAGCAAGACATGATTCATTATATTTTGTTAAACATGTAAAAATTCTTAAATTTTCTATAAAATTATTATTTTATTCGTATACTTTCATATGTAGATTTTTTATCCACATATATATTTTTTATATATTCATCACATAGTATTCTGCATACATAAGTAATTTTTTGCACTCATGATAATTTAAATATTTATGAAGCTTTTAAAGAATTAATTTTTAAAGAGTTAATCTTAGAAATCATCTCATTTTAATCCCCATAATGTGATATATGTAGAAAATATTTTTTTCATTTTTAGCACATGAACGATTATTTAATTGTGCTTAGCGATTTTAATTCACCAATTTTTTTAGTGTGCATTATAGACATCCTTCTTCTTAATTTGCTTTCATTTCTTTGCTATCTTTAAAAATATAGCTTCCTTTTTAACATAAACATTAACAGGGGAATTTAGATTAGCAACAATTCATATATATTTTATTATCATTAAAATAATTAAGTTTTACTAGTTTGCATAGATACAATCAGCTATTGGTAGTTTCATTAAGTTGCATTTTTATAGATTTAATTAAATATCATGCAAATTGCTTTAATTAAATACTAAATAAGTTAAATTAATTATTAAATATTATTATATAATATGCTATAAACATTATCAATATTTATATTCAGAGAACATTACTTTACTACGGCTTCTTGGGTCTCTTCAACGGAAGTCTGCATAACATGGTTGACCCGTGCACAAAATCTTTCTGTTGTGACTATGTGCAAGAGTCCATTGTGGCATTGTCAGGTATATTGCAATTATCCCATTTATTTTTCAGGTAATTGTTGGGTATTTATTTCAGGTATTTATAAATCTGTTCTCATTGTTTCATATAGGAAATTCAAAGGATAGTAGCTGAAGATCATGGCTGGGTAGATACTCCTCCAGAGCCACCTATCTTTTCAGCAAATGGTAGTAGTTACATTGCTATAAGCCCAATTAAAGATGGTCAAGCTGGTTATTTCAAACATATTGTTTGGGTGAATGTTGCTCGAAAATTAGTTGTTCCACTTACTCATGGAAAATTCGAAGTTGCACAAATATTAGCATGGGATCAACCTAATAATACCATGTAAATAATTTTATTGTTTATTAAGTATTAATCAATCATTACTGATCAAATAATATTTTTCTTTAAATGCATTTATCTTTTTTTTTTTTTTTTTGAATAGATACTTTATAGGTATTCCACCTATGCGACCAGGACAGAGACACCTTTATTATGTGAGTTCATTGTTACCACATGTGGGTTCATCTCTACATCCTGCTGTTTGTGTTACTTGTACAGAAACATCAGAAGGAAATCGAAATAAACATAGAACAGTTTCATCTGGTCATCATAGTCCTTGGTCTGACAATAATTACATACATGACCATTATGAAACACAAACAGAAAGTATACAAGATAAAGATACTGGGCAGCTAAAAGAAAATGTTACAAAGAAACAGAAATCGAAAACATACGTTGCACCAAGTAAGTATAAATATATACATGTTTTTGAAGAAGTAATTAATGATTGATTTATATAATAAGCCATGTATATGGTATTTTTCTTATTTTTTAGAATTTACTGATCAACCTTGTCAATATCACAATGTTATTTTCCCACCAGTTGGGACTGATTACTTTGTCTTAGAATGTTATGGGCCTGGTATACCTACTGTTACTTTATATAAAACTAATTTTCCTATGCCATATCTTATCTATGTCTTACAGAATAATACATTATTGCGTGTAAGTTATAACAGTTTTTATATTTCAGTCACTGTTATAAATTAATATTGCTATGTTATAAAAATATATATCAAATTAAAGATTCATTTTAGGAACGAGTTAACAAACTTGCACTTCCACAAGTTAAAACATTTCCTGTTCAAATAAGTGGCGGATATAATGCACAAGTAAAATTGCATTTACCACCTGGATTAAGAGAAGATGAAATCACCAGATATCCCTTGATTGTACAAGTGTAAGCATATTTTTTTAATGATAGATCTTTTAACATTATTTTGGGAAGAAAATATAATATCAAAAATATTTTTATTTTTAGATATGGTGCACCAGGTTCACAGTTAGTAACAGAAATGTTCAAAATTGATTGGAATACTTACTTAGCTAGTAGAAAAAATATGATTGTTGCCCAAATTGATGGAAGAGGTAGTGGAGGCCAAGGCTATAAGTTTCTTCATGAAGTGTACTATAGACTTGGTTCCGTTGAAGTTGCTGATCAACTTGAAGTGACCGAGTAAGCACAAATTTTTAATATAGAATATTTTTAATTATTATAAAATTATTACAAATTTTTAGATATTTACGAGATTCATTGCATTTCGTGGATAAACAACGAGTTGCTGTTTGGGGTTGGAGTTACGGAGGTTTCGTAGCTGCTCTTGCGCTGGCGCATCCTGAGCAAAATGTCTTTGAATGTGGCATAAGCGTGGCACCTATTGCTTCATGGAAACTTCATGGTAATTTCAGTTTAGTTCAATCTCTATTATTTTCTTGAGTTTACATTAAATTATTCGTGCTAATTAAAAATTTTATTTTTACATTTAAACAGATTCAGCATATGCTGAAAGATACATGGGTTTACCAGATGTTGTATCAAATTATAAGGGATACGCTGAGTCAGATATATTCGAGAAAGTGGAACAGTTACGAGATAAAATGTTTTATTTAGTGCATGGCACTGCAGATGATAACGTCCAATTTCAACAGTCCATGGCACTTACGCATCACCTTGCGAAAAAAGGCATACTTTTTCGACAACAGGTACTATTCGTAGTAATCCATAGGAGTATCCTTCGCATGAAGGTAAGATTTTCCTTTTTGCAACATTAATTATTCGTTTCAGGTGTATCCAGATGTGGGTCATACGTTAGCAGGGGTAAAAGGTCATCTCTATTTATCGATGGCTCAATTTTTAGATGATTGTTTTCAAAAACAAATATCTACTGATACAAAAGCTGGTCTCATTAGTGGTGGATCTTGTCTGTAGTTGTAAATAATGTGATCTAAAAATGATCTACTTGTGAAGGAAACCCATACACCAAAATTACACCTAAATATCTCCAAATTGTGTTCCGTTTATTAATACCTTCAGGAGAAAAATATTTTGGCGTTATTTTGTATATTGACTGAATATTATAAAAAAAAATGGTATAAATACATAAAATTATGTTTGTTATATCTTGAATTAGAAATCAAATCTAAATGAATGAAAGTGATAAATTTTTTTAACAAACGTTATTAATCAAATATTAATACACTAAATATAAATATAACTTTATTTCAAAGATGTTATAATGTTTTTGTATTTAAAGTTTTCTAATTTTAAATATTAAGAAGTTTCATTATAAGTTTCAAATAATTATAGTTCTTTTTATTTATTAGATTTATAACATTTCCATTTTAGTTGTTTAACAATACGATATTTGATTTCTATCTTCATAATATAAATAATTAATAATATATGCAAAACTTACATAAAATTTTGATATGAATAAAAAAGAACGAAATTTAAGCCAAAGGTAAGTGAAAAGTAAAAAAGATATAAAAGTAAATATTATTTATTGTAATTAAAACATGGATTAATTACATGAATTTAACGAATACTAAAAACTTTTATTCATTTAGATTTTAGATATTAATTTTTCTGTTCTGGCGAAATTTAAAAGGATGAATATTATTTTGAACATCACATAATTTTATTGAAGCATACATAAGTCATTTACTGTAATTGCAAAACAAGTATTAACGGAGGTAAAAAAAAAAAAGGCAATTACTTCTCTTCATTCTGAGTTGAACGATATGAAATTGTCAAGAGCGATGAATGAAAATTCATGAATCCGCAAGGATGCAAGGGTAACTTTTTCCTTCTTTCATTTAAATTCTTGTAGTTAATGACACGTACGCGTACAAGAAATGCGAAACAATGCGTTTAAGGTTATTCCTCAATGCATATTTCTCAAATTTCTTATATCATAAGAAATGAATATTTCGTGATCGTGCGATTCCTCTTACATACATAAATCTACCTTAAACGATTTACTCGTCACAATAATCAACGTAACACTCTGTAAACAGTATTAATTAACTTCGAGGAACAATAAAGAAATTTTATAAAAATAACATTCAATTAATTGATCTAAATAAGATACAAAGTTAACGGAAATGGATCTTATGGCATAGTAACAATACGTACATACTATTTTACCTGAACGTAATGAGCAATTGAAAGAGTTAATAACAAAATTAAAGTGTAATTGTGAAATTGCATTGTCTGCAATCATTTGCACGTGTATTTCTTTAAACAGTAATATAAATAGGGGAGATATTTAGAGGAATAATTTTAATTTCTATCTCGTATAATGTAACAAAATACATATAGATTTCTCGATAGATTTTTCTAAATTATCGAGGGAGTGTGATCGGTTGGTTGGATCAGTAGTCGGAAATGGATTTGACAATCTTCTTGTTCGAACATCTGCCGAGATGTAGTAGCATGTGGTTCTTAAGATTGGTCGGTTTACTGAAACCACGGCTACAAATATGGCACCTAAATGGCCATAACCCATTATGCACGTACATATGACTCTTAAGATCTCCCGGTGTTGGGAACGACTTGGAGCATTGTGAACACTTGTGTGGTTTTTCCTGAAACATAAACGTAAAAGCACCCTTCACTGTGGATTTATACTGTGAATAAATTGAATCAAATCATTGTTTTGCGAAACAATGTAATTTCAACTTGTAAAACTTTTAGTTTCATTCATAAGATAAGACCGTAATTTTTATAGTAAATTAAAAATAGCTACTTATCGTTATGTATTAGAACTTATAGTAAATCTTATTTTTCGCAGAAAGGTATAAGTACACACATTTGCTCCTTCCGTTATAATAATGTAATTGGAGAAAACAAAGTTTATTATACATTTTAGGAAATAATATTAATTTTTATTAAAAATTTGCTGTTCTCATTAGTTATAAGCATTTTGTAACGAGATATTGAAATTGCATTGTTTTTCGTATTTGAATTTAAATACTTCATTTTTTAAAATTTAATCCTATGTATAGCAACAAAATAGCTTGAAAAGCTATGTTTCTATACTATGCTTCCAACAAAATAAATTGCAAGTTTGTCGTATTTATTAATTAAATATAAATTTAAGACAAATGTAACACAATTTTTCATGTATAAGTACTCATCTCTCTCAAGCGTTTACTGTCTCTCTTAAAAAAAAAAAAAAAAAAAAAATGCCCTTGTCGATACTGTAAAATATGTATACTTCGATTCCAAAGATCTTCGATGAAGAATATCTTTAAAAAGAATTCAACAAATATTACTCTAACTCATGTATTTTTTTTATCGAATACTAGCACAATAATTAGAAAATTTCTTCTATAGTACAAATTACTATTTAAATAAAGATAAAATTCTAAACTTATTTTTATTTCACCAATTCACAAAAATATACAAAAATTTATGAAATGTTATACTGATATGAAACTATAAAATGAAATATTATGATAGAGAAAAATATTTAAAAAAAGCGACAATGATTGCGAAGAAATTTATACAAAAATAAATTGCTGTTATTATTGTATAAATTGAAATTAAAACTGTTAACTTTGAAAGAATAAAGGAACTTACAACATCAACTGTTTCGAATTTGACTAGAAAGTTCAATTAATCTTAATTAACATCATCATCATTTTCTTTCGTTAATGTGTATTTTAATACTTTAAAATATTTTATTCCAGTTTGTTTTATCCTACATTTACATCATCTTTGTTTTATCCTACATTTACATCATATTTTTTCAAATTCTTTTAAAATCAAAAAAATGAAATTTCTTTACACTCAAACAACCTGCGAAAAAAGCAATTCACTATGCGTTGAATCTTCATAAGGGATGAACGAGGATGAGAGAAATTTTATTTTTCACTTTCAATTTTTTTCTTTTTATACAGAGTTTATGTTTCTTTAAACGCAGCACTACGCAGAGATGAAATTCTAAAAAATTTACCCGAACGATCGTCGAACGTCAAAGAGGAAGAAGAATAAAGATGCAAGTGGCGGTTCGATCGACTTGCCGATCGGCAATAAAAGAACGCGTACTCTCGCGAAAACACGATGAAAAGGTGGCAAGGGTGAAGTGGGATGGGTGGCGAGACACGTGAAAGAAGAAGGGAATGGAGGAGGAACGCGAATGGAAGTGAGTAGAAACGAAGGAGAAAGATGGCAGGGAAGATAGTATACAGGCGAAGGTAGACGAGAGATAGAGGCGGAAAGCGATGTTAACATAAGATCGAAGAGAGAACCAGAAGAGTCTGCCTCTGGGTATATTCTCCGTCTCCCTAATTGGATTGCATTCCAAGCAGTAGCGAGTAATGGACCAATTACAGTAGCTGATGGCAAGAGCAACCTATATGGCTCCCGAGATATCATTACTTCGCTGGATTAGAGAAACTCATACGGGGGTTTCCGCTCTGCGTACCGGTTTCCTGCGTTTTCACTACCAGCCTTACACCCGAGACAAAATGAAGATAAACTCCCTAAAGGGACGCGATACACGTCGATTCTCAAAAGGGACCAATTTATCTTTCCTTCTTCTATTATCTTCTACTATTCTACTTTTGATCATTTGTTACTTTGTGAGGAACTGCAGTGTCAAATATCTAGACTAATTTATAGCAACAATAAGGTCTACACATGTATAATTAGATTCTAAAAAATTATATTATTCCGTATTATCATTTATGTCCTCCATGAAGTTGAAGAAACGTAACATTGAAGGAGAATATGAACTATATATCTATGAATATTCTAAATATTTTATTCATCAATTGATTCTTTGTCCTCGAATAATGTTATTAACAAAAATGCAAATTGATTTAATTAAAAAGTGAAACTTTTCGAAGCAAGATATTTTATGTGATTATATGCTCACGAATGTAAATTAAAGACCGAATGCTGACGATATAAAAATATTCATCTCTTTGAGTAAAAGCAGCTTGTTTGGAACGTACCTTGATGTGAGTCATACGATGATAGTAGAGATTCGAGGAGGCCGTAAACTTCTTACCGCAAACGAGACACTGATGAGGTTTTTCACCACTATGGATTCGCTTGTGCGTATTCAACGAGCTCGATGTTGAGAAACCCTTGTTGCACACCATACAAACATGCGGTTTCTCTCCTTCAATTTAACAACAAAATCAAATTACTTGACCGATGGTCAATTGTTAAAGGACTTACGTCCTTAAGTGTAATAGATTGTTACCCTTTTCAATCATGTCATATTAAAATATCCTTTTCCGTTTTCAAACCAGTATTTCCACAATAAGTGAATTATGCAACATCTCTCTAAATTTCTTGCGTACACTTACTTATCATTAATTACATTAAAAATCTTTTCTCTCATTTTTAAATTCCATTGTTTCTTAAATTCATGCAATGATGTAACATTAATGCAACGTTAATATCTGGTTTGAAAATCACTGATTAATATGAATGAATTATTATTCGCTACCTGTGTGTGTTCTCATGTGACGTTTCAGGAGAGAAGGTCGGTCAAAGGATTTCCCACAAACTTCACACGGCAACAGTACTCTCTCTCCTCTTTTAATCGTCGTTAAAATACTGCAGTCTAAATGATCCCCTGTCAAAGATAACGTCGATGACGAGGATTCCTCAGACGTAGACTCGTATTCGTCTACCTCGTAGTACGGATGTGAAATTGTTGATGACGAATGAGAGAGCAATGCCATGGATAAGTCTAATGGAGATTCTTAAGCACAAAATCCTGTTAGTAAACTTTATCATTCAGATCTTACTAAATGATGGACTTGAAGGGAAGAGAGATAAAAATAAATTTCTGTTTCTTTAAAGTTTCTTTTATGATTTAAAAATATTAAAATAATAAACTTCTCACTTGATAATAATAAACAATACTATTTTTCCATCAAATCCCTCATATATTCATATCAATAAAATATTCATATTATAGTAGTGTAATTTCAAATCATAATTTTCTTTTCATATATAATAAGAATTAATTATATTATAATAAAGAGCTATGTAATAGCTATATACCATTATGTGCCAAATGTGTGTGCGTGCGTGTGTGTGTGTGTGTGTATAAAACCAAATATATATAATTTATAATTATTCTAATGCCATCGAAATAAAACATTCTGTTCTCTTTGAACATACTCCTTCAATAATGATCACGCTTTTACTCGTCTTTACACGGAATTTTATCCCATCTTCGTCTATATCGCAATTCTATCCCATATAATAATATCAATTTTCTCGGTTTCTTTCAAGGTCCGATCTCTTAGAAAATATCCCTGATCGCGACTGTAACCATCCTTCTCATGGTCACCCGTTTATCCGGCGGTTCTCTTCTTCGGTCGGCGAGCCCTCCTGTTTGGAATTGAAGGTTCGCTGGCATTGTACTGTCTTTTATATCCCCCGGTAAGCGCGGGGGTCTGCGCATTTGAATCATGAGCGAACGAACGAGCACTTTGTGATCCAGCCGACAAAAATACCGACGCATATTTGCATTTCAGATTTGTTAGCCGACTTTCTTTCCTTCTTTTTCGATTGGTCGGCGATTGCGCCGATTAACGCGATTGCACC
Source organism: Tetragonula carbonaria (assembly GCA_032399595.1). NCBI lineage: Eukaryota > Metazoa > Arthropoda > Insecta > Hymenoptera > Apidae > Tetragonula > Tetragonula carbonaria. The sequence goes on from JAUCRC010000011.1 coordinate 8,169,111, forward strand.
CGGTCGAGATTTCAATCGCCGAACACGGCCTGGCTTGCTCTGCCTTCGCATCGGCTTTCACAGCGATTTTTTGCTGAAGGCATGAACTTATTTATAAAAGAATTCGTGAAATCTATAATATTCTTAGAAATCTTTTTGTCTTTGATCTCTTGCAATTTTCCGTAGACACTATTTAATGTTGTGAGTGAAATTTAAATTGATGCATTTAAATTTCACTCATTCGTGGGTCTGCGGAATGCTGTGATTTTTGTATTATTTGAATCTTTAACTCACCATCTAAAATGGAGTCAATCGTGCATCTGTACAAAGCAGATCTCGAACACATGTCGTGTGGTATAAAGACGAAATCTTGTTCTGCCGTAGGAAGAAACCAAGCCACTAATTCCGTATCCGGTTGAACATCTTTTATTACTTCAAAGATTGGATCTCCTGAATCATATAAACAGGAAAAATAAACATGAAAAAGTGAACGTCTAGTTAGATTTAACTAAAGAGAGTGTATTATTCAATAAATGTAGAAACTATTTTACAGAAGGAATACATTCAGATGTACCATGCAAGATGTCTCTAATCTATATTTTAACATACGTGTAACACGGATTTGAAGTTTAAATATTCAAAGCAGACTTAATTTGTCTATTAAATGATTACATACATATAACGATGATTATCAATATAAATATTAAAATGTTTACATAAAATTTTGAATATTATTCAATATCCTGAACAAATGATATTTATTACTTATACACATATTAAGTTCTGTAACAGAGTATTATATAATTTGAATAGAAAATTTATCACAACTGACATGGATGCACGGTACGTTATTTGCTACATCATGTTGAATCTCATAATTTATTTTATTTTTATAATGTTGACATACCTTTCACTTTGGTACCAATTAAATTTACTTGTTCGTCGTAAGATTGAACTATACGGAGGAATCTTATCCAATTGCACTGACGCTTGTTAAGGCTGTAATTTGAAAGAAAGACTTCATCGTAGCAGCCGTATTCGCGTCTGATCTGAAACAAATCGCAGTTATGAGAAACTTGCGTTGGAACGTAGAGAAAAAACCGTATGGGTTGATCCGATTGTAATTGCTACCTGTATATAAAACATTGTAACGTGGCATAGCATGATATTTCTACATTTAAAAAGAACTTAAAGCAACGAATTTTTCTTTCCAACTTATTTCTGTTCTTCTTTTTTCTTATCGATTGACCTAATTAAAACGAGAACAGAGGGAGAATTCTAATATTCATCGTATTAACTATTTCATTAAATTTTGTACCTATTTTAATAAAAATTATATCAAGTTAAATATGAATTACAAAAGTCATAAAATAGTTATGTTTTTCAATTGAAAATGTTCGTTTTTTAAAAATAATTTTGTAATTCAGATTAAAATGAAAGAAAGTATTAATCTTTAATACAGATATCAAATAATCAAGAAAACTGAAAGCCGCATAAATATTTAAATTATTTAAGTTATAATATAGTTAAATTGTTCGTTCATAAGGCATATATATATATATATATACTTGTGTCTGACGAATTTCTTTATTATCAAATTATGATGCGAATCTTTAATTCTCATTCAGATTTCTTAAATAAAGGAATTCAGATGACGATTATTTTACACGATAAAATACAGAGCGACACGATCGTTTAGAATTATTATTCGTGTATCTCTAGCTATTATATCCTATTATCTTATATTCATTATATTCTCCTTTATACGAAAATGTTTTTGCAATCATTTTAACTCAATACTTATAATCTCGAAACCATCGCTCAACTTTGCAAAGTCTAAACTGTGTATTTATCTATCAGCACTGATTGCACTCTCAAAGATGTTTTTAACACAGACAAGAATTTAAGCGTCGAAATATGTTATACTTACATCATTGTCATCAAGAAGGGAGTAAAGGTCGATCTTGTCGAATCGAATGGAGCCCTGAAAGGGGTAGATCAACGTCCCTGCCGGAATAAGCACGTTCGACCATACGGATATCCTGACGTCTGTAACTAAACTGCCTGAATCATTCTTGAAGAGGCCCTTGTAGTTTGATCGATCATTCGCTAGTGCCAAGGAAAACTCTTTCGGTATCAGAACGCACGTTTCCATAACAGAGGCCCCGTAAAGGGTTGCTTTGGGGAAATCGCAGCTACCGTTGTCTCCACTGTTGTAAACACTTTTCTCGATGGACCACACGCGACAAGATCCTCAATTCTTTCTCTTGAACTGAATGTTCATTATCAGATGACCGACTAAAATGACTAAACGTCGACGTTCTTTGTCAATTGTCCCCGTTCAGTAAATTATATCTTCAAGGCAAAAGAAATGATAACTGAAAGGTGATAAAAAAAAGCAATTTTTTGAGTTTGCAAATTTTCGTTGAAAGCCACCACTTTCCTCGAGACTGAAGAAAAATGAATTTTTCAAGTACAAATAGAAGAGAAACACTGTGTGTGTGTGTGTGTATGTGTGGAGCACACTCGAAACTGTCCCGTGTTCCCGGTTTAATGTCGTTTTCGTATCCGTTCTTTACTTAGATCTAGACGAGGAACACGATCCGATCGATATACCCACCGGGCGGGCGAATCGAGCAAATTCGAAAATTGGAGCAAATAGAGCAAATACGGCGTGCGATGACGGCAAAGTGAAACTTCAATTGCGAGCGTGAGGGCCGTTCGTCCTCCAAGGTGCAAGGGCCTCGGCTGACTGGATAGGATTAACCGACTGATCTTGACCTTGCGACGGGTTACCAGCATTTGCTACCGAATGGGTAGCCCTTCCCCTTCTTTACCTCTTTTCCCACTCACAGTACATGGCCCGCTGCAGACTTTTTCAGTGGCGTAGTCTTCTGTTTGCGTTCTGATTCCATTCTCTCGTCCTTTCTCTCTCGTCTCTTTTCAATCACTTTCATCGTCTTACCACGTCGATTAGCATTTTGCATTTTTGCAAACGACTGTTACTTCTATTGCGTGCAAAGCAATTCGTTTGTGCTCTGTCGAACGGAGTAAGAGAAGCACAAGACGAAATCTCAGTTAGAGACAAGAGTAGCCAAACAGTACGCACGCCAATGGATCTCTTTGCCCCACTATGTTCATCCTGTGGCGAGTACACTTGGTGTATAGAACGAGTATCGGCTGCTTCACCATTACAAGGAAGCCGGCTCGTCGTCCTCGTCGTCGTCATCGTCGTCTTCTTCACCCTTCTACCATCGTTGCAGCACCGTAAAGAGAGAACCCACGTGGGCGATTGGGCACCTGTCGCTCCCTGTGCCCTTTCCTTCTCCTTCGCGCTCCGTTCACATTCATATCCATCCTTTTCTAGTTCCCTACCACGTCTTTCCGCTTCCACGCCCTACCATATCCTTTTATCCGACCGCTCTCCTGCTCCTCACCATTTCTTCCACCTAACAGCCTTCTGGACTCTCTTATTTCTTTCTTTCGTCGCGTTTCCTCCGGCCTGCACCTTGGCGATCTTCTGCCAACCAGCCGAGGCTGCCTCCCTGATTCCACACTGTTCGCTCTTGCTCCAACCAACTTCTTCTTCCACCTCTGTCCAATTTCTTTCTTTCTTTCTTTCTTTCTTTCTTTCTTTCTTTCTTTCTTTCTTTCTTTCCTTCTTTCCTTCTTTCTTTCTCGTTCATCGATCTCTTCTTCTTCTTCTTCTTCTTCTTCTTCTTCTTCCACTTTTGCTTCATCGCTTGCCATCACTCTTGATCTCTTTCTCTCGGTCTTCTTCTCCGCTCACCGTCATTCGCTCTATCCGTCACCTGAAAACCTCTCCTTTTATTCATTCGTTACGACCGAGCACCGAGGGATAAAGTTACGAAATCGATCGGGGAGCCGTACGTTTTTTCATCATTCAGCTTCTTTTTTTCTTGATTAAAAATCTTTGAGGAGTGATACATTTCTATCGCACAGTTAATGCATGGAAATGTTGACGAATTTCAAAGATTTTAAGTTCTCTTGGAATTAATCGATGTTCCAACGATAGACTATTGTTTATGCAATGTTAAAAATATAAACCGTTTTAGATAATATTTTTAAAAAATATTTTTAAATTGTATTGCTGGAATTTTGTGTACTATTCTTGTTTATAAATTTATAAATTTTTTTGCTATATACAGTTATTATGCTACTACTGTTATGATTATAATATTCGTAAACATATACCAATTATAAATTGCTAAAATTTATATTAAATATTATTATAATACTTTCTATATATAAATTGTACGTACATCAATCATTGGTTCCTTTCTCTTAATGTTTAGTAGTCGCTTGATCTTTGGTAGTAGCCTGATCTTCAGTAGTTACCTGATCTTCTGTAGTCGCTTCATCGTCTGTTATTTGATCGTCAGTAGTAGCTTGATCTTCGGTAGTGGCTCGATCTTCCGTTGTTTCTTGATCTTCAGTAATCACTTCATCCATCAATGGTTCATATTGTGTGCCTTTTGGACTTCTGGGTATATTTCTTATGTCAAATAGTTTCTTTGCAGTTTCTCGAATTCTAATTGATGGATAGATTTTTTTTTTTTGAATAGCTTAATATTAACATTATAATAATATTATTATAGTAAAATAATATACTAGATATATATATATAGTATATTATAGTAAATAGTATACTATATAATATATAGTATATTATAATAAAATAATATACTAGATATAGAAAATAGTTATTGCATATACCTTATGTAATAGTAAGACCCTACAATTATAGCTGCAACTACAATTAAAAAAAGAATCAATACAAAAACACCGACATAATCTTCATGGGGCAGCCAACCAAAAAAAAACCGCGTCGCCTGATCTTCCATCAAATGTGTACGCCAATTTGGAGGTCCTAAAACTTTGAAATAATGTAAATAATATTGCCAAAATAATTGAAATCAGGAAATGAAAAGCATTATAAAATATTAAATTATGGAATTTTGAATTCAAATTTTTGCTACTATCTCCTAAAAGCGTACTATCTACTAAAAAGGTAGTTCACTATGTTATCATAAGTGGATAAATTTCTTAAAAATGCTGCGTTTTGACAAAATATTAAGATCAAAATATTTTCAATTGCTTCCACAAGAAAAATATTAAATCATATGAAATTCACTTAGGGAAAATTTTCAAGTAATAACATCCCTAGAAGATCTTGAATATAATGTTACCCACACTGTTACCGGTTTTTCCGGTTCTCACAAGTTTTGCCAAGACTCGTTTAGTAAATTGTGCATATATTAAAAAAGTACATGATTTTATACAAAAAAGTACATCGTTTTAGTCGATATGTTGTCTATGTATGTAATGCATTTGAATTGTTGTATGTTCTTTTCATCTCATATTATCTTATTATAATTAATTATAAATGAATATTCAGAAATATCAGATATATTTTACAATTAATAAGATTTTTATTATAAATTTATGATAGAGTAATCCTATCATTATAAGAATGAGAAAGTTATATTGCAATTTCTTATTAAAATGTTATTCTTTTAGCAAACATTTCCTTAGAGATAATATATCAATGATCCACTATATTCTTATTACAATAATATCCCTTGATGAAAGATCAAAGTATTAAATTAGTTTATACTACTTATGTAGGAATATAATTTATAGATACAAATGTAAATAATTCTAATAAATCTAAACCAAAAATAGAGGAAATATATGTATTATAAAATTTAAATCAAATTTAATAATTACCTCTAATATAAATCATATTTGTTATCCACACGAAGTTCAAATCATTTTGCTTTACAACACATTGCCACATTCCATTATGTGTCTTGTTAATTTTTGTAACACGGTCGATGTCAGCTGCCATAGGAAGCGTGATGCCGTAGTCTTTCCATGTTTTATTCCGTACTAGCCAAAACACTTGAAGCTCCGAATAAATATGTCCTAAAACCGTGCAGTAACATTGTATAGTCACGTCTAAGGTTTCTCTTATCTGTACAGTCTCCTTTGCTGGAATCACTGCCAAACTGATCACTTTAATGATCGAATACGTTCCATCGATTCGACGTAGTGTCATCGCGTAGACGCCAGAATCATTTACAATAGCGCTCATTATCTCTAAATAAACATTGTAATCGTCAATTGTCTCTAAACGATAGATTCTCAAAGTAACAAGGAAATAAAAAATTATACTTTACTAATGTTATAATCTTGTAACTCTATTCTTTCGGGTTCTACCTCCACAAAGATACCATTTAAGGACCATTGCAATTCTGAACGAGGAGATTCTGTAGTAATTAATTCAACAATGTCCGAATCGGATTCAATTGTAATTGAATGCTGTTCTTTAACAGTAAGCGCTGTGTAGTTTGTTCTGATTCTTCGATTTATCACGTTAATTGTATCTGTACACAGTATTATAAATATATCAAATTAAAATCAAGTTATATCGATTGTCAGTAGATTCTCTCGCGAGAAACATAAAAATTATCAGTTTTCAGTGGTAAATCAAAATAATACTTCAGCCTTCGAGTGAAATCGTCGATTTTACACTTACCTTCAGTTATATCGCCGCACAGAATTTCGTTGCAACGTCCAGTCATTATACTCGGTCCCACACACGGTTCTCCTCTGATGTTAGGTTTTGGAGAATTACAACGTCGTTTCCGGATACCAGTACCACCATTGCAGCTCACACTGCACGCCCATGGTCCCCATTCTGACCAACCACCATCCACTGCTGGTCCCTCTATATCTTTTTAGTAAAGCTTAATTCATAAATTTGGTGATAAAAAAACAAATAAAATTTGTTGTATAAATATTTGATAACAGAATACAATACCTATTGGGATGCAATTCACAGACCAAGTGACCCAGCTATTGGAATGAACTCCGACAGAAAAGAAATAAAATATAAGAGGACTATTATGCTGATAATGAAACACATTTGTCGCATTGGAATAGATATTTATAGCATTAGCAGACCATCTGCGAATTTTGAAAAGTAAATATCACACAGTATAATTTTTATTACATCTTTATGTTACATTTATTTTTATTGCAGTAAATTTTTCAATGACATTTGCACTAATTTTTACCTTATCGTAATATTAGTCCATGAATTTGTTGTAAATAAAGGTATACGTGATTTTTGTTTATGAAAAACGGTCACTTTAGGATACGTAGTTTTTGTGAATAATATCCAACGATCTGCGCCATTCAGTTCGAGCACAAAATATCTATTGGAAAAGTATATTAATAAATTACGTTTGACGGAATATAACTGGAATTACCAAAGTGACGAATTCATAATTTCAAGATAACATTATAATATTAAAATATTAAAATATTAAGAAATTGTTACATTGGATTATATATATGCTAGATCATATTTCATAATCTATTGAAATTATACACGTGAAATTTAAAGAACGCCAGAAGAAATGATAAAATTAACTTACCCTGGAGTGCCAGGCATTCGATACAAAGGCAAATAAACTGTACCTTGTCCTCGAAGTTGAACAGTCACTTGTTCAGGAAGTAATATTTCTTTGTCAATCCAGGTCGACAATGATAAGATTCTGGTATATCTATCAGTTTTTGTATTTTCTATATGACAATCTATTTGTACAAAGAACCAATTATAATGATTATATTCATTTTCAATATCTAGCGATTAATAAATGGTGAACATACTTGACTCGCGATTAAAAGCGAAGCCAACAGCTTTTCCTTGTTCACTACCATAATAATAATACGTAGGCAGAAAAGCATTGGGAGGATCAGGATGAGACCATTCAAACAGTGGTGTAGGATCATCTTCGTAGAAAAGCAAAATCCGTCCGCGTGGTATACGAATTATAAAGCTGCTCCATTTTCCCACGTAAAGTAAATGCGGCAAAGTTTTCTTCTTAACTAAGGAAATCTCTGTAATTAAATAAATTTTACATGACAAGCAAAACAGTCATACTAAAAGATTGATCTTAAATATCATGCTTCAATAATAGAACGAATTAATTAAAACTTCTTCTTATCCAGTTTTGCTTTAACCGGTTTTCTTGTTAACCTGTTAACGAGACGGATGTGAAGGATTAGCTAACTTGTCAGATTACCAATATATTTTAATATTTTTGAGTTGATAATTCTTTTAAACGAAATCCCTCAGCTTTTTTAAACATACAGGCATATTACTATCAAAAATATATTATTATGTTCAAATTTACAAAGCTTCAAACAGATGATATTTTTTAATTTGAAGTAATACTTAATAATGAAATAAAAATATTACTATATTTGTGCTTACCAGATTTATATTCTAATTGATCAATTATATTCAAACTGAAGCTTTACAATAAAGCATATCAATCAAGGGAAAATTTGGATGAGTATATTCGTTAACTACCTGTAGTTTCCGATTCATAAAAGAGAAGCACTTTTTCATTGTCTTCTGTTCCTATTTTCAGAACATAACGCGATTTCAATCCATCATCGGCTAAAAAGACAAGCACGATGGAATCTGGATTATCCGGTTCCCAAGCTTTCACAGAAAAGTGTAAACCTTCGGAACGATATTCGGGTAAAACGTACATACGTCTATCCAGGCCATCTCCCACAGCAAGGAACGTATATTCCTCTGTAAATTATCATTAATTATAATCAATCTTAGTGTCTCATCCTTAGAAAATTAATCATTTCAAATTTTTGCAATAAAGAGGAATCTTTAAAATTTGATTTTATATCGAAATACAGAAGAACTAAATTTTAGATTTTAGACTGAAATATTTAAAGAGAATTAGAATTTCCTCTCTTTAGATCGTATCACAGTATTAACCTGGTTTTTCACAGTCCCTAACGTTGCAAAGATCCTGCGGTACCAAAGAATCTGTGGTGTAACACCAAGTGCCAGCGATATTACGCGATGGATTCCTGCAATAATTACTGGCATTCTTGGCACTTCCTTCTGGAAAAACGCTGTCATTAAAGTAATTTCGACCGGCTGGTAATTTGACTTTTGGAACTGCTACGCTTGGTCCCACTTTTGGAGATCTGATACGAGGCGGCTTGGTAGTGGACTTGCGTCGCGTCGCATTTTTGGGCACTGCTGGTAATTTGGGTCTGATTGGCCATTTGTCACAACGACGTCCTGAACGTGTTTTCGAAAGTGTTCCCATGTAATCGTTCGCGGTCCCAGCCATTCGACATTCTGGCAAATACGAAACAAAATTAATTTCATACTTCGATATATTTAAACAAGGAGGAATACAGCAGATCTGAATTCGTCAAAACAGAACATTATTAATTAATACAGTTACATAGTTATAGTTCTTTTACGTAATTAATTACCTGACGATCTACATTTTCGAATCGGGCAATATCGTTTCGAAATAGTCACACTCTCCCAAGGGGTGTATGCATAACAATAAGGCCCGCCAGAATCGCCAATAGGATTTCTACATTTATTAACTGCCTTCAAGGCAGATCCGTCGATAAAATTTGCGTCACTTTTGTCCTCCGCTGGAACCTTACGAATAAGAAGCAATTATAAATTTACATTACAACATATACATTGCTAAGTTTGAAAATTTTAAGTATCAGAATATTTATGCGTAGACTGCGGAAGATAGAAAATTGTTTCACCTATTAAACTTTGCTAATAAGTAATAATATGCACATGCACGTATGTAACACTTTACAAATTTCAAGATGATTATTTATTTTTAATTAACATATCAACTACTATCGAACTATATTTCTCTACATTTCTTACATCTTCTGATATCCACGGAATACATGGAACTTCGTCGATACTTGTCCATTGTGCGCCCTTGAATCGAAAGTCTCTTATATCAGAGAGACAATTCGGTGGCCAAGCATCCTCCACTGCATCTGATTCTATTTAAATATAACTTTCTCGTAATCATTTTCTTATAATCGTGTTCTGTATTAAGTAGCTACTATTATATTAAGTCCTGCTGTACTATCATTAGAATTGAAATCAATACGTATTAATTAATCTAATGTAACATACACGTTAACATACACATGTATTAATTAAATTATAAAAATATAGAAATTCACATCTAAAATACAAAATTTAGCGAAATGCTACCTTCTGGGGAACAAAACAAAGTCCACTGCGCTATGGTCTTTTCACTTCCAATGCTAAACCACCTCAAGCCGGCAAATAATATTTTATGTATGTACAGCAATTCGATGGTACCTCTGTGCTTGTGCGAGTACAAACGAAAGTGTCCCGCAAAAATACTAAAAACATAAAGAATCACTCTGTTAAAACAGCGAGATATGTGTAAATGAAACAAAAGTTGAAAGTTTAACAATCAAAACACGTGGAATTGTCAACCTGACACTGAATTCCCTCCACGACCAAAAATCCAGCAGATCCGAGGTTAAAATTTCCTTCAGATAATGTTTGGTGGCCTCTTCGGATTCTTGATACGTCAGTGTTGTAACATCCTTCCTTATTATTACCTTTTGTCACATGATAATTTAAACAATTTATTTCTACTTGTTTCAAATGTTCATTCGTGTTTGACGGTAATTGACCAACGTTCTTTTTCAAATAACAAATGGTGTTGTCATCTGTTGAATCGATCCAAAATTCAGAGAACAGTAACGGGAATACAGAACGTGCGAAGAGATATATCCCGGCATGCGTGAGAGACAAGGAGCGTAATGGCGTACGACTAGGACAGACGTACTTCTTCCAATGCATGGAATATTCGTTAATTCAGCCTTCCACTGAATCGCATTAGAAGGACTGAATCTCACATCGTCTTCACTCGAATAATTCTCAACTTTCGCGAGATGACTTGCCGTGTAATTGGTTAATTATCGACGACAATGAGTCGAGTGAACGAGCAAAACTATCGCGTTACGTACTTACGATATAGTTGCTTAAGAAGTTTATGAACTTTTGCAAATGTATTTCGAGGCACGCAGTTAGATTATTGCAACTGTGTCTTAAGAGGATTAACAAACTTAACTAATCTTTTTAACTTAACTAGTCTTTTCTTCCTTCTGTTCTCGCAAACGAAAGCTTGTCAGATTCATATTCGAATACCATCGCCACGTAGCGGCGAAACAGTGAAACTAAACTCGCGATTGTGCTGCCATCTGCTGGAATGATACGAAAAAAGAAACAGGAGCACTGCTTTAGAATCATTGCTTAAATTTGTTAATTACTCGTTTCTCGGATTACATCTACGCACTTTTGGAATTGTAGAACGAAGTCTAGACTCTGAGGAATATTCACGCGTAGCTTTGACTCGGAATTTCTGTCTCGACAATTAATTATTAATAATCGTTTCACGTTGCCACGTCGGAAAACGAGAGCAACGCGACGAATTTTCGCAAAATTTACGGTCACGCGTAATTCGTTTATGAACATTTGCGCGTGGAGAATGGAGGAAACGGTTTGAGGAAATTTCCACAGTGACAGAAAATCTAAATTTATTTCGCAGAGGTTCAGTATAAATAAAGAACTGGGAACACGCACCGCAGCAACTCTGACGCTTGTCGTTATAATCGTTAATAAGTAACTATTTAATGAAAATTCAATCCCGAGAGCCTGCTTGAAACTTGCTCGAGGTTTAGCCTTTATCGTGCGATTCCAAAATTGCACGAATTTATTCCAGAAATCAAGTAATTAATGAATATACGACAAACAGGACAGAAAAGTACGTCTATCCTTGTCGGACAAAGTCCCTTCCTTCTCTATTACGTCACTTGTATCTGTCCTTGTCCCACAGTATCTCGTTTCTTGTCCCTCTGTAGCCGAGATACCTCCGTGCATATTCTATACTCCTGTTACAATACAGAATTTCTGGACTCAGTTCCGAGACAGGACGACACATCCGATTAAAAAAGACAACACTATCACGTGACAAGGAGCAATACTTTTCTGTCTAATTCAACCGATATTCATTAATTACTCGATTTTTAGCACGAAATTATGCACTTTTGGAATCGTGGAATAAAATTCAGCCTACAAGCAATATTCACGCATAGTTTTATAACGGAGTTGTTGCTTATTTTGTCAGTTATTAATGATTATTGCACGACAGTCCGTTACTGCGGATGACTGACACAATGAATTTTCGCATAATTTCGATTAACAGATAATTAATTATTAATGTTTATGCATGGAATATAAAGTACAGAGTATAGGGAAGTTTCTACGGTTCCAAATGACGAGCTTTAATTTTTTAAAAGCTCTATAATAATGAAAAATCATAGTCACGCGTCGCATAAGCCTAGACACTTGTTGAGATGTTTGTTAATAACTAATTAATCGAACAAGAAATCGTATCCAAAACTGTAAAGGAACGTTACTTCAGGTTTATATTTTGTCATTTAATTCCAAAAGTGCACAAATTGTTCCTGAAATTTGAATAATTAGTGAATATTCGATAGATTAGAGAAAGAAATATGTCTGTCCTTATTGCCCAGTATGGTGCTTCTTGTCTAACAGTTCAGATACCTCCACTTATATTCTATATTCCTGTTACATTTCCGAGTTTCTGGTCTCAGGCCAGGCTGTCAATCCGATAGATCCGATAGATGGCAGCACTCAAGTGTAGAAAAGAACAGCGCCACCACGTGACAAGGATAGACATACTTTTCTGTTTAATTCATTGAATATTCATTAATTACTCGATTTTTAGGTGGAAATCATGCACTTTTGGAATCTTAAATGAAAAACCAGACTACTAGTGACATTCACGTACAGTTTTGTATCGGAATTATTGCTCAAATTGACAGTTATTAATTATTGTTGGACGACAATCCGTTACTACGGAGGACCGACGTGATGAATTTTCGCATAATTTGAATTAACACGTAATTAATTAATGATCTTTGTGCGTGGAATATAAAGTACAGAGTCTAAAGAAGCTTCTACGATTCCAAATAACGAGCTTTAATCTTGCAAAAGTTAGATATTAATGAAAAATCGTAGACACGCGTCGTGCAAGCTTAGACGCTTGTTGAGATATTTGTTAATAACTAATTAATTGAACAAAAAATCCTATTCAAAACTGTAAAGGAACGTTACTTCAGGTTTATACCGTATTCTTTAATTCCAAAAGTGCATGATTTCGTCTTAGAAATCGAGTAATAAATGAATATTCAATAAATTAAACAAAGAAATACATCTGTCCTTGTCGTTCAATAGTCTCCTCCTTCTCTGTTACGTCATGTGTATCTATCCTTTTTGCACAGTATCGCGCTTCTTGTCTAACAGTAGTTCAGATACCTCCGTTTGTATTCTATACTCCTGTTACATTTCCGAGTTTCTGGTCTCAGACCAGGCTGTCAATCCGATAGATCCGATAGATGGCAGCACTCGAGTGTAGAAAAGAACAGCGCCACCACGTGACAAGGATAGACATACTTTTCTGTTTAATTCATTGAATATTCACTAATTACTCGATTTTTAGGTGGAAATCATACACTTTTGGAATCTTAAATGAAAAACCAGACTACTAGTGACATTCACGTACAGTTTTGTATCGGAATTATTGCTCAAATTGACAGTTATTAATTATTGTTGGACAACAATCCGTTACTACGGAGAACCGACGCGATGAATTTTTGCATAATTTGAATTAACACGTAATTAATTAATACTATTTGTGCATTGAATATAAAGTACAGAGTCTAAGGAAGCTTCTACTATTCCAAATGGCTAGCTTTTAATCTTTTAAAAGTTAGATATTAATGAAAAATCGTAGACACGCGTGGTGCAAGCTTAGACGCTTGTTGAGATATTTGTTAATAACTAATTAATTGAACAAAAAGTCCTATTCAAAACTGTAAAGGAACGTTACTGAAGATTTATACTGTATTCTTTAATTTCAAAAGTGCACAAATTGTTCCTGAAATTTGAATAATTAGCGAATATTCAACAGGTTAGAAAGAGAAATACGTCTGTCCTTGTCGTAGAATATCGCGCTCCTTGTTTGTTACGTCACGTGTATCTGTCCTTGTCGCGCGGTATGCCGCTCCTTGTCTAACAGTAGTTGAGGTACCTCCATGCGTATTCTATATTCCTGTTACATTACAGAGTTTCTGGACTTAGTTCCGAGACGGGATGACAACTTTCGATTGAAAAAGAATAGCACTATCACGTGACAAGGAGAGATATACTTTTCTGTCTAATTCATCTAATATTCATTAATTACTCGATTTCTAGCACGAAATTATGCACTTTTGAAATCGTGGAATAAAATTCAGCCTACAAGCAATATTCACGCATAGTTTTATAACGGAATTGTTGCTTATTTTGTCAGTTATTAATGATTATTGCACGACAGTCGGTTACTACGGATGACCGACACGATGAATTTTCTCATAATTTCGATTAACAGATAATTAATTATTAATGTTTATGTATGGAATATGAAATATAGAGTCCAAGGAAATCCTTCTACGATTTCAAATAACGAGCTTTAATCTTGCAAAAGTTCGATATTAATGAAAAATCGTAGACACGCGTCGCGCAAGTCGAGACGCTTGTTGAAACAGTTGTTAATATCTAATTAAATAAACAGAAAATCATATTGAAAGCTATGCGAGAATCTTGCTTAATGTTTGCACTTTATTATCTAAATTCCAAAAATGTACGAATTTGTTATGGTAATTTGCGATTATTCTTTAAAATCAACACGCGGCGCTGGTATTTGAATGCCATAGATCGAGCAAACTTTCATTCGGAAAGAAAACTAATCAAGAGGAAACTTAATTTATGAACTTTTACAATTGAATGAATCTAATTAGAGCTTCAACTTTCTTTCTTATACGAATTTAATGGAAAAATGCATCGATAATGCTGTGAAAAAAATTGCGCAAATATGTCGATTAAATCGATCGGACGGTCTCTCGAAATGATGTTTAATTTCTTATAAAATGAACTAATATTTGAATCAAAATTATACGTAAGAATTGCTAGTAGTACGGATAACAGTTTTCACACTCATAGTTTTGGATGTGAATTGACTGTTCATAGTCAGTTTGAATATTAAAGTGCTTACCGTAACAGAAGGATACTCTATCGAAGGTGTTTGATAGAAACGTATTTGTATGTTTTGACTTGCACGAACGAAAAATCGTACATCGATTGTATCGTTACTTTTCTGCATGGCCCAAACTTGCGAGAAATCAGTGCCAAAAGTCGTATACGTCTCGCAATCTGAAAATGCATTTAATATTGCGCTTTCTGTCTCACTGCAGCAGTCGTGTGTTCTAACTTTCTAAATCTTTGGAAGCGTCAGTTAACTTGTCTATGAAATAATTCTCCGATATTAACTATTGACGCTTGATAATATTACTATCGTGTAATTTTCAGGAATTAATCGCGACTGTCGCACGTATGTTACATTTTTATAAATTTCAAAAACTCTTAACAAAACTTCTTGACCTCTCCAGTTAACAATTATTTTCAGGAATACTCGATCATTGTAATGTTGTTGAAAGCATTTCTTCTGTATAATATCTTTCTAATTTTAATTTATTAAAAACGTACGATCGTGACAAAAGGTGGTGCTGCACAAAACATTTGTCCCTCGAAGTCCATAATACAGGAACGTATCTGGATACAAGCTCGTGATCCCACGTTTCTTCTTATATTCCTGGATAAGTATAGGCTTCAGCGATCCCTCGATCCCCACGGAAATAAAACCACCACCCCATGTTATCCATATTCCCGTCCACTTCGTACCAAGTAAAATGTCAGGGGTATTTTCAAAGTTCTCCTCCTCCTAATTCAACAAACATAACTGAGAACAAACTTCTATTTACTGTACATTCCCTGACCAAAATTGTAAAATTGTAAAATAGCTCTAACGTTTTGATCAGGAACAGTGAAATGTAGGAATATAAGTGAGCAGAAAATAATTGACACGTTTGAATGAATAAATAATGAAAAAAATTGTATTTAAATTGAAAACACTCAATTGACGTAACGCCAAGGGAGATTCTCTCCGAACTTTCCTCTCAGAGATACTAACAGAGATACTGACTTAGTATCTATATTTCATTAGTTCTGGGGAGATGGGGATAGCTCAGTCAGTAGAGCATTAGATTCTTAATCTGAGAGTCCAGGGTTTCGAGTCCCTGTTCGGGCGAAAAAAAAAAAAGACATTGTATCCTTTAGGATAACAGCACGGGAGAGCTCTGTATATATAAAAAGATCCCGGAGCTCTTCCAACGTGCGGAGGACGGCCATCGTGGAGGTTTTAGTCGGTAAAAATCCGACACTACCTACGTGGGTCTCTTTCCTTAAAAGACACTCGTGTGTCTTATGAAAATTTCCTCCACGTAAAAAAAAAAAGAAAAAAAATCCTAGCTGCAAGGCTAATGATACGCATTCGCTACAGTACTATTTACTTTTGTGTTGAATATTTTGTACACTTTCTTAATACAATATTTTACAACTTTACATCGTTTTTAATATTCTGCGAAAAATGCTGCTGAATTATATGCCTCGTGGTCAGAGTACTAACACTTGCTGGGAATGTTTGACGGCTGCCAGAATTCGCAAATACCAATTCAACGCCAGCAGTCCATTTTTCCGCTATTGTTTCGGCAAGAGCAGGAATCGGTAAAAGACTAAGCAATATGCTAACTTGTCCCTATATTACGTGTGTATGAGAATTAGGAAGGAATACAGAGTATCTTTTTTTCTACAAAGACAAAATTTAACTAAAATTTAAACTTCGAGGTGACTTCTCACTAATATTTTTCATTTATGCAAATTGCAATTCATTTAGAGTATAGAAAAAACAACATTTTTTTTCACGAAAATAGCAATCGCTTTCTTTTTTCAAAAATTAATGTACCTACGAAAAGAGAAATCACGGAGATCAATATTCTATTTTTTTTATAAATTGTACATAAAATATATTAAGTTTGAACAATATACGTACCTTCTTTTCATCATCTGGATTCCACAATTTAACCCAAAATGAAATGTTACCACTGGCTGCGTGCAATTTTGTGAATATAGGGTAACTAGTCGAGTTTTTCGTAAATGTTAAACAATCTAAAAGGTATAATAGTGAAACAGTAAGACGAGAAAGATTATCGTAAACTGACAAATCAACAGACCAAAAAATAGAACCTCTATCGTCGCAAAATGGGACGTCGCAATACTCTTTCTCGAAATGTTCGAAACTTTCTTCTTCGACGTAACACCACGGTCCTCCGACATCACCAGTAGGATTTCTACAATAATGTTCAGCCTTTCTACGTGATCTATCAGAGAAATCCCGGTCCTCGAATTTTACACCCTGAATAATATAAATTCACATCGTTGAAATTGTAAATCGATAAAATTGTAATTATATTAAATTTATTTAATACCTTAACACTTTCAAGATGATGTTTATGCCACGATACACATTTACTTCCTGACGTAGTAATTTGCTTTGTCCCCCCATACTCAGCTCCTGGGCCTGATAGTTTGCATTCTATTCGTTTACATGTGTAAAAGAAACTTCTTGGGTAATGTGTAATTTTACATTGAAATCAGATCTTTAATTAGTATTAAATTATTGATTATTAATTTTAGTATTAATTATTAATAATTTTCTGTCCTATCCTTGTTATTAACTATTAACTATTTAATATTATAATTTGCTTTTTATTAAAAAAGATAATTTACTTGTACCTGTACGTACGATATTGCTTGTATAACGATTTTATTTTATTATTAGCTATTTAAGAATTCCCGATGTCTTTTTCCAGCAGTATCAAAAATACATATGCGTCATTTATTACCTCCAAAATTACAAAGTGGTATGTCACACTCGTCGTCTATGAGCGAAGGTTCCAAAGTATAACACCATGGACCTCTGCTATCTCCTGTTGGATTTCTGCAGTAGTTTTTCGCGATTCTCATCGATCTTTCGGGGAAATCTTCGTCGTTTATATCTTTACTAACCTGACATTTAAATAATACCATATGGAATATACGTTGTTAATATAAACTTTAACTTTAGTGTTCGTAACGTCAATGGATAAGGCTAAAATTCTTAATTCTGACTAATATGTTTTAATAATATATTAAAAAATTTGTCACTGGTGATTCGTTTATAGATAAAGATAAATTTGCACTTATGATTAATTTATGATGTAATTTTTAATTAACAGACTAAAAGGTACGATCGAAAGGATCAAAAACCACCTCGTGTATTGGCTCTTCCGCCTGCCAAGATTGACATCGAATGCTTCCAGCAGTTTTAGCTATTGTTCCTCTATATTCCATCCCCAATTGCGTTAATTTACATTTCATTAAATCGATTCGTGTCGCATTATGTACTACAAAGAAAAACGAATGATCTAATTTTTACATTGTCCAAAAATTATATTAATTCTTACTGAATATTATTACGATGAAATTATATTTTGAAAGTATATGGGGGATAATTATTATACGTTCACCTGTGTGACTCTTAATTAAAATTGTCAAACAGAATAGAGATATAAGGTTATATAAATACGCGATATTGCATATCGTATTAAGCATTTCTTGAGAAATTGACTTTTTAAACTTTTAGACTTTTTAAAGTCTTTATCATTAACTTTTCATTATCTATACTTCATTTATTATTTTATATTTTTTAATGAACTCTTACATTGATATTTCCTATGTTTCATGGAAAGAAAAGATAAAATAAACACGTGAATATCAAGAGTTTTTGTTTGACTTGAAATCTGATCTAAGTAAGAATATATGTATTTATAATAATGTATTTATAATTATGAGTAAGGATTAAAAACATATGTGTTTCTAAAACATAATGAAATGTAAATTAACGCAAATGGGGATGGAATATAGAGGAATAATAGCCAAAACTGCTGGAAGCATTCGATGTCAATCTTGGCAGGTAGAAGAGCCAATACACGAGGTAGTTTTCATCTTTTCAATCGTACCTTTCAGTTTATTAATTAAAAATTATATCATAAATTAATCATAAGTGCAAATTTACAACATGAACATATAATAATTATTTTAAAAAAACATAATCCTATACGTATAATTATCGAAAAGATGGAATATTTAATAGGATAGAATAACATCTACAAGTGTTATTTAAAATTCCCCAAACTTTAATAATTCTTTCTGATATTTATAAAATAGATGATGATTACAATTATGTCTTAACATACACGTTCGTTAAATCTAAGATCATATCAACTATTGCAAGTTCATTCAGCCATAAAATTTTTCTAAAAAAATCTGTTTCGATTTCTTATCATTAAAATAAGGAACATTAGAAACGAAGGAGAAATAGACAATGTTAATTGGACTTAACTTTCCGCATTTTTTTTTTGTAATAACTCATTCGCTATGCCAATCGTGGAATTCAAAGTGTCTTATTATATATGGATCAATTTTGAAAGAAATATGTAATTATTTATATAGATATTTAACAAATAATTTCAGATATCATTAAAAGTAATAATGTTGCTGCAAGAAAATGTGAAACTTTAAGTCCCGTTAACATTTTTCATTTTTTTCTTCGTTTCTCACTTTGTAAGAAATTAAAACAGTTTTTTTTCCGAAAATCCGAAAGTTAGACTTTCATGCATATTCATATTTTTGACAATGTAAGTCCAAAAATAAAATAAATGTACAAATGAGAATCTCTTATTTACTGTGTAAAAATTAGGGAACAAAACCTGTAACTGTGTTAAATCAGTCTTAGTTCAGTCTTATATTGTATGAATATAACTAATATCTTATTTAAATGTGATTAATATTAAACTAAAAAGCAAACGCGACCATATCAGCATTCTTTCATTAAAGACTGACAGATTGGACAACTAATGTTATTAGATGAAGTTTCGTATAGATTCTTCTTTCCTCTTTTATATTTAGTTTATGACACTGACAAGGATAGTTACTATAATATTATTATATGCAAAAAAAGAATCAATGAAAAATAATAATCTGAACATTTCTATAACTTATCCATGTCAGTCTCATTGTTAGTTACATAAATAATTAAATGAGAAACACAATTTTTGAGATTGACACAGTTTGACTGAAGTTTTTTTTTTTTAATAAAATTGTATTAGTCTCTTCAATAGGTTCTCATTTTATCATTTAATCATTTACATATATGTTTATACTTCAAAAGTCACTTATCGATATAAATTTCTTCAATTTTTGCGATTTTTAAATGTATACTCATTCTAGTACATCATAAAGAGAGTTTTATATTTATAAATTCTTTTCATTAGATTTTATCATTAAATTATTATATACTGTGTATTATTTACAAAGAAAGGTTCGTGTATATATGAAAAATAGTTGATATTTTTAATAGAAATGTCGCGATTCTATAGAGGAAGACTAAAAATTTGTTCTGTATTACATTACTTTGAAAGGAACAAACTACGGAACGAAACAGAATAAATTTTGAAGAGCAGCTACTTATTTTAAATGAAATTCTTTCTACAATTTAACACAATTTTTTGCTTTTTATATTTAAAAAAAATCTCATTATTATAATTGGATAATGTCTAAATAATGAACAATACTAGGCATTATCCAGTCACATAACTAAAATCTTTTTTTTTAATATATATAAAAAGAAAAAAATTGTGTTAAATTTCGTTTCTGTAGCTTATAACGAATTTTTAATCTTCTTGAAGAAACATGTAGAATAGCGAAGACATTTCTATTAAAAAAATCAACTATTTTTCATATATATACCAATTTTTTAATAAATAATAAATAGTATGCAATAATTACATGATAAAATTTGAATCTAATGTTGTGAAACTCTTGTTTTTTACAATATACTAGAATGAGTGTACAGTTACAAACTACATTTTACAAAACTTGGAGCTTAAAATTTACACCCGCCAAGTGTACACTCATGAAGTTTTGTTCAATACTATCAAAGAATGGAATTTCTTTTACTATTGCAAGGTTGCACCATTACAAAGTTATAACTACAATTGTATTTTGCAATAGTAAAAGAAATGTAACATTCTTTGAAAGTATTGAATATTCTGCATACTATTATATTGCCTAATAGTATGCAAAATATTCAATACTTTTCTTGAAGTTGAACATTTTTTGTAATAAAGTATTAGTAGTGATTACTTCTATAGGAAAAATATTCCCATCCATGACTATACGACGATACAATCAAAATAGATCAAAATTTACTGTTTTCTTTAGTTGTTTGGCAAGTGAGAAAATAAAGTGAAACAAAGTGAAAGTTTCGAAAAAAATCTACAAATTTCCATATTTGTACAATCAGTATGAAAATATTACATCAACATTTGATCATTTGTCAATCTTAAAAACGAATAAGAATTAAAAACAATATTTTTCTATTGATTGTATGTAATACCCGAATAATATTTTATTCGATGCTTCGGTTTTCCTTACTTTGACTTAAGTAGTAATAAAAGAGGAAAAGGAAAGAAATAAATGAACTTGTGAAAAAAATTAATGAATTGCCTGAAAACAATATCCGTATATTTATAAGTAAATGAAATTTTCATCTTTAAGTCATATCGTTATAGATAGGAATTCTTTTTTTTTTTTTGTATTTGGCACTTAAAATGAAATATTTCTATAGAGACAATCAATAGGATTATAAATCCATATCCTAAAAAATTAAAAAATGCAAAGTAAAAGTAAAAGAAGCCAAAACTACGGATTTTCATATCGTATACAATATGATTGGATACAATATGAAAATCCGTAGTTCTGGGTTTTCAGATTAAATCTTATGTTTATTAGCACTCGTCCATTTTCGCTTTATAAAGCCGATTGGCCGATTGTTTAAATAAGAAGAACTCGATTATTACCAAAGTCTACAATAACGATTTTACCATCGGGGCATAAAGCTATCCCTGATGGTCTATCCATTTCGTCTTCAGCTTTACCGTAATTACCAAATCGCCATTTTAACATTCCATCCGAATCAAATATTTGTATTCTATGATTTCTAGAATCAGCTACAATAATGTTGCCATCGTCGTCGATTATCAGACCTTGCGGTCTTAAAAATTGTTTAGAATTAGCATTACTTTCGCATTCAAAAATTCGGGATTGCATAAAATCAGCATCAATGATAACCAGTCTGTGATTGTTAAAGTCAGTAGTAACAACATTTCCTTCAGGATCAAAAGCTACTCCGCGCGGTGAGTCGAAGTGCTTCCACATGTTTGGTGCTGATTCGAAGCCATACTTTCGGAGAAAAATACCTTCAGGACTGAATAACTGGACGCGATGATTTCTAGTATCGGACACAACTATCTGGCATTCGGAGTTCGCTGCTACATCCCACGGATAATTAAATTGACCATAACGGCTGCCTTTCTCACCGAAACATAGAAGGAATTGGCCATCCATTGCCAGAATCTGGAAAATAATAATTAGTTTCATAAATTCCGAATGATAAATAAATTGAATTAATCTAATGATTTATGTTGCAATTTATAATGGAATCAAATTATTATACATTTTTTTTTAGTTGCAGTTTTGTAATTAAATGATATCCTATTAAAGACGAATAAGAATTTAAATACTCTCAAACTTTAAATCAAATCAGAGTTCGCTTGGCATAATGGAATAAATCAGACGGATAAAATCGGGACCTATTATTATTTGCAAAACAATTTAAAATTTCCACGCGGCATTACAGCTATACATCGTTAAATTAATGCATAAACAAAAGATGATAACGATGTGTTATGTTACGGATGACACTTTCTATGATATTTTGTGAGCATTGTGATCTAATTTTCAACTAATTATAAATTTTATAACCATTAATATTATTTAATATAATTTTATGTTATTAATATAATATTTATATAGGATATCTTATAGAATATCTTATTTGTGACATATCTTATTATAGGATATCTTATTTGTATATCAAAATATGAATATGTAGATGATATTTTCAAAAATTTATACTATTTATAAAATTACATACGGGGCAACACTAGATAGGATCAAATTGAATATCAAATTTTGGATGAGAGTTGGATGATTCCATTATTGCTCGATTGTTTTTTTTTATTTGACAATGAAAATAATGATAATAAAAATAGGGAAGATGTATTCACTGCGGGGAGTGTTATGATGAGTCCAGGTTAAATGAGTATAGCTTTGGGTGGGCCTCTGAAGATTATATTGATTGGGCATCTAAAGATTTGGATGAATGCCGATGTTATAAATATTAGGGATGTTATTGGATCCTTAGGCGATGAGGTAATAATACCGTAAATACATACTTCTATGTATTATCGTTATTTTTAGGATTTATTGCAAAAATTTAATAAATTATTATTTGATGAAAGGATTGTTCTAACGAAGTACTTTTAATTTTTGTTTAATCATATTCATCAAAATTAAGGCATCCTGATTTTCCTATATATCTTTTTTTTTATTACTTATTACCTGTATACGATGATTATCTTTATCAGCTACAATTATACGACGACGTGCATCGACCGCTACGCCAGCCGGGCGATCAAATTGTCCTGGTCCAGTACCGTGAGAACCAAATCTTTTTATAAGTTGACCATCTTGTTTATATATTTGAATACGATTGTTCGATCTATCCGCAACAATTATATTTCCGTCTCTGTCGCACGCTACACCCCAAGGTCGGCATAGATTATCCATTGCATTACTATTGTTGCCAATGATTCTTAGAGGTTTTATTGACAAATC
Source organism: Tetragonula carbonaria (assembly GCA_032399595.1). Lineage (NCBI taxonomy): Eukaryota > Metazoa > Arthropoda > Insecta > Hymenoptera > Apidae > Tetragonula > Tetragonula carbonaria. The sequence goes on from JAUCRC010000011.1 coordinate 8,192,827, forward strand.
GCAACTGCGGTTTGTCCTAACTACAACTGGAAAAGTGTTTGAAGGAATGGGTCTTCCTATTCCCGGATTTAATGCAACAGCGGCTGTTTGCTTATAATGAGGCAAGTTTCCACGACCTCTTACAGCTCGTCGATCGCCTATAGGTCCTGGATTATTGACTCCAATCATTCCAAAATTCGTTATAGAAGTTAACATCGATCCTTCTAATCCGTTAAAAGAGATCCAGTTCTCTTCTTGCGACGGGAGAGACTGACGACTTTGTTGTATTTGAAAAACCTGTATTCAATGAAAATAATAGATTAGATGTCAATATATATTTTAAAATATTGAAAAGGTATGAAATTTTTATTATATTAAAATTTACGAATTTGCAGAATAATTTTTTTTCAAAGTTGATTTTTGTAAAAGATGTTTATAGTGATTTTTGTTTCCTTACACGACTTTTAATATTAGAACTTTACTACGAAAAATATGATTAATTTGTTGGTAAATATTCTATGCTAAATGTTAACATTTTAGAAGAATGCAAAAACCATATAAGACAATAAACTTCTGTGAATGTGCCTCTACACTTTCCTTATCTCAAAAATATTTAATCGTCAAAATATTGCAAGATCAGAGAACTTCACTGAAAAAATGTGATAAAATTTCGTATTATGCTTTATTATAAATAGTTAATATTCAATACACGTGTATTTATCACGATATCAATATCAAAACTGATACCTATCCGGTAATATTAAATTTTAGAAAGGCGACGTTTCATATACAATAATAATTAAAATTGTCACACAAATTAGTTATAGTTATTTATAGTTAGTTATTAGTTATAGCCATAATAAGGATAATCAATAAAGTCAATAAAATTTTAGTAGTAATGGTTTTTAGCAATATTGCTAAGATTAGTAGATTTTAGTAATAAAAAATTGAAAAATATTAGAAAAATTTGATTTATCAATACCTCCGCCGAAGTCATATCCTTAGTAAGCAACAGGTTCAATGGATTGCAAGTCAAAATATTTGATTCTATAGCTCCGTTAAGTTTATCAACAGCTAGAGATAATCGAATCAATCCATTCCGAAGTCCTTCATCTCTTGCTTTTAGCGCAGCGAATTTTAAAAGCCTAGCTTTTTCAATTTTATCTAATAATTCTTTTTCTCTTGCCTCTAAGGCAAAAGCTACTTTTCTTACGCACAACATTACATCTGCAATTGCTTGTCGCGATTTCTGCTCTAATATTTCTATTGCCATCTGTAAGACAAACAATATATTTTTTATTAGTATATCAGTGAAAGTTATTATTTCAGCAAATTCTCTGTTTTAATTTTTAATTTAATTTAATTTTTCTTTGAAAGATTTTATCTAATTATATTTTAATACAGATATTGATAATATTAAATATTCCTAATGCAAAGTATTAATCAATTAATAAATCAACTTCTCAAAGGATTTCTTAAAGAACATTGCAAAAATAATATTATGAGAAAACATTTCTATGAAGGAATGCTACCTGTGTAGCATCTAATTCTTCTCTAAGAGCTGAAATTCCAAGCTTAGCTTGCTTCAGTATTTCTCTTGCTTGAGTGCTAGCAACTTCAACGGCTTCCATGAAATTAATCATAATATGTCCTGGATGTTGGTTGAATCCACATTTAACACAAATAGGTCTGTTACAGGTTTGACAGTAAAATTGCGGAGCATCGTGATGAATCTCGCAAGGCATAGGTAAAGTTTGAAAATTGAAACTTGGATTATTAACGATTGGAGGATTCATTATTTCTGATCCATTATGCGAATTGTAGTCACCGTTTGGTATATTCTGTATAAAAGAAGAAATATTTTTTTTTAGCAAGTTTATAATATTTGTACACGTAGTCAAAATTACATTTAATTATTTTATTGAATAATTTCCTTTTTAAGTTACTATTATACTATTATAGTTAAATTATAGGAGAAATAATATTTGATACTATATTTTGATTAATATACTCCTTTGATAACAGACTATATTGAAGTCTGAGTGTTTTATTAACTGTTAGTAAAAATATTACAACGAATTTTAAATGAAAAATTGCATATAGAAAGTGTTTAACTACTTAGGAGAGATTAATCAAAATATACTTATAAAATGTTGATTTGTAGAACATGAAGTACAAACCGCGTCAGTACAATCTTTACTATGAACGGAATTTCTGACTTGTGAATATTGAATATTGCGAGAAGTCGGTCCATTGAAATCGCCGTTCACTACTTGTAGTATAGTACTAACTAACGAATTTATACCAAGCTCATCTGATTGAATTTGATAATTACTGTCCTCAGATGATCCAGTGCCTGGTGAACTAGCATTAGAATTGCTGGTAATTGGCAATGGAATCATCTGCGTCTATGTAACGAACCGAAGAATATATAAGTACAATAGAATAAAAATTCTGTATTTCATAATTAATCACAGCAGTATAAAGTATTTAGGCAGTACAAAATGTCGCAATATAAAGAATTTAATAAATTAATAATTTACTGTTTTAAAATTAAGAAACAAACTTCGTACCTTGCAGGATAGATTTGCATTCATACTTGATTCTGTTGCTGAAATGTCTTGGGAGAACATTCCAAAATATTCCGTTCCATGGTTATAATTTTTATCATGATCCATTGTAAAATAGGTGTAAATTAATACTAATTATATACTAATTAATATTAATACTAATATGACAAATTCGATATGGAACTGTTGTTTCGATGTGACAGTTTTATCTGGAATAAAAATGATTTAAATTAAACCTGATTTTAAAATTAACGCAGTTTAGTCGACATATTTTCCTTTCTTTAAAACATATTCATTCTGGACGAAGTTTGAATAATGATACTATTTCATTTTTTAAATAGAAATAGGAAACTTGTAAAAAGAAGAAATTGAATATAACTCTCATACAATATATAAATCATTGTGATAATGTATGAAATTCCTTAAAGAGATTATTGTATCATTAAATATTTAATAATTTAATAAATCATCAAATCAAAATCATCATTATGTAATCATTCTATTTTTACATCGACCCATTGCAACCCTAAAAGTAACTGTACTCTGATTTACATTCGATTCCTACGTAAGTATGTCACGATAGTGTAAGATTCTATGTGTATAAAATATTTTTAAAAAATTGATAATGTTCATTTTTTTACAAATTTAGAATAAAAATTCATTTCTGGACATATTTTTACTTTGAAAATATAGATATATAATATTGAACTTGTCGGAAGACTATTATAAATGAAAAAAATAAAAAAAAAAAACGATCGGTTGAAGCAATGATATTGAAAAAAGAAAATTATAAAGAGAAGTAGCTTGTAACTGCACTCTATTTTATCCTTTCAAAGATCATTGCGATTTGATTGATCGCTTTATTTTTTTTTCTCGTTCGTATGTTATAGCAAAGTGATTTAAAGAAATCCATCAAATCCCAAGATGGAGTGATCTTCCCACAAGTTCGCCAAAAATTTTATTTCAAATTTGTTTCTCTTATAATCTATTAATGGAATTTCAGGCAATATGTATATATGTATGTAATATTTTTTCTTGATTTAAATCTTTATTCAAATCTTAAAACACATTAGTAAATTTTGATCAGAAAAAAAAACTGGGATATCTTGTGCATAATTTGAAAAATTAATGTATCAATTGTCGCCTATGACAATATAAATATTCGATATATTTGCAATGTTACAATTGGCAACTAGATGACATAAATTCATAAGAAAGTCAACGGAAAAGGATTTTGAATCACACGGATGGCCCCTTGATCCAGTTTCAAAGACGTAACACCCCTGCACAGCTGGTTCAAGGTCATCGTGCGAGTCCTCAACAGAGAAGAACCGTGATACCCTTTTCAGTTTGGGGATCGAGAAATAGGGTTCTACTTCCATCGCTGGGACCTCGCAGAAATCAATAACAGTAGGAAATTCAACATAAATACATATCGCCGTTTATGTGATTCGAAATCAGTCAGCCTTTAATCGTAACTTTCTCTATCCGCTAACATGCTATTGTGATAACTTGAAATATCAAGAGATATTTCAATAATAAAAATACCGAAACTTCCATTCGACGGCATCTCCAATTCGTAATTTTATTTCATTTAACATCTATCGAATTCGGAGCTTTGTCTATAATTCATGGTAAATGATAGTTCAAATTCCTGGAATTTTTTTCTAGTAGATATGGTGCAATTATTTGATTGAAGAAAAGTAATAAATTAAACGATGAAAAGGCAACATATTACGTATTTTGTCTATATTTCTTTTAGTATTAGTCGATATATTTATTACTATGTTATTCTGTATAATACTTGTATCATTACTATTAAGAGATATTACAGACTATCAAAATTAATGCGAATTTCGTGCCAGTTTAGAAGGTATTATACTTTTCTGATTGCATCAGAACTTAGAAATTACATACATTATGTATAATTTCGTAACATGAGATTGTACAATTACTTATGGCAAAAATGAAATAAAATTAATAAATTAGTTTAAACGAACTACTTGGACTAATATTAATACATGAATACATACATTTGTATCACCGGAAATATTTAACACGATTCATCGTAATAATGACAACTCATACTTTTTAAAGGATTTGTGGCAAATGTATTTTGTTAGGCTGTGCTATAACACTTTTAACTAAATTAAAAAAAATTTGGAGATAAATATTATCAAGAATAATATTTTCTCTGTAAATTATATTCCAGATTATACATAAAATTTAAAAGTTATGTTATGCGAATATCCATGTTATGAATTAGTTATGAACGCTGTATAATATAGTATAAAATTTTATATATTATAAACTATATTAAAATACTTTATTTTACCGTAAATTTACATGAAGTAGAAAAAATTTCTCAATAAAAATAACATCGTTTAAACAAAAATTGAGTCCTTGAAATTCTTTAATTTAATACATATATTTTGATATTAATATCGTTGGCTATTATTATGCAAGAGAAATGGCTTTTGATTTATGAAGATTTTATCTTCATAAATATAAAATCTCATATAACGAGTTCAATACTGAAGCTGAATGAAATTTTGTCAACATTTGTTTTGCAAAGCTTCGTTAATTAATTTGCAATTGTGTGCATTTTACTACATTACACATTCGCATAACTTGTTAATTAATACATTATACTCTTCTATCAAATATGTTTGGAAGTTTGATAAAATTCTATTCATTAGATATGATATTCGTTTAACTATAATTAATAAAGTATTGATCATAAAGTATGTAGTTAAACATTCTTTCAAGTAAATGTGCTTCTCTTTAATTATATTTCAAAAATTTAAATTAAAAACGTCAATCATGGGACATATTTATTATACAAAATGACTTATAAATTCATATAAAAAGCTAAGTTTATTGGCTGTTTGTTAAGGTTTTAGGATAATATCGTGTTTGCCAAATGTTTCGGCATAAAATGTAAAGCTTAATTACTCTCAAATATTAATTGTTATTTACTAATAACTTGCTCGATAATTTATCAAAAATTTCAATTCTAATAACCAGTAAACTGCATGAAACTGTATGTAAATTGTAAATATATTATTGAGTACATTTTAATTAAATCAAAAAAAATTTGATAAAAATAACTTTACTTTAAAAAACTTATAAATGACTACCGACAAATATAATAAAATATTTTCAGTGTTATATTTATATAACAATTTTGTTATACTTCGACATCCTGTAAACACGTTGCATGTTTATAAATATTTCTTTATGGATTAAATGTAACATAATTATTCTATAATTAATGAGAGTATGAATAACATTATAGAGATAATATGCATTTAATACACTAAATTAGTTATGAATTTTCATTAACCCATTTACATTTTTACAATATTTCGTTTCTTTATAAAAAGTTATTAATATATAAAACGTAGTGATAATTTTCAGTATTTGAGAAATATACTAACAATATTAATAAATATACTGCTATGTATTAGTATATTTTTTTTTTTTTAACTAAGAAACTGTTTTTTAGAATTATAAAAATTAGAGACGTAGATCTATCTTTACTGCTAAAGACATAACGAATGGAATTATATATTTATTAATTTAAAAAGCATAGTTCCGTGACCAAATGTATTGCATAACCTGTGAAGCCTTCTTACGTTTATATCACTAAATAATATCACTAAATAATATCCCAAATTATATTTATCAAATACGAATGTAAAATTCGAAACAGGATATTTCTAGCAAAGGAAGATTTACCATCTTCTCATTGAAATTTGAGCAGAAATAAGAATTCACAACACAGAAAGTAAAAATATATCTTTCCATAATTTTTGTATATTTACATTAATTTAATAAAATCAATAACGTAATGAAAAATGATGCAAAATTTACTGTTTTAATGTTTAAATGTCCACAAAAATTCTTTCGAGTCAGAAGTGGTCAGAATCACAGATGGCTTTTCTACGAAGGATATTTGGTTTACTACAGTTTCGGCCGAAAACGCTTACACTTTGGCCTGCAAACTTTCCCTTTTTCCGTTTTTCCAGCAGCTGGCCTGCAGCAGTTAGGGGGTGCTATCCTTGAAATTGCCATGACGACCAAGGTTAGACCTGCTATTCTTTTCAGGGGTCGAAAAGAAAGAGAAAGTGAAGTATCTGTCATTTTCTAAGATCCTTTCCAGAGACGGGTAGGCAAGAAATGCTGAAGAATCGTAAACGCGGACAGCACGAAGCTACTATATATCATACATTATTCTGTGAGGCTAAAAAATTCATTTCTAAAATTTGAAATTACATCAGAAACGTGACAAAGAAACGGATGGGGAGAAAATTATCAAGATTGTCTATTTGGATTACTAGATACACATGATACAGTATATTTTTTTTGTAGAAAAAAAGTTCAGTCTTCTAAACTATGTATCTTCTAAAATTATTATATATTAGTCTTCAGAATTTTGCATCATTTTTTATAGATTAATTTCATATGTATGTATTCTATATATTTGTAAATGAGATTCAAAAATTTTTATTTTTGGTAAATTAATTAATAAATAAATTAGAATAAATATTAATAAACTACTGCTTTCCAAATTTGCTCTTAGCAATAAGCGAAATTATGAACAATTGTTATTTTAATTTGAAATTCATGTTCTATTATTAAAATTTTCTGTATTGATTGTATGCTTGAAGTATAGCAAAAAATAACAAAACAACGCTGAAAGACTACTTCTCCACCTTGAATTTTGATGGGACTTTTTTTTGATCGCTTTATTATAACGTACAAATATAAAAGAGTACAATAACAGAAAGAATAAAAAAGTAAGATCGGTTGAATTGCAATGATCTTGAATTGCTCTTTTGTTTATATATTATATATTAAATATTATATACTAAAGCGATAATATAGTCTACGAAAAAAAAAAATAGCTTGTTGATAAATTACATCATATTTTATTTTTTTCAAGGTCATTGCGGTTCGACCGCAATATTTTTATTTTTATCAGTATCATTATTTATACGTTGTAACAAAATGATTAAGGAAAGTTCATCAAAATCGAAAGTGATTCTTCACCAATACAATAAATAAACTCGTACAAATTTTTACTATTTACAATCTTAATAAACGCTACGTGTGTGTCAAGAAGAATAACTAAATATATCAATTAAATTTTTAGTTACAATATATTAAAAATTGAAATAGAATAAGTACTATAAATAACTAAAGCGTAAATATAACTCAAAACGGTTCTATAACAAAAGAGATTTATTTCATAAGAGAAAGCACATGCGCGTGAGCATCTATTGAGCATTACGTAGGTATACGTACATCATTAAAATATAAATTGTTCATAATTTCAGTTTACTATACTATCCACCTCAAATTTTTGAAATTTCCTATAACACCATCCATAATTCAATTTGTTCATTTAAAAAATTTCTCGTATTCACATTATATTAAACAATAAACTGTAAAGTTGTATAAAGAAAAAGAAAATAAATCGTTATAAATCATCTGTTGCACTATAGCCTTTTTTGTTTAAATAATAGTTGTAAAAGTTACGAAAAGTTCAAGTATCACATAGATGCACTTAGCGGACCAATGAAAACGAACAGACTTTTTCAAATTTCATTTTCATTGTCGTTGGACAGCGCCGTCGTAGACTTTCCCTCTCGTTCGAATTTCAATGTCGTCCAAGAGAAGCACTTTATGACACAAATACGGGAATGTAAACGAACACATGTTCGACCCGAGTAACAAACAACTGCCAAGCTTCTAATTACAGTTCTATGTCGTTCTATTCGACCATAACAATTGTAATAATACCTTTAAATTGACTGAGAATCAAGAAATCGATGAAATCGTTTTTACTTTCGTTCCATCGCGGCCGTAAATATATGTCCTCGAAAGCATCGTTTATGCTTTTTATCTAACAATTTCCATTTAAACAATTAAAAACAAACAAAAAAGAAATAAACAAAATAAACGAAATTAGAGACGTGAAATATTATACGTTGAAGTATTAAAACAAAATAAATAAATACCTTCCAACGAAAAATGCCTGTCCAATAAGAAGGAAGTATTAACTGTTTTTCACCACTGAATGCCAGACGATAATAATTAAAAAAGAAAAGAAAAAAGAAATTGAAGAAAAAAAATGAATAATCAAAGAGGAAATCGGTGCACGTGTTTCGACGTAGCGAGCAAAATATTCGCTTTTCTTTGTATCTTCTAATTTTCTATTCGTTGAATGCCAGTCGAATTCACGCTTGATTTCCGTCGGAGACACTAAATTGACAATCGCACGTGAGAGGACCGAAGTTGAACTAACCACCTCAAGACATCGATCTACACTGATCCATCGAATTCAACCATCCGACTGAATTCCCGTTTGAAACTCGAATCCCTCAGCACCCTCTGCCCCTCTTCGTCACTTTTCCTCTGCCGCCCCGCTCTTCCCGGTCACTTGGTTTCGCCAGGCAAGCGAGCTTTCCTCGACCAATCGAGAGAATGTATTTTTACCCCCCCAGATTCGAATTGGTGATTCACACCCCCGCACTATCCTTTCTCTACGTTCGAGCAACCGATACACAATACCCTACTGTCTCTATCTTTTCCATCCCGTCTCTCTACTACCCTTTTCCTTCTACTTTCACCCGATTCAGCGTTCCCGCACGTGGATGTAAGATTCGCAATTCGCGTTAAACGAACGATTACAGTTTATCACTGTATCACTAGTATCATGTATCATACCATGAAGAATCATCGTTAAAGTTGGTAATTTGTTCGGAATCGAATTGAAAGGGAGCCCGGCGCCTTGGACTCCTCCAGTAGTCAATGTGACTACGCGGAAGTAGTGACGCGCAACAATATGTATCCATATGCAATGAAGCTTGGGATCCAGTCGAACGTGTTACTCGCCAGGTGCAGAATAAATGAATGACCAAGCAATGAGGAAGAGCACAAAAGCCTGTTCCTATCCACGCATGACTTTAATGCGAGAATTATGTAGCGATCGTATGCGAACAAACACAAGAGATGAAAAGTTTTCAGTGAGGAAAACACCATTACTTCGTATGGTCACTACTAGAGGAGTCATTCGGAACAGTTTCACTCGTGTAATATACGTACGTGACATTTGGTGAATCGGTATTTTCGGATTTTTCTTATGAGGGATGAAGCTTATTACTGTGGCGGCATTCCAGGGCGCAGTTTGATCGTAGGCCACCTTCACCAGAGCATACGTGTGCATGCAGTTACGTAGTCCAGCACCTACATAGTCCGTAGAAGAGTTTTCCATACCAAGGGGTGGAAGGGCGCGTGCGCCGCGAAATCATGAATGGAGCCCACCGCTCAATGCGAGAAGAGTCCAGCTATAGTCACAGTCATACAGCCACTCTACTTTTATTTATATCCCTCCAACAATGACCTTCAGCCAAGGTAGGGTTGATCAGACAAATCAGGTCTTCCGTTCTGCGAAGAAACAGGTGTTATTACTGTCGTCCACGATTTTTAGATAACGATTGTTCTAACTAAATGACAGAACCTGGTGGCTCTTTATAATTCGTTTGATACTTGTATCGTTGGATCTGTGTGCAAACTTCGATTACACATGGAGATTACACACAGTCTCTGATTTCTGTTGGGAAGTATATTTGTTATAGATGTTTAAAAATGTAACACGATTTTATTGGTCCCTTTTGCCGAGGAACCAATAAAATAAAATAATATTATTTTATTTTTTTTTATAATAGGAATTTATTTCATGAAATTGCTGTTTCAGTGTTTTTTTTTTTTCAGTGTTGTATATTCTTTATGGAAATATCGCATTAATTATAAATATCTATAGATTGATTTAAAATTAACATTCTGTAAAAATTGCGTCTCTGTTAAAAGTGCAAATTTTATTATTATATTTTCCTGATTGAACGAGTAAATAAATATCGATTTCAGTGATGCATGTATTATAATTATTGACATAAAACATATAAAGAGGAAAAAAGAAGCCATTGATGAACCTGTTTTTCTCATCAATTTATCTAAGCAGAATAATAATCGTGTATATAAACAAACTAAATAATTATTTGGTATTGAAAATTAGACCGTTTTAAAAAAATCCTTCCAATCTTAATATTGAAATCTATCGAAAAAATTAATTTCTTAAAGGATCCTTTAAATGCTTAAATGTATTCAATGATGATAACATATTAAGTAAATATATAATACAATAAATACGTGACTGGAAGGAACTGTTGCATTCATGTATTACTCAATACAGAAATATTAATTCAAAGTAAATTATCGTAATATTTTTACATAATATAAAATAATTTAATCCAAGACAAAAACGATTCTTCCTTAATATTAATATGTAATATCCCTTAATGTTAATATGTAAAAAACAAAAGTAGACATAAGATATAAATAATATGATGTAATAAAGAAATATTTTTATGTAATTCGCGCACAATCGATTCACGGATTGATTAAGACTCTCTTTTCAAGTGATCGTCATTAATAAGAACATTGACGTATGAAAAATTAGCGCAGCTTCAGGTTTATGAATGAGTACCTTGGGCGTGAGGATCACGTGGCAGGGCGCTGTAGCGCTTTAACGATCGAGAACACCCTGTTCCCTCCCTTCCTAGAGCTTTATCACACACTCCCCTCCTTTCTCCTTTGATATGACCACATTGTACAGGATGTATCATTTATAGGATCTGGGTCGGACCCGGGAAATTAGGATTCAGTGGATACGAAATATGTAAAATTCTGCAAATGAAATGTTATTTGTTTGTAAACTTCGCCGGATATTTAATAGAGAATTAACGCGGAGAGCTTTGCAAATTGTTTATAAAGCATATTTAACGTCTAAAGGTTAAATGTTGCAGAAAATTAATATCACCTCTTTTCGTGCAATGTTTTCAGCTCGCTTATTTTAAAAACAACTTTAACTTTTCAATGGTAGAGAAAACAATGATTTTATAGGAATTTCATAACTTCTTTAAAAAAAAAAAAGGAACACTTTATCTTACAGATCGTAAATATCAGGAAATATTTTGTTTCATTTTAATTTGTAAAATGTTGAAGTAATGAGAGAATACTTTGATACAACATTATTACTAAAAAATAAATTTAATTAAAAGCTGCAAAAGATAGAACTTGTGAACTTTGCTAGCAATTACAAATTTCATCATAATTCGCTTCAGGATTACGTTGAATTACATTGAATTACATCATCTTATATTTACTATGTATATAATTGAAATTTTTCTTACTTTTCCTTGCAGCACAGTATTGCACAAAATAGTTGACTGATGACGTGTTGGATGTTGTCCTACAATACTTTTGATCTTGATACGCATTGTAATCTATTAAAAGAAAAGAAACACACATATATAGATAACAGTTTTCAGAAAATTTCTTTAAAACTTAAATTCTTAAAAGAAATTCGCAAATAATTTTAATAATTTTAACATTATATAATTTTAATACGTAAATTTAATAAAATTCAAAGAATATTCAAATAAATTAAATTTAAAATTAAAATAATACCTATATGATATAAATACATAGTCTGGAGTTTCATTATAAAGTTATGTAAATTCATATTTTATTTATGAATATAATAACAATATCGTCTCAGACGTTTTGTAAACGTGTAAAACATGTAATTATAATAATTTTATCCCCTCACTACAATTTTTTGATTTCTCGAATATTGAAATGAAGATTGATTAAAATTTTTTAGATTGTAGAGTACAGGGTGACACGTGGGTGTACATAAGTATTTCGTCGTATAGACGTAGGTGTAAATGTAGGCGGATTGCGAAAGAGAGGGCAAATTCATTGTTTTTGGCAAATATGTCTACGCAAACGTTTAATTCTTTCCTGTAATAAAAAGATATGTAACATGCGTACTCATATTTTTAAAAATATACGACATATTAGTTTATAGTTTATATGATTAAGTAAATTGTAATTGTTTCAAATTGGATAAGCATATATTAAAGTAAAATTAATTTAAATTATATTATTATATCCCAGTATTGTTACGAATAAATTACCTTTCATTAAAGTTGGATAGATATATAATAATATTATCCCTATTGAACGTAATACATTCTATCAATTGTTTACGTGTTTCAGTATGAATAAATGATGCTTGATGTCAGAAGCGTAATGCAACAAATTCATAATAAAGTACATGAATTATGAATGTAATTAACGCCGTAGCCAATAATTTTGAAAATGAAAACCTTGGAAATAATAAAACATTTTAACATTATTTAACAATATTGAAATTATCTTAATTACTCGAATATTATGCTCCGGTTAAAAATACACTTTGTCTTTCTTTTCTCAAGCAGTTAAAACTACGAACAGCTCATCGAAACAGCGAAACTCTAAAAATTTAGGATATAAAATTTTGTATATGAAGCTTTCTCTTCAACCATCAACATCACAATGAAATTCGATACTGAAAAATTCTTTTTCGAAGCGTCGAAACTTTCTGCCAATAGCCACGGTATTGTTGAAAGTTGAAAACTTTTTGTCAATGCTTGTTACATAGTAAAATTCAATATATGTCTCAATTTTTTTTTTTTCTTTTTTTTGTGAAGAAAATTTTTAGAAGTTTCGATCGACGACGCAAACTGTGGTGTTCGATGCGTCATGAATTTTCGAGAAAAGAAAAGTCAGAAGCTTTCGTGAATGGACCAGTTTCGGTGAATTGAAACGGTGTGTAGCGGTAGCTAAGTACACGCGTACATATTCTCCACCCACGCTTTATGCGCGGGCGTCGCGACGAAGGAGCTGTAGCAGTTTCGCTCTTGCGATGACCTTGGAAGCACCCACGCGCCAAAAGAGACCACCGTGCGGGGGAGGTTCGTTCATCGACGTTCTAGCTACTCTTCTCGATTTTCCTCCCCATTCTCTCTATGTGTTTCCTATACGCAATTATGAAATGCGCGTGCGCCATTCAAGCGCGTGAATGGCATCCGTCATGTTAAAATTCACGGTTGCCATGTACGTAAATATCTTATTACACCTTTTCTTGCATTGTACGCCGTAAATTCGTTTATTTATCAATTCAATTTAATGGCAATGGTTCTGCGCATCAAATTATAAATTATACTTGACGGATCACGATAAAGGAAATTAAAATTCCACCGGTGTCTGTCGCGTTTTTGTCTTAAAAAAAGAATAAAAGAAATGCTTAGCATTTTATATGAAGAATTAAATTATAAATCATCGAATATTTTATTTTAAGTTACAGATAAATTGTAGCATGGAAAAACATGGAAATACGAAATGTTAAATTATAAATACCAATTTACATATCATGCTTATATTATCTAAAAAAAAAAAAAATTAAAATATAATTTAATTGGATAAAAGAATGCGGAATATAAAAATTATTATGTGTAAGAAAGCTATTGTAAAATGCATGAATGTATATTGCTATGGCAGAACTATATTTCTTAATGGTCTGTTAAATCATTAGTTACCTCATTAGTTACCTACTGTCAGCTTAACAACATAAAACGAAAAGGGCAGAGTGGATTGTAATCCGGTAAGTGATGGAGATAGGTATAAGGAGAATTTCACAAAGATTCATAAACAGTACTGAACTCCGAATCATCAAGATCCTTTAAAATAGTATCAGTTTTAACAACATATTTATAAAAAAATTTCGAAATTTTAAAATGGTATGTACGTATTATTCTCAAAAATATAGAATATGTTGTTCTTACTTTTTTATAAATTAAGCATTCAATTATCGGAAAATCGGAAAATTTCGAGTGATAATTTAGATATTTGGATATAACTTTTCATAATTTCGAAAATAATTTTTACGACGTTTAGTAATGAGATTCTTTTTTAAATAAATAAATAAAGCAGAATAAAAAATGTAGCAGATAAATAAAAAGAAAAAGAAAATGCTATCGTGCACGAAGTAGGTATGTTATTAAGGAATGCTAGTAATTCTATTCATCAGAATTTTCACGAAAGTATTCGCCAGCTGTAAATGTTTGCTAGACTATTGTACCTAAATTTTACTTAGACATATTAGCTTAGGACGAAGGTCCTAAGATCTCTTTTATGCCTGAATACAAAGAATTGCAATTTTTGTCGAGAAAACGTTTTTAGAATTCTATTAATAGATAATAAACGTTATCTATAATTCTAAATTAATATGTATATTGCATTTTTAAAAACTGCAACATAAATTATATCAAATACATCGAATACATATATACTGTTACTTTCTAGATAAATTTACGCTCAAATTTATTCTGCACTCAGGTAAACGGTTTAGTTATAGGTAAACGGTATAGTGCCTATGTATTAGGCAAAGTAAGTTTCGTGACTTAAACCTTAAATCTTTTGTGTTTACTGTCAGGAGTTTTGAAAAATTCCGTTCTAGCAATTATCACTTTCTGTAATTGAATATACCTGCTCGTATTGTAAGAACAATTTTCACCAAGGACACAAAAAAAAATGTAGGTATGTAGAATTCCTTCAATGTAGAATTTCTTCAAATAGAATTAAAATTAATTGTTGTTGGTTCAAAGGTTCAAAATGCGTTTTTCCTAAATACATTTTACCCAGATTTTATGAATTCAAAGATGTCAAAGTGCGGAGAGAGATATTAACTTTCGAAAGAACTGTTTTAAATAATTGTTTTCTTAATAACGTCCGTTTCACGATTCACATGGCAGCCACACAAATACTACTAAAAAACTATTTCAAATTTTTCAGTACCTATAATAGAGTAATACTTATTGTTAGTTATAAAATGTAATTAAACTTATTTATTAAACTATAAAATGGTAAACTTGAACGTATATTAATCTATATGCTTTATATTATTTATTACAAATTATTTATGTGTTTAAATTTTATTACACTAGTTTCACAATTGATCGTTGAGAATTGACACTTAAAATTTTTTCTGGTAATTTATAGTTATGTAAAAATAAAATTCTCTACGTGACAATGTTTATGTCTTTAATTTAGCCAAGTTAGTTTCTATCTTACGTATAAAGTGATTAATTTAAGTTTTATGAAATAATGATAACATGTATAAATAACATTAGAACTTAATATATTGAAATAATGTTGTTTTATGCCGTAGCACATATAAAAACAATAATAGCACTAAGTTGTTTATGAATATGATAGATAAAAACTAGTTGAACAATTCGCAAATAAAATAATATTACAACAATGAATCAAATAATATTGCAACAATGAATTAATGTTTTCACTTATTATTAAGTATGGAATGTTGTGAAAATATGAAAACAAATCTGGAAGCTGTTACAAACGTGGTAAATCTTACAAAATTTTAAATTAATATATTTTTTAATGAATTTATATAAAATACTTATGTATTGTATATTTTAGTCAGATGAAACATTAGTATATGAAAAACCAACAATTTTAGAAGAAATAATAAATACAAAAGTATCTCAAGTAGATGATATTGTAACAGAAAAATCAGAAGAAAATATTGCAGAGAAAATATCAGAAATACAAAATGATGAAAACTTGTTAGACACTAAGGAAAATGAAGCTATAAAGGATACTGAAGTAACATATCCAACAAATTGGTTTCATTACAATTGGAATAGTTCTCTAAGATTATTATGCGAAGCAACTGCAGAATATGAACCAACAGATTTATGTGAAAACTTTACAAAGGGTTGTCAATGGTCTCCTGATGGAACATGTTTATTAGTACCATCTGAAGATTTTAGAATTCGAATCTATGAACTCCCTAAAGAATTATATTCTGAAAAAATTCCTTCAGAATTATCATCTACAAAACTTTCAGCAGCATTAACAGTAAAAGAAGGAGGACTTATATATGATACTTGTTGGTATCCTTATATGAATTCGTGGGAACCTGCAACTTGTTGTTTTTTAAGTACAAGTAGAGAAAGCCCTATACATTTATGGGATGCTTTTAATGGTGAATTAAGAGCAACATACCGAGCTTACAATCAGTTAATATCACAAATATTCCCCAATAATATTAAATTATGTTTTTATTTGATTTCAACTAGATTTTATATTTTATATTTTATTCTATTCCCAGAGTTGATGAAGTAGAAGCTGCAATTAGTATTCAATTTGTTGATTCTGCTAAAAAAGTATGGGCTGGATTCAAAAATGCTTTAAGAATGTTTGATATGGAACATCCAGGTCGACAAACAGATACTATTTTGTTTAAGAGAGATTTTCCAAATGTAACAGGATTAGTTTCTTGTATACGAGAAAATCCAATTATGTCAGGATTAGTTGGCTTTGGAACATATTCTAAAAACATTGGCAAGTGAATAAGTAAATGATAATAATATTGGTGAATCATTAGCACCATAAATATGAATAAAACTCTTTTCAGGTTTATATAAAGATGGACCATTATGTACTTTTAAAACAGAAAGTGGTGTGACTCAAATTGAATTTAGTCCTTGTGGAACTAAATTATTTTCAGCAGTTAGACGTAATAATGAATTTTTATGCTGGGATCTTCGTAATCCAGGTATTGTACTTTATTCACTTGAAGGACGTCAATCTGATACAAATCAGAGAATTCAATTTGACATTATGCATAATGGAAAGGAAGTAGTCTCTGGTATGTTAATGCTAGAATGTTACATTATTGCAAAGATCTTTTAGATTATTTTCTATTATTTTAAATCTTTTAGGTGGCACAAGTGGAGACATTATAATTTGGGAATTACCAGAAAGTACAAATTGTGAAGATCTTAATGTAACACATAAAATAAATCTATCTCATGATTGTATAAATGGCATAAGTTTACACAAAAATTTACCTATAGTTGCTATCAGTACAGGACAAAGACTTTGTGATACTCTATCACAAGATAGATACAATAGTGTACAACTATGGTTGTGTTCTTAAGTTGATCATATAATAAACTGTAACTATTGTAAATACAGATAGATTCACTATTTTCATGTAGTAAAATTTATATTTTTTATAATTAGATTTTTCATAATTTTAAACAGAAAAGAATTATATATAATATTTACACGACTATATTTTATTACATTTAACTATATTTAATTTAACTATACAGAAGTAAATTTATGTATTCCTAGATTTCAAATAAATAAAGTATTTGTTTATATCAATGAATTATATAAAAATGAAATTTCCAATATGGAATTTATATTTTTCCACATATGTATTTTATATATTTTATAAAATACATAAGGTAAGTAATTCAGTAATTTATAAATAAATTAGTATGTATTTATCTAATTTATATCCGCAGATTGATAAAAGTTTCTAAATCAATTGTTTATTGTTATCAATAAAAATTATGCTTGAAATACTTAAATTTATTTTAAATATTTTATTTATAAGTAAAAACTTAACAAATTTAATTTTCGAAATATTTTTTATTGATATTTTTTTTATACATATAATTGGAACTGCAACAAAGAAATACCATATTGAAGTGTCATATAAAGAAAGTGCAAAGTTTTTTAATTAAAGCAAATATAAAAATTATAAATACAAATAATTTAATGGAGCCTAAAATTTACATTTAAATGAATTCGAATAATATTTTATTTATAAATGTCGAATATTCAAATGTTTTTAAATATAATTTCAGCCTTGTCTATCTATGTACATAGTGTAAATATATTACTGCTTCACAGTCAAATCAACTTCAATGTAGTATTCAAGTACCACGTGGTACACATATTTTGGCGGATAGACGATTTTTACTGAAACGTATTTTTCAAATAATGTTGTGTAGTTGACCAGGTGCCTCTCTAATTTAAGTACATGAGAAAAATAACGAATATTTTTACTTTGATAATTAACATAATTCCTTGAACGAAAGTAGCGAAAATTTATTGAAAACGGTATCTAAAGTTGTGCGAGCACTTTGCAAACTCGTCGGGAATGTAAAACGTTAAGTTGTTGTATGATTACATGTCTAGTTGTATATCACTTTTAAAAACAAATTCATCTTGATTGAGTGTATTGTAATTCCATAACATAAATAAAAGAGAGGAAAAAGACGGTAGGAGGAAGGAAAAAATAAATAAAGAAATAGCTGAAGAAAAAGCTGATATAGAAGGTGTGTGCCAATATATGTATTCATACATACTAATGCTTAATAATTGCTTATTACAACCTGTTTTTCTCGATTGTTTGTAGGATCTAATCTATAAAGATATTGAATGTCTATAAAAATACGATTCTTAAAAGAAATCAGTAAGCAATCCCAATCTTAATGTTCATGTGATACATTAGTAAAGGTGCGAAAACCCTATCGTAATTTTTGTGAAAGTTCTTTGTAGACATTCATTTGTGATGAGATGAACGAAGTTTTACTATTGTAACTCTTTGAGAAACAAAAATTTATAGAATGGCTTCTGATATGCAATCTTTCTCGCGTATGCTGAAATTGCTGAGGGAAAATAGTAATATTAAGGAGAAACGCGAAGCTTTAACCTATATTCGCAGGTAGTACATTGATATTTTTACCTACAAATTGATATATTTTAATTAATTGTAATCATATTAGTAACTTTGTTACGTAAAAAATATTTTATTCTGTTATGATAGATAGATTTTATTATATACTTATATTTTTTAAATTATATAATATATATTTTTTAAATTATATATATCTATATTAATTATATATTATATGTGTTATATTATTTTAGCAACAGCAAAAAATTAGAATCCACAAAAATTATTAAAGAAGAGCAATACAAGGATTTATGTGGACTAATTGTAGATGCATTTGTAAATGGAAATAATGACATACAGAATGAGGCATATGAAACATTAAATATAATTATTCAAGAATTTAAAAATCATACTTTGAATTTATTTGAGACTATGTCAAAAATAAATAAAAAAAATAGGTTCGCTCGTATAAGATATTTAAATTTAATAACTTCATAATAATAATATTGCAGTAACGATATTTAACATCTTCATAATGTTTTCATTTCAGATTAAAAATTCTTAAATTATTAGATATAGTTGAAGACAATGCTGTATCAGTATTTGCTTATGATCCATATATTGTAAATTTTTTAAATAATTGTATGTCTACAATACAAACAGATATAATGCCGTGGACAGCACCAAATGCATGTATAGATAATCTACAAGCATTGATAGATGCTGAGAATAAATCACTATCAGAGTACCAAAGATTAGAAGAAGAAACAATTAATTATTGTATAACTCTATTAAGAAGATTATACAAAGTGGCTGCAATAACATCAGATATTAAAATTAACAGGGTATATAAATAATAAAATTTATAACATCACAAAAATGCAAAAATACTAAATTGATTGTTTTTACAGTTTAATGTGTTATTGATGGATAAAGTAATATTATTAGCTTATATGGGTCATAAACGACAACGTGGTCCTGCTTTAAAACTTTTACAACAAGCTTTAGCAACAAATATGATATCACATGTTCGTACTAAACTAACATCTACATGGAATCAATATGTAGCAACATTACAGTCTACATACTGCAAACGTATGTTACTTTTAGTATCTGCATGTGAATTAGATTGGGCTACACAATGGAATGTTAGTATTCAGTTTCTTGGTGTAGACCTTCATCGTGGTGCTGGTTTAATAAATAATTTATTAAGTGTTGAAGAAAAAGCATTTAAATCTACAGATACAGTTACACGCAGGTATATATAATGATGATATATAAGATTATGTTATTCAATTAAAATTAGAAATAACGTGATATTTTATGTTCTAGGCAAGCATTCCTTTCATGGAAATTATTGGTAGACAATTTTGCTTTAGATCCACTAGAACTTGCTACTCCCAGACGAATAAAGTTATTATGTATTCCACTGAATGCTAAAAACAGTAAAACTGAATTAATAGCATTGACAAAATTAGAAGTCTGGTGGCACGTGATTATTAAGCTTTATAAAGACATTTCTAAATTTGTTAATCCTGTAATTACACAATTCTTAAATTTTTGTTTTGGACCTCTTGGAGATACACCATTATTATCATCAAAGTTTGATGTAGTTGCCTCACCAGGGAAAAGATTTTTTAAAACAAAAATTGTTTCTATGGATGTTTTATGTCAACTTCTTGTTAAAAAACAAGAGAATCATACTACTCAGATTTTGGAAGAAAGACTACCACATCCTATATCTGATGCTATCTTTCAAGAGTGTTACAAAAGTATAATTCATAGCGTAGGAGAAGCTTTGCTTATTCTTAGTCAACTTACAGATGCAGAAATGAAAAACAGATATCAGCTTGGTAAAATATTATGGACAAGCTTAATAGCTTACATACAAGAATCAAAAATAGCTGTAAAGGTTGGTATTGTATTAATGTATAATTGTTTAAAAAATATGTTTATGATATAAAATAATATAATATAAAAAAACATGTAATATATAATAACACGATATGTTATATGATAATACGACATACATTTTTTATTAAATAATATTTTACAGGAGAATATGTATAAAGATATGATACAGGTTGTTATAGAATTAACAAATCATGCTGAAAATAAGCCAATGATTAAAGATTTAATTCTTGATACAATTTTATTTGAAATTGTTGATTTGAGTGCAGATTTTAATTTTCAAGATGACACATTATCAAAAATAGTATTTAGACTTCTACAAATTTCAATTTTAAATAATGCTGAAAAGTGAGTATTAACACATTAATATATTAATATCAATATGATATTTATTATTTCTATATAAAGATGTATTAAAATTTGTGTTTTTTTAAGGAAACACTATAATGCATTAAAATGTTTCTTCTGTCAATGTATTAAGTCTCAAAAGAAAAATATATATTATTCACATGCATTTGACTGTTTGAAAGAAATGCATGAGAAATTATATGTGCTGTCAAATGCAAATGATAAAACTGAGTAAGTTACGAACAATATAAAATAGTAATTAATATTAATTATAAATTTCTATTATTTTATTATTTTCAGATTTATTATTTTTGAATTGTGGCTTATTTTAGCAGATGTGTTAGAAAAATACATGACTGATATGCAAGGGCTGAGTAAAGCAAATACCGTAGAACAGTACTTAAAAACTGTTGAATCCATTATAGTCTTTCCATTTAGATATATGCATTTGGAGGACCAGAAACAGATTCAAGAATTAACAACGGTTTGGAAATGTTTGTACAAACAATTCAAATTGCAACCAGGCATATCACCTGAAAAATCTAATGAAATATTTTTAAATATTGCAAGTACTATGCAACTTTGTTTAAAAAGAAATGAAAAAACTTCTTATCTTATTATGAGTTGTTTAGATATCTTGCTAAGTACTATCAATTATAAACTTGTACTGGGTGTGTACATAACAATTTAGTTTAAAAAGAAATGATTATAATGAAGTATAATTAATATGAAACAAATATTCAAATTTCAATTTAATTTTCAGAGAATACAATCATTCCATCTATTATAAATCTCATTATGGATCTTGTCATTTATTTTTTATCTAACAAAAAGGCTAAAGAAAGTGAACATATTCTTAAAGCATTGACGGCAGTAATTATTACTATCTATGGATATAATCCAGAAAAAGTAATACTATATTTACAAATTTGTAAACCTGCAATTGAACTTATTCTTCAATCAGAGTACAAAGAGGTATATATATATATATATTTTTTTTTTTTTATTTTATCTAAATATGTAGTAAAAATATAATTAATCTAAGAAATGTTTTATATATATAGGTAGTCAATACATGGGAAAGTATAATTATTATCTTTAAAGGACTTGGTAAATTAATTAATTATGATCTTTTATCGTCTTACAAAAAACTAATTATTCAAGCACTAAATCATACAAATCATGATATACAAAATCAAACAACATCTCTCTTTGAATTAAAAAGCGTGTTAAGTGATAGTTGCAGATTAGTATTGGAAGAAATAGAAAGAGAGATCAGGAAAAATAAGATATTAAATGAATCTGAAATTATAAAAACTGATAAAATTGAGAAATCACAGAATCAAATAAAAGTTAGCTTTTTAGAATTTAGTAACCCGAAGACAGTAATTAATGAATCAGATAAAACTACAGAAAAAAATATTCAAAAGAAAACCTCAATTGACACTGATTCACAGGTAAATATATATTTTCTGTATTTTCCCTCTTTCTATTTTCGTGCAAATGTATTTCTTCTGTGTATGTATTATTCTAACATTCAACATTTTTTTCAATTATAGGATTATGTTTTTATTAAAACAGATTTAAAATTTGATGTTAATCGCTTGACAGAACACCAAAAAGAGTCTTTAAAACGTAGGAAAGAAGATATTGCAGCCTTATGTAACGATTTGTCGCAATCTTCATCACAAGATACTCAAAATTTGCAAGAATGGTTTAATAAAAAAAGTAAAATTTTAGAAGAAGCAGATAGAAGTTATGATAAAAATGATAATATTTCGATAAAAAGTGTATTAGATGATGATGCAAATAAAGAAAATAAAATTGAAGTGAAAGAGTTAGAAACAATTAGTAAATCAAGTGTTGACAATGATACAAAATCAGATAGTGTTGAACAAAATATACCATCAGAATCTATGCAAAAAGTAAAAGATAATATTGACAATAATGAAAATTCGCTCGTAGAAAATCAAATGACAACAATAGAAAATGTTTGTGACAATACAGAAGCAAAATCTTCAACAGATTTTACATCGAGAGAGTTAGACGCCAATATTCAAGGAAAATTAGAAGAAAATAGAGATGAGCAAAGATTATCCCCATCTATATTAGATAGTAGTAAACGACGCAATCGTTTTAATGTTACTATAAAGTCTACTTCTCCAAAATCACTAAACAAATTTTTAATAGAAGAAAGTATCAACAATGAACCAGGACAGTCAAATACAATTAATACTTTGCAAAGAACTTTAAGAACAAAAATAATTCAAGGCAAACCTGAAATGTTTAATAAACAAAAAACTTCGGAAAATGTAGAAAATAAACCAATCAAAGAAGAAAGAAGAGGTATTAAACGTAAATCGACTTCGGATAGCGAAACTGAGGCAATTAATATCCGTCAACGGAAGAAAACTTTATCAATTAGTGATAGTGATAGCTGTAAATCTACAGAAAAAGACAATGCAACAATGAATTTAAATCCTATAATTGATGAAACAAATTTGAGTCAACGTACCAAGAATGAGATATCACGATTACGTATAAATATGGTATTTGACCATATTCCTTTATCACGTAGCCGTCGATCCAAGATTTCTGAGGATAAAGAAATTGCCAAAAAGCAAGCAATAGAAAATAAAGCAAAGAAGGAAATGAAACAAAGAGGTAGACCTAAAAAATCAGATAAAATTAAAGTTGAAAACGTTGAAGATGTAAGAAAGGATAAAAAAACAGAATTAGAAGAACAAAAGAAAGTCGAAGAAACTGCAAGAATAGAGAATTCAAGAAGTATATCAGATAATAAATGCAATTCATTTGATACAGAAAAATTTACTGATAATGAAATTAATGATATTCAGCATATGAGAACTGAAAATAAGAATCAGATGCAAAATGATGTGGAAGATATAATAGAAGATTCTCAAATATTATTTAAATTAAATAAATTACCAAAAATAAAAATTGAAATTAATAAAATTGAAGACTTAAAAAGTATTTTACAGGATAAAAAGAGTCAATTAGAAAATGAAAAAACGGTAGGAGAAAAGGTTCAAGAAGTAGAAATACAAACAGAAGTTATTTCAAAAAGTGTATCAGATGATAATTGTGATTTACATTACATTCAAAACTGTACTGAAATTAATGTTGAAGCAGTTAATAATAACAAATCAAATAACGAAGTAGAAAGTATAAATCAAGATGTTAAATCTGTTGTGGAAGAAAATAACCAAACTCAAGATGATACAGAAGATATAGTAGGAAGTTCACAGAAAGAATCAGAATTATTTAAAAAATGCAATGAAAAACAATATTTTATTAAAATTAATAAACTTGAAGATATTTGCTCCTCAACGAAATGTTATGAAACTATAGCTGAGGATGAAGAAGTAGCTAAAATTGTCTCAAACGATTGTGATAATGACAATATTAAAGTTCCTAAAGATAATGTTAAGGAATTTGAAGAAACCAATGAAGTCAGTATCAGTGAACCAAAGATTTCGTCTCCATTTGTTGAAATTAATTTATTTGATAAGGAAAAGGATACTGCATTTGAAGAGCAAAAAATAAACGACGGATCAACGTTGAAATCCTTATTTGATTTATCATCGCCTAAAAGTTGTATTAAACGTCAGGCAAAATTTAAAACCTTTACAGCACAAGGGCGTGCAGCTCACATGTTAGGATTAGTAACGAAACAGGCAAGAATGGAAGCTGAAGGTAATGTAACAAATTCAGATGAAGAACCTATAGCTAAAAAATTGAAATCCAAAGATGTAGATAATGATACGTTGCTTGGGAAAAAAGAACAAGGATTTACGTTAAAAGAAGTTGATAAAATAACAGCAACATGTAGTAGTAGACAAGAAAAAATTTTTAGTAATATGAGATCAACAGATTACTGTTCTTCTCCCCCAATAAAATTATTTTCTAATTTGAAAAATGACGGAGAAAAAATTTTCTCAAGAGCAGATAAATCAGTAGATTGCACATCTGTACACACTGAGACTCAAACTGATAAAATAGATGAAGAAATTCTATTTGAAACAGATGAATTGCCAATTTTAGAATGGTCAAGTGCAAATCCACCTTCATTAACTGCATCTCCAAGTGCAAGTATATTAAAACGTCAGCGTCAATATATTCCAGAACCTGATCCTGAGTCTGTTACTCCTAGTAAGGTAATTTCTTTTAGATGTTTGATGACATGTTTTGTTGACAGACAATAATGACAATATTAAAGTTCCTTTGATGAAATATAAAAATATAGTATTTTGTAATTATATATTGATATATAAAATAATATTTCTAGCTTTAGATATTCTATATTTAAATAATCAACATAATTTTTTTTTTATAGAGAAAAAGAGTAAGCTTTGCGGACCCGCCAGTTTCCAAGGAAATGGGATATGAGATTACATCTATTGACTCGCCTCATAAAATTAATAAATTTGTTTCTCGTGGATTAATAGTACGTAAGGAATCGCCATTGAAATTAAAACAAATTAAACAGAAATCAATAGACTCAGATAAGTTGGAGAAAGATGAAGAAATTGACGTGGCAAGTACATCTGAAGTTGACATACAGTGTGAAAGAGAAAATGAATTATTAACAAAAATAGCTGAAGAATTAGAATATTCAGAGAATGTCACAATAGATACTGACGTGCAAACATCGTATAATACTGTAGAGGATAAATCAACAAATACGATTCCTACATCTAATAATATTAACATTAATAACTTAAATGTTGAATTTGAAATTACTCAAGATTCAACGTTTTCCGAATATGTAGAACCAAATTGTATAATTAAAAGAGATCAAAATAAAAAGAATACACTTTCCGAAGTATCAAAAGATTGTAATATTAGTTTACAAAGCAATAAATTTGATCACTTAGTGACGCAGGAAGATATATTTACTGGAGCAGAGACAAGACATGATAATTCTATTGAGAGACCTTCAGACTTGAAGAGAACTTCAAATGTTGATACAAGGGTTACACAAAACACGTTTGTTATAAATAATTCATTAGAATTGCTTAAATTCAGTGCTCAGAACAATTCTATAATAGAACATTCATCAGAAAAACATACTGAAAATTTGGATGATACCGTAGATGCAGAAAATCTTACTGCGTTTAATTCTTCAGTAAATTCAGATGAAATTTTCTGTGGAAAGTTAATAAGAACTAGTACACAATCAACCGAGAATACACAAGAAAATATTCAAGAACAAGATACTTTACCAGTTACAGATTCAGTATTTGGAAGTCTACCTTTGAGTCAAGATAGTCAAAATACCAGCGAATTTAACGTAGAAACTCCACATCCAGAGTTACTTGATTCTATTCATCCTATATATCCCGCATTAATATCGTGTAAAGAATCTGTATCATCTATCATTGATCATTTAACTAATCCTCTTTGGGTGCAACATTTATTTACGTATTTTAAAAATAGAAATGTCCAAACTATAGGAGATCTCGCACAATTAACTGAGCGTGAAGTAAACAGAATTCCTGTAAAGGGTAGTTCAAAAGTTGAATTTGTAAAAAGTATATTAAAATGCTTTGAGAAAAAGTATAATAGTGGAAAAAGATTGGATAAC
The DNA here is from genome assembly GCA_032399595.1 of Tetragonula carbonaria. NCBI lineage: Eukaryota > Metazoa > Arthropoda > Insecta > Hymenoptera > Apidae > Tetragonula > Tetragonula carbonaria. The sequence goes on from JAUCRC010000011.1 coordinate 8,219,699, forward strand.
GCAGTAGAAAATTTAGATAATGTTTTAAACAACGAAATATCATGTCCCGTAAATACCAATGTGCCTGCATCTACACCGAAAATAACGCCTCAAGATCAGCATAATAAATTAGCAATTCATAATACACTATTAAATCAACCAAGTTCTAGTAGAGTTTTTGATAATGTTGCTGTAACCAATGCACTTAATATATTTAAAAAACCAACAGAATCCATTTTAAGTGAATTGACAACAGAAATTACTGCATTAGAAGCACCAAATGTGACACCTATGTATGTTTTTTTATTTTATCTATGAATTTATTATATTTATTCTTTTTCTCTTTGTAGTATTTCTTTTTGTATTCAATTTATTTTATAATTTAATATATTTATATTTTGTACATTGTGTGACAAAAATTTCATTTTTTTTTTTTAGACAAAATGCAAATATACCATCTACAGCTATTACTTCTATACCAGAAAATATTACTGAAAATTCTAATGCTTTTATTAGAAATACAACACCAATAATGCAAGCAACAACAAATGCCACTACTGGAATTAGTAGTGATTCTATTTATTTATTCAAGACTGAAGCGAATAAAGCGACAAAATCGGTTGCAGCACAAATGGCTTTGGAAGAGCTTCTTGATGAAATAGATGTTAATTTAGTACTAGAAAGTGCTGTAAGAAGATGCACCCCAGAAAAACTTCTTCTGCATTATAAGGTAAATACTTTGTCTTTATTTCTGTGTGACTAATCAGAGAGTACCTAACTGAAAATATATAATTATTTGCTTTTGCAGAACAAAATAAAACATGTATCGCAGGAATTGGAAAGTGAAACTATTAGAATGCTTGGTGGTGAAAATAGAAAAAATTCTAATGAAGTAATATTGAAGGCGGCATGTCGTGCTTGTGGAGTAAATAAAGTTTTACTTCGACTTCCTGACATTTTCAGTGCCGACAAACAATTTTTCGTAAAAGTATTTAATGCGTACAGGAAAAAGATAAAGACCAGTGAATGTTTGGATATGCTTGATTTCAATGAGGTTAAGGATACCGTTTATGAAAAATGTATGTCTTCAGAACTTGCTGAAATGTTATCCAAGAAATTAAAAGAAGAAGAGCAACAAGGAATAAGGAAGCCTATGACAGAGTTGTTAAATTTGGATGCTATGTTGAAAAGAATGCCAATGGACGTAATCATTAGTCACACAGTGGCAAATGATGAATTAATACCACCGCGTGTTGTTTTGGACATAGCTTTACAAAATAATAGCCCAAGTGACATAGCGCAAGCTTTGGAATCTCAATCTCCTGTTGTCATGGAGAATATTTTCAGTAAACTTTGGTCTTCCCAATTTGCAGTCGAATGTATTGACAAATTTTGTGAATCTAAGGAAGATTTATTGAAGATCTTTGAAGCAGTTAGTTCCAAGCTTAATCGGGAAGATCTTCTACAAGCATTTTATGAATCCATGAATACTAAATTTATGGTAAAGCAAGAGATCTAAAACTCAAAAAATAAGAGCTTGTATTTACTGATCGTTTCATGATTTTCGTGTATCATATTTATTATTAATACTAATTTGTAGTATTATTTGTGATTGGCTCACAATAATATGATCCTCGACACTGACATATATTATAGTATTTTCTTTTCATATTGAATTTTACGGAGAAATCTGTCAATAGGACTATGTTATAGTACAGCCTTTATTAGTAACTTCGTAAAGGTATTTAATTTTTGCTTAAAATTATATTGAATGTCATCATTAGATATGTCTATTAGATTTATTATATATTCTTATGTAATATTTTCTTCTTCGTTATATATATGATTAGTTTCATTGAAGTAGTAGATATATCATTTTCTATGATTTTTACGTTTGTCTTATCTATTATGCAATAGCTTCAGTCAGGATATAATTTTTATTGACAATCTGTAACTTCAATTTTGGAAATGAAAAAGATAGTTATATGTACATATACATGTAATACAATAAAGTATTTACACTTTCATTAATAGATTAAAGAAACATCTTTCATTTCAAGTGCTGGTTATGCCATTTTTTATTTAAATGTGTTCAAAGGAAAGTATTCTAATTTCACTTAAAGTAAACTGGGAAATGAAAAGTAAAATTTACGTATATCCATTAAATATGCTACACACATAATGTCTATTAGCCTTAAAAGATATAATGTAAATATTACGTATGTATATTAAAATATAATATTAATTGTAAAAAAATACCAATAATCAATTTGCTATGATTTTACTGTTGTTAATCTATTTAAATATCATAGTCGAGGATCAGATATGAATACTTGCTTTAGTTAGAGAATAAGACAAAAACAAATCTAAAACAAAGTTTAAAAAAAATGCACTTACATTAATTTAAAAGAAACGTCAATTCAAACATTAAAATATTTTACACAGACTGTTACTTCAGAGATTGTACGTTTAAGTAATCTTTTTTGTGTACAAAAATAAAAAATTGTATTTTATAAGTAGTCTTTTGCAATTGCTTGTGTTGATAATTAGAAAAAAAAGAACAATAATAGCATAAAATGATTGAAATGTGAATTGACCAAAAGGCAAACTTGTTTCTAACTTCTGCATAGAGTTGAAAAAGTGAAAATTTAATTACTGATATTAAAAATATTTTATACAACAGAATTCATGAAATCTCAGATTATTAACCATGTCTCCACTGTAGTAAGAGTCAATTATGTTATTAAATGCTGTATGATTTTTTAGGACGTCTATGATATATTATATAACACTTCAACATTATATGATCTGTGAACAAGAAAATTGTTATCATTTAATCATTCTTATGTTATTGTCAATCAGTTATTTCCTCTCGTACAAAAATAACAAATTCATTCGTTTCATTCATTTGTTAAATTCATCTCCAATCAATATTGTACAAGTACTATTAATTAATTTTGATTAAATTTTTATGTTGAAATGTTATATAATTTCAAGTTGAGTTTGTACATATGAGATACTTTGACTCAAAACAGACTTATATTCGTCATATCGTTATAACAGTGATAGAAAAAGTAAATAGAAAAAAAAATGTAAAAAAAAAGAACAATATTACTGAACAATATAATTATAAAATTAAAGAACAGTATAATTATTATTCACTAACATTTACTATCAATTGTAAGAAACGATAAGCTTTAAATATTAGAAATAAGCATTTTTATAATAAGCATTTTTTTAGATATAATAATAACATGCTAATCGTTATAAGTGCATGTTAATGTCGATGTGAGATGTACGAGTGCCTCGAACAAATAATCATACATTTTCGAAGATGATGTTTTCAAAACCATTTGTTTTGTTTTATAAAGAAAAGAAAAAAAAACAAAATACAACAATGATAATAATAATTTTTTGTTATTGAAAACTTGCAGCTAGAGATAAATTAATATGTGTTCACGATAAATCTATTTTTTTCGTATATCTCACAAGTTAATATCTTAAGTAAACGTTTAAAGAGTCTGCTCCTTTCCAGTTAGTAGTAGGTTTTTTGGAGATGAAGATGAAATTCTTTTTTCACTTTTATTAATTAAACAATTGTAGAATTTAGTTTTCGAAAAGCATGTTAATTTTTTAAGAGAAAATTGCGAAGAAAAAGGTAGAGAAAGATTACTTCAATTTAGGATTAGGAATAAACAATTTTGCTTCACATGTGCATCCAAAGAATTCTAATTTACATAGTGATATGCGGTTTTTAAATCGTCACGATTTGTTAATTGGAAATATTGTTTGTGATAATGAGTTATTTATTAAATTTAAATTATTGGTGGAAACTGCACTTTATTTAACTTGTTCGAAAGGAGCTGTACACTTCTGCTATAGTGCATTAATCATACATGTGTAAACGATTTTAGTTAAAAGTTTCAACGCAATACATACATATATACGTAGATTTTCTTGGGTCTTAAACAATGTAATACACATAGTTAATGACAAACTGTACAATAGATTGTACACGTATCCAATGTGTGACCTGTAATAATGAATCAATATTTTATACAAATTGGTAAGACACAATAAATAAGTTTTATAGTCATTTTGTGTGTATTCTGTCTGAATATCTCCATTTCTTAAGGCTTCCAGATACCTCACAAGTAATTTTAATTTTATTATTTTTTCATTCTCAAAACATTGATCAAGTTTAATTATAATTGTTCAAGTATAAAAATAATAATATTTTTATCATCTGTAAAATAATCGATTTATTATCTTTTATTATATGTAAAATTTAATAATATTTTTATTATTCTTCATTCTCCATTTAGCCTCAAAGAATTCATATTAATAAAGTGAAAAATAATTGTTCGTGGATTTATTTCTGATATTTCGTGGAATATTATTTCTGATAGCAATTATTTATTTTTAACTACAGTACTCCATACGTGCGTTTTCGTATAAAAATAATCACGTACGCGTTTTATTTGAGACATTACGCTTATTGGATCGAAATCAGAGACACGCTTTCAATTATATTCGAAATTGTATATCCCCAAAGAAACTTGTATCAAAATACGATGCCCGCTCTTCGACGTCAGGGATGCGCGCCATATTCTGGTTCTTATAGCACGTGTAATCGATACACGAAATCCAAAATGTTATATATTTATTTTTCGTCCAATAAGTGCGTGGAAAAAGAGGAATACCTGTTATGCCTACGTATTATTAAAAAAAAAAAATCGTCAAATTGAATGTATATATTCATAGAAAATTTTTTAAATGTACGAAAATGTCTGGAATATTCGAAGAAGGAAAGATATAATAATGAATATAAAAGATGAAATAAATCTTTATCTGGATTCTATTTCTATAAAATCATTATGTAATTTCATTGAGATGCGAAGTTGTATTAATATATATATATATATATATATAAATTATAAATTGTAGATTGTAGATATTAATATATATATAATATATTATTATTATTATTATTATTATTATTATTATTATTATTATTATTATTATTATTATTATTATTATTATTATTATTATTATTATTATTATTATTATTATTATTATTATTATTATTATTATTATTATATGACTCAATGTTTCATGAATTTCGTTAGATTATAGATTATAGAGGAATAATTACAGAAGATTTTATAGAATTATAAGAATTTCACTATATCATTTCTTAAAGATCTCGATTTTATAAAGGGAGAACTTATTCCCTTTTACATTTAACTTATTTTTAACGAACAAATACAATGAAAATAATTTTTATTATTTACACGAACAGGATCTGTCGAGAACAGGAGTTCAATAAATCTAAATTAAAACGTTCACATTTTTTTTTAGTTGCGAAGTAGTTGCTTGCGATTCCAAATATTTTGTAGAGCACACTTCTATGAAATATCAAGTATTATAAAATTATCGATATTTCAAGAATTCAATTTTCAACATCGAATACCATGATGATCTTGGTATTTTTAATACACACGGTGCCATATTTGTATCGAGTTGTAATTTTTATTATTAAATCATTACTTCGTCAAACAGGCATTAAACGACTAAGAAAAATGATACGTAGCTTAATTACTCGGCTTATTATGGCAAGGAGAGTATGAATCGTCACATGAATAGAGGATGCTTTTAAACTCGTAATGAAAAAACTCGTTTCATAACAAAGTTTTTGCTTCTGACGAATGATATTAATAAAGAAAAAGGGACGAAAGATTCAAAAAAGTGTTATATATATATATATATATATATATAAATGAGGTGTATCTTTTTCGAAGGACCAATTTAATATTTGCGAAGGGATGTTTTCAACTATTGTCAACTATATCTGGGTACTGCATCGATCCATAGAGTTTTGTACAGGTCAACGTCGGCGTAGCATGATATTCTTTTTTTTTTTTTGGATTGTTAGTCTGTTTTTAATAACAGTTTTCTTCTCTCGCGTTTTATGATTTTTGAACGCTTACCGTACTTTTATTTCGTTCTTTTTTTCTTGTATTTACGAATGAAGCTTGATATTTTCGTTGCAAAAAGAGATTTGCAGAATTCTTTAAATTATCTTTATATAAAAATAAGAAGAACATATATAGAGAATACCGAGAAAACAGACAATTTATGTAAACCGATCTAAAAAAAAGTTAGTATAGGTTTCTATATCGGAGAACTACTACTGTAGAATTTGTTTAATTTTTAATTTATAGTTTGTAACAAATACTTAGAATTATATTATGTCACTAAAGTGTTTAAAGTTTCATACAGAAGAACGAATGAAACTTAGAATGAAATTTCAAAAGAATGGAAAAAGATTTAACTAGCATTTTACCTTCATAATGGAATGTTGGAAAATGGAAACAACATTTTTAAAAGTTTCGCCAAGGTAAAATTATTAATATCAATTTTTTAAATTAATTTTTTGATGAGTAATCATCCTATCAATGCACGTATATCCAATCTCTATTTAAGTTAAATACGACTGTTTTGTTAATAAACAATAAATAACTAATTTCGTTTCGTAAAAATATTTCAGAAAATATTTTAAAAATCTCCAGTTTGTATACCTTAAAACTCTAAAATATGAAGGCAAGTAATTTTCTCTGACGATCGCGTTCCGCGCGTATTAATTATACAACCATTTCACCGCGATTCTCATTCCATCATCACCTATTCCCGTTCTCGCTTAAAATAGCAACACAAGCTAATTTCAGACACTTTCAAACCCAAGCGAACTCGAAAATAAAACCGCGAAAAGTTACCGACAGCTTTCGCATTTCCCTTCGGAACACCCCCCTCGGTACATCCCTGTCCAGCACACAGTTCCTCAAATAAAGTCACAGAAGGTCTTTGTCCTCGATTCAATTATCAAGTGTCGCTGACAATGCGACTCGCTACAATGTCTGCTTCTTCGACGGAACGGAATCAATGAGCTCTCCGACCAACGGGAAAAAGAGAGAGAAAAAAAAGAAAAACACGCACATGCACGCACACACGTACGTACGCGAAACAAAAATAAACAGACTAAAAAAAGAGAAGAAACGCAGAAGAGAAGTCAAAAATGCCAATAAAGTTTCCGCAGGAAAAACGAGCGACCGAGTCATCCCGTTTCACCGTGGACACGCAATAATCCACGGGCATATTAACCGGATAGTCGTGGTTAAAAATTCTCTTGCTTCTCTCTTTCTCTCTCTCTCTCTCATCCATCTCGGTTATCTCATTTCTTTCCTTCCCTCATCTTCTCTCTCTCTCTCTCTCTCTTTTCTTTTTTTATTCGTTCCTCCTTTTCAAAGTGGTCCATCGGAGGAGGACGAGGTCTAACGTAGTGTGATAGCAGTGGGATCCACGCATATTGCGTGATCCACCGACAGCAACTCTCAGCGATGGTGTATGTACAGCATGTACCATTCGGTGTAGGTGTGCTCTATGGGGGATGGACGCCTGCGCGGGTGAAATGTACCCTATATAAGGAAACGGCCGCGTACACAGCCGGTACTCAGATTTGGAGAACCTCATTGGGAGGACACTGTTGAACAAAGTTGGACAAAAAGTTGAACGAAATGGGCCTGACCGGAAACCACCTCGTCAGCCTTTTGCTGTACATCACCGTGGTCAACGAGTTCCGACTTCCTCTGGTGAGTCTACGACCTTTTTCCCCTCGTGTCCCGGTTGTTTAGAAAGATTCGACCCTGTTTCGCGGCAACTTTTTCTTTTCATGCCGCGTTTAAAGTCAAGGGGCGAGAATGGGTTATTGTTGATGGTTGTTTCGCTGGTATTCATTGGTACTCGTTTGTGATTTTTGTTCGTTATCGAATTTTCAATCGTCTGAATGCGGTGCGGTTGGACGGACGCAACGAAAAACGAGATTTTTTTTTTTTTTTTTTTTTAGGTGTAGATCAACGAGAAATTAATTTAATTTTAAGAGGATTAATATGATTTTTTTTCATCGGAAATTTTGAAGTGTTTTTGTATAATGATTAACTTGATAACTGATAATTTTTACTCGTTTAAATTATGATCAAGTGAATAATGAATCTTTTAATTTTTGTATTTAAAACACATATATTTTATGATAATTCACAGAATTATTTATAAAAAATGTGCTAAAATTTTATTTTCATGCAAAGAGGGGCAATTGTTTTTTATTCACTTAGTAACAAAATTGTTTTCATTCGTTTAGATATACTTTAATCTGATTTTTGCTGACTTTTTTTACTTGTAAGATAGAAATCATGCAAGAATTACGAAAGGATTTTATATTTTTCCTGTAAAGTTTAATAAAACATTTTCTTTTTTCGTTTATGAAAAGCAACGACACAGGTTAAAACACACTTGTGAATTTAGATTTAAATATCTTGTCTAGAAGAAATCTATATTCTTATCTAGAAGAAATGAAATTTTACAAAAGTACATATATACAAAAATCGGAAAGTTTTATTCAGGAAATATATATCTTTTATAAAAAATTTCTATATAATATTGTGCAACATAATTGTCCTAGTCTCTTCAAGTTATATTTTAAGAAATTAATCATTATATGCGTGAAATTTACCCAGAAATGTTGAAATTAATGAGCCTATAATACACTAGAACTTCCTGAACGAGTACCTTATTGAAAATGTTGCTTATTGAAAATTTTAGAAACCTACCTGGATCGTCCGGTTATTAACGCACTCAAAAAGTCGTCTGAATTTCGGATCAAAGGGAATAGCTTGATCAGATGGATTAAAGCTTGAAATGCGAGTGAGACGTCAAACCGTATATTCTGCTAATGATTAAATCCCGTAGTTGATCTTTCCACCGTGAATGATTTCCTTCTTTTCAGAGCGATCAATTTAAGAATTGTTCGTCTTTAATTGAAATTGTATTTGATGTCATTTTTTTTTTTTTAGACAATTTGACATTTGGACAGAAATCGTTCGACTTTCGTAACGAATATTTGACACATTTGATTGCCAGTGCATGATCAACGTGTCAATTGAAATTTTATATAGTGTATGTATTAATATCGAGTAAAATAAATTACTGTTACGTCGATAAATTAATATTCATGATATGGTTCACTATCTAATCCCGAAATATAGATCTGCCAATAATTGACCTTACACGTTTTATTAACGTTAACTTGAAGTTATAAATATTCGCACAATTACGTTATAAATATCCAAACATCACTGCAAGAGAATCATTTAATAGAAAAAATAAATTGGTCAATTCTTTGGTAACAGAATGCTTGATGTCGTATTATATGTTCATTGAGTATTCATTTTCTTAGAAGTTTTCTTTAGAAATTAGAGCGTTTACTTGTCCAAAGGATTTAATTCGAATCTTTTTCTGTGATCTGCTCTGAATAATGCAAATCACGGAACGTATGAATTTGAGGAACGTATAAAATCGTGACTAACGCGAATAAAATGTCGAGATTCGTTCTACTCTCAAAAAAGTTGCAAACAATTTTTTGCAAGAAATTGTATGCAATCAACTTCTAACTAAAATCGATTGAAAAAGAAAGGAGATAAATGTCAGCTTCGCGTGTGAAAGGAGATAGATAAAAGCATCGTTCGAACGATGGACATTTTTTAATTATCGTCAGAATTGTTATTTGACGTTCTGAAGTAAAAATTACGGCCATTGATATTTGAATAGCGTACAGTCAAAATTAAACCAATCAATCGTAAAGAATCTAGATTACGATGATCGTGAAGTATTTATATTTATATTAAACCTTTTCTATTTTCAATAAAAGATAAATTATATAAAATATATTTTAAGATATGTATCCATGCTTTTCATCGTGTCGATATTTTGTCAATTTGAGATAACATGCCAGTTCATTTAATTAAAATTTCGAATGATAAAACTAATTAGGAAGATTGCTTGCAAATGCAATTAATACATTTAATTTTTTATGATTGCAAATTAATTTAATTTGCAATATGCAATTAAGAAGATATACCCTTTCCTCTTTTTTGCACAAGAATTTGCATCGTGTGAAGTTCTCAAACTTGCATCGTGTTAAGTAAGAAGTTTGATCATTTTCAACGACGAAAGCATTATTCAATGCCTCAAGTGGTAGTTTCTTGAAAATTGTCATTATGAAATTTTCTCTCACATGAAAAACCATCTCATCTCGATTTACATTATGATCTTCGATACGCATTTTGCATCAAAATATTATTTATTTTTATCTCTAGAATTAAAAATAAATTAAACATCTTTCAAAAAGATCTCAACGCACGTATAATTTCATTGATGATTACAAGGTAAAAAATAGCAAAAAGCTATCGGTTTCCTACACAATGGTCGATTCGAGAGCGCTATTGTTCTTTATTCTAGGCAATTCCCAGCCCCCATTCATTGTCAAGTTTTATTTGCGAAAGCAGCGAAACCTTCCCAAGATCGTGGCCACTCTCTCAAGTTTTTTAATTTTGTAATACTGTAAATTTGTACAAAATGTGGTCCAACCTGGCTAGTTCATAATGAATTTTATAAAACCATCGGCAAGCATTTTTATATATCGCTTCTTGTTTTTCTCGTTTTCAGCTTCTTATGTAATTTCACTTCGATTTATTAAGAACTGTTTGCTTTCTTCCATCAATTGTGTTTAATATTAAGAATACGAAAGAAAAGATTAGTTTTAGAGACGAGTTATTCCAGAATAATTTCTTTCAAACTCCCGCGTATGTAACTTTAAAATGATTTACTAGCTTCTATCTTTCTGTTATGTATTATATTATTATGAGATAACGTTGCGCATTAGTATTGCGATAATTTCAGAAATTATTAATTGGAGCAAAAAATTAATCTCTGACTTTGTCAAGTGTAAAAATACTTGTACGATAAAAGCTCAAACGTACAATCATAATGAAAAAAATTTAATGTTTCAATGCTTTTTTTTTATAACAAAAAAAAAAATCAAATTATTACAGATATTGCGTACGAGTTGAAATTATTCAATAATCAATATAACTAATTTTTATTTTATCGCGTCTGACCACTACATTGAGCAACGCTGGGAAATTTCCCATTTTTCATTGAATTTTCAAAACGCTTTAACCTTTCTCCACCTTTCTTCGATCAAAGTATCAGAACACTTGAAACTCCTTGAAACTTCTCATGTATCTGAAAGTACGGTTTCCTGTACGCAGCGTACTTCCTTTCTCCTATTTTGTTGAATAAAAATGTGCCTCAGTGTTCATGCACGTTCGTTGCTCAATTAAGAAGAAGAACAAGTGCAATTGGATAATTTCGAGGGTAGATTTGCTGTTGTTTTTTTTTTTCGCCGGTTTTACGCGTTTCGCAGAGGCGAAGTTTCTCCCCTAAGGGAACGCGTTATCCTTGCAAGAAATTTAATTAATTTTCAAGAGTGGTTGGTCCATTGTCTCTTTTATTCGCAGCGATCTGTGGATGACGCGCGCCGAACTTCATTTACATTCCATCATTTAAGAATCCCTCCTGGGAATAAACAGAGACAACGTATTTGCGAACTATTCGATGCCAGCGCGGTTTTCATCAAAGTTCGAGCGAATCAATTAAATTTTATCTAATTTCTCTAATTTATACGCAAGAAATTTCAAATCTTCGATTATTTCAATCATGGGGAACTGACTGGTTAATTTTTGCTTTGACAGCAGTCAACTGAATTAAAAAGTTAAATTTCTAATAATTAACATTTCGTATTATATCGCCATGAACGGTGTAAAAATTGTTTCTTTTATCGTTTCTACTGTTGTGATGTTAAGAAAAGTAGAAAAGAGAAAAAAAAAGAATCAAAAATCTTTTCGTTAAGTTTTTGAATAGAAAAAGAGAGTTTCAAATGGAAAAATTGTAGAATTGTTCGCCGATCGTGTCGTAAAAATTTTTACAGCCTCCACAGGCAATCCAAGTCGTTTAAGTCACGAGCGAAGTTTCTTTGAAGCAAAATTCTTATTTTCTTTTTCTTTTTTTTGAGAAATCCTTTAAAGATTTGATTTGCAATATTTTTTTCATATTTTTCAAAAGCCTGGACCATTGAAAATCTTAATCTTAATGTAATTAATTTGCTTTCGAATTTCTCTAAAATTTTTAAACCTCTTCTTACTAACTTTCGGCAGTAAATATTCAAAAGATTTAAATTCATGGTATTATCGATCGACGTTTCATAACACACAGTTCGGACTGAAATGTAAAGCGTGCAAAGTTTATCAAAGTGCGAATTCAAATGTGATCTGCGATGAGGACCTTCTTCAAGACATCACGGTGGCTTTTATCGCCAATCAGTAATTTCCGTTTCGAGAAAACGCGATCAGAGTCTGCTAAAAGTGAATTCGAGTACACATTCGAAGACAATACTCCCCCAATATCCTATTAGAGTTGAATAATAATTTGATTGTTTAATTTATTAACATATATTTTGCAGCTGATATACTCGCGTGTGTCTGTAAGAATACTTTATATCTTTTTGTAGAAATTTCATTAGCGCCCTTAGCGCGGTTAAAGAATGAATTTAATATCGTGTTAAAAGGCAGAAGAATCATCAGTAGATATCGTATATTGCATACCTAAATATTGATTGAAAGTCAATAGTGGACAAGTTAATTAAAGTTGGCGGTCTCAATGAATTTTTATACCCGAAAGTGTTATCGAATAGATATTGGTCTTTTTAACGTCATTTAAGAGCCAAATAATTTGATCGAAATTCGTTCGTAGACTTTACTTATCGCGACATTTATTTATTGCAAATAAATTATAATCGTACTGTTTAACCAACGTTGACACCACGTTCAAAAAAATGAATCTTTCGATAAACAGATAGCAAATAGCACAAACCATATAATCATACATATATCATATAAACAGATACACAAATAATAAAATTACTTTATAAATAAACGTTGCAATTCATATTTTTCGGATATCAAATAAAACAAATCCCTCGCTGTCCCTCGCGAATAATTCGTGCTTTTATCGATGAATTGATAATAATTGTTCGTGAACATTTTCATGTCATGTCAAATTATTTTCATGCCCATAGAACAATCTCACTCCCTCAAAATAATCGAAATTTCCCCTCCAAACTGAAATAATTGAACTACAAACGGCATTAACAACAATTCAAACTCTACTTGCAATTGGCATTAATTCAACGTTCTTCTGGCGAATCCCTTTTTTGAAACGCGTTGAGAGAAATTAGCATCGACTCAACGTTATTATATTATATTATTATCATTTCGAACTGCCAAGAGTAATTTAAATTCGACAAGCATATTAAAAACCGATTACGAATGACCTTTTATACTCGAACACAGGCCACCTACGTGAGTACCATTAAATTTAGACGCCTGTTAGCCTGTTCAAAATCGAGCTAGTTTCAAGAGAAGACAATTTTCTCGAAATTTGATATCCCGTCGAGTTTCGCGTATCAGAGTTAATATACTGCGTATTAAAACGATTTACGATTTCCGACGACGACGGACATTTTCCGCGAAAGCCAAACCTCGTCGCCTCCGTCGTCTCACTTGCGATGTCCTGCACTAAATTCCCCTCGCGTGTAGATCCGTGGCCTCGACTCTCATGTTCCGGGAATCAAACGATAACGAAAGGTCACATCTTTCGCTGGATTATACGCGAAGCTAGCTCGTCGAGTTTTCACACGAACGAACAGCCATTCAAACTACAGAGGCCTGCCCTTCGCTACATCGTCAACCGTGATCCATTCCTTCCTTTCAACTGGATCCCTTTTTTTTTCATTTCTTTTGCGAACGTCACTGACGGTTTACGCGCGATAAGCTGAAAAATGTGACTCGCGCGGAAACGCCGATGCCCTTGATTGTTCGGACGATGTGACGAAGGATATTCGATCATTTTATGATTTAAATTTGGCGATTTTCAATTTGGCAATCGAGGATCTCGGAGCTCGTTGTTGGACGAATCGCGAAATTCCGAAAGGTTGATTGTATTTTTGCATTTGGCGTTCCTCGTATTTCGCGCGCTCGATTGGAAAGATTTACGAAAACTGCTCCTGGAAAATTCGTCGGCAGATTTATCTTATTCTCTGATTGGTGACTGAGTCCAGAAGCTAAATCGAATGAACTCCAGCAATTGGGAAGTATAGCAAATATTGTTTTTTAATCCTTGATTATTAAATAAGATAAAGACATTGAAGCTCATAGATTGCTATTTGTTACGATTCTTCTCGAAAAGTTACGATAAATTTGCAGTTGTCATCTGAACAAAATTAGGAAAATAGTTTTAGAAAATCGACACTCACGCGTGAGACTGTAGTTCAACATTTGTGCTTGCAAAAATACAAACTGTACACTAACGATTAACTAGAGGGCAACGGTTAATTTTTGTGTAAAAAGAAACACGAATTTCAGACTTTTGTGGCATTTGTACGGTACATCAGTCAGTCGTATATAAAAATTTCTCTGGTAATTGCACGTATATGTGCTATCGTGAGAAACGTTCGTCAAACGGTTTTGTCGATATTTTCTCGGTTGGTGCAAGTGACAAGAATAAATCACGATACACGTGTCTCGAGGTTTAGTACGATTCACATCAGGTGACAACATGCGGCGTTCCTATAGTTGTGATTAATATATTTTGTTTGTAACAGTCTGTTCCTATTATTTACCATGAGAGAAGAAAATATTATATAGAATTTATAACAGTTTATCAAACTGATATCAAACCCGAATATTTACACAAATTTATGTTCTTACAAATAAAGCGAACAAAATGGAACTTAAGCAGAGGTTTGTTTCGGTCGTTTGTTTGATATGTATGATATTTTATACATTGATGTATTTTTCGCAACTTTGAATTGCAGCTTGTAAAACGTACAAATCTGGGAATTACACTTTAATTTGAAGAATTTCAAATTCACAAGTATCTATCTATAGCTTGATAATTAGATTCTAACTTGAAGGTAAGTAAAACCTTCTAAAAACCTCTGTAAAATTGTTTTTATTAAATTTCTGCGATTTATGTATTTGCCAACAAATTTTCTCAACGCCGCAGGAAAATCCCCGCGTCATTTCAAAGGACGAAGGAAATCTTTATTCTTCGCGTATCATCGACGCAATCTCATTTTCTCCCTGTCGAGTATGATCTCATTCGCAATATTACAACGCCGGTGCGCGAGTTGTAGGTTTAGAGGAGCGTTAAATCGATTTACGATAGGCGCGTTCTTCGAGCGATTTTTTTCAAAAAAGAGCAGGCGACGCGCGGTTCGTCGCAATACGGAAAAAGTTGGTAAAAATGGGAGGACAAGTACACGTAGAATGCGAGTAATTGCATGTAAAGAAGGGGGAAACGCGCCCGGAGAATGCGAAATGCGTTCCGCCGATCCTTAAACAGAAGGAGAAACCATGTATCTCGAGGTGGCTGTTATCGAGACTTATTCTGGAAAATTGGAAAACGCTTTGTCACTTGTCGTTGCACCCTGTCCGAACGATTTCCGGCCTATCTGTCGGTAAATTCTAATTGACAGACTTCCATATCGAATCAGTTTCACTTAGGACACCACTCGAGACTAGATGATTTTTTTGATTTCACATTAACTTTGTTTGCAAAGAGTTCTATTTTCAAAGAGTTTAAGAAAAATCTTGAAATTCGTAAATAAATAAATAATAATGTTAATGAAAATTCAGCTTAAACAGCTGCTGCTTCGTTATCGTTATTGATAAACTTCTCGTATTAAACGAGAGTAGAAGGAAATACGATTTGATTCCTTCTTATAAAAAAAAAAAAAAAAAAAAAAAAATAGAAATATGGCTTGATCGATGAAGTTGGCTATTTTCTTTGACAGGAATGATTTTCGCTCCATTAATTTCGTCGGCATTTCCCTGAGGTCGTTCTTTATTTATGTAACGAAACGAGAAACTCGATGATTGAAATAACTTGAGGATAAGCCACGAGATTAAGCCAGAAAGTTTAAAAATTCAACCTGGTCGAAATCAGTCTTAAGGAGTCATCGTCTTTAGGGTTTTGACATTCGGGGAACTCCTTTTTAGAATCTCATTTTTCGAAGGTTTGACATTCCTGTCATCTTTACATACACGAAATATTAGACTTGTAAAGATTCCTGTTGACTTTGAGGAGATGACTAGGCAAGCTTATGATAAATTTCGCGGAATACTTTGCCAGCGAGTTCTGAAATTTCCTTTCATATTATCTATAATTTTAAAATTATTTCATTGCTTTGAATAATAATATTACGAAATTGAACAACTACCTTTCCTTCCTTTGTATATTCCATAATTAAGAAGGAAACTTTAGTTTAATTGTTTTTATTATTGATATTAAATATTCATTACGTATATTATTATATTGTTCAATTACAGTTGCAAACAGTTCTAATTACAAAAAGAAGAGATTTGATTGGAAAATCTAATTGAATTTGATGAAAACACTACAATATTAAAATATACATATACATAGATAAAATAATTTCCACTTAAGTTAGATTTGCGGTCTAATATTCAAAATTGAATAACTGTGTAACCTGTTGAACACGAACGAAGTTACATAAATGTAAATAAATTGTATTGTCTGCAAAAATAACATTTTCAAATGAAGTGAATAGAGTAAAAAACTGAATTTAGTTTATTATAATAACACGGTGGTTTCATTAGATAATTCGTTTAAATATTCGTTTAACTGCTAGCCGAGTGTAGCTTTAGGAATGCAATTTAATTTAGGTGGCCAAGGGTAACGTTGTTAAACGTGTATGAAGAAAACGAGGGTGATGTGGGTAGATTTAATGAGACACGTTCTTGATTATTAGCGACAATACTGCAATCTACTCTTATTAATGATCTTAAGATTATCAAAATGACACGTATATAATATCTGTGACGTACATAATTTTTTTCAATAAAAGGAAGAAATATCATCCACTTTCAGTCATTTTTTTTGTTTACCTGATGTTAAATTTAAATCTCGATAGTAATTTAAATCCCTTTTGATTTAATTATCTAATTGTAAAAATTAAATTTTAACATCTTATGTACATGCATATTACAAGTAAAGATAGTGGAAAATTTCTTTTTGCTTCTTCAAAATATTTAATTTCATTCTTTGGCAAAATTTAATCACTTTACACAGCAGTCTACTTTGAATGATTTATTTTAAATTGAGTTTATAGTTTACTGAAATTTTAAATTAACTTTGGAATTAAATTCGTTCCCTAACTTTCTACGAAAAAGAATTTAAATATTTTGCTTAGATAAAATTTCGTACTTCTAACAGAATTTATTCAATAGTGTTATTTTACGTGAAAAGAAATCATTTATTATTTATTCCAATATTTAAATATTCTTACGAAGGAAAAATAAAAATTTTGCCCGTAATAGTATCTTAAATTCGAAATGTATGTTTGCCGTTGAGGATTGATTTTGAAACATAGCAAATCTGACGCTCTGTTTGGGTTAATAATTATGTTAAATGCTGCATACGAGATTAACATTTCAATGGCATCGCATAAAATGTCAAATGCATTGTACATTTCTCCTATTACGTATCGAACTCACCGATATGTATTATTCATAAGTTTTATAAGATATTGACGAACGTTTCAATTATTCATTAATTATTCATCGTACAAACACAAAGTTTCTTAACGAACCTGTAATATATTTTTTCAAAGTTTATTGTATAATAATAGTGAGTCATAATAAAAAAGAACTGAGGAATTGGAAAATATTTTCCAAATAGAATATACGATATCTCTAAAATATAAAGTTGTTACGAATCGCGATTCGGTGGTAAACTTCCGGAATAATACATGTCGCGAAATGAATTGTTATCTCAGTTTTAGATCGGTCCACTGATCAACTAAAGGTATTTACTCGGGAATAAAAAAGAAAATTGACGCTCGAATATCGTTTAAGTTATAATATGAATTTCAATTGCAACATGTTGTATTTAAATTAAGCAGAAGTATTTATGATAACTTTATTCTAACATTTAATTCTTAATGAATGTGTAGCACTTTGTAAGGAAAGATATATATATATATATATATATATATATATACAATATATTTCCGGCTAACAATTAAATTTTATTAAAATTTATTCATTTAATATAATTTGCAATCTAAATATAATTTGATTATTAAGGTAGAATAACATTTTAAATCAAAAATAATCATTGAATGAGAACGCTTCCAAAATATATTATATTTTAAGAATGTTTCATTTGTCATATTTTCTCATCTGTTTTACAGTTTTAATATGATAAATAAAAGTGTGATAAATACTTTTGCTTTATTATAAGTTGGTGTGTAATGAAGTTCGTGTAATATCGAATACGTCGAGTGTGGGAAATTGCTGTTTAGTTTCACGATATGCAGTTAACGTCCTCGACATTTGTCCCAACTTCATAAAATGTCTGTACCCACCAGGAGGCGTACCGAGCTATGTACCGTTTATTGCACCATTTCCCTTTTAATTAAACATAATTAATTCAATTTATCTCATTTGTGTAATTTTATACATTATTATTTAAGTGTCCTTTTTTTCGTTTTTCATTATTTATTTCAATTACAATATATTATAATATAATTATTTAAAAAAATTAAAAAGTGCAATAAATATTATTTTTCTTTTTTGAAAAAATTGATGATTAATATTAAAACTGTTTTATCAACATCAATGAATAAAAGTTTATTTTTTTAATACTAAAGCAGATATACGTGTCTTTTTGGTATTTTATGTATTCTTCCCCTGTAATAACGTTCAAACCTATTAAACCACAGATGTTGCGTTGCTTACGATTGTGAGATTGGATTAGTATTGCCGAGTTCGCAATTGACTTGACAAAGCCTTAGTAAACTTTGCTATAATATTAATTAAATGAATTCTGATTACGTGGGTAAAAATAAATAAATACTAATTTGATCTAGCGAATATGAGTTCACTATTAGTTCAATTTTTCTTCAAAATTAAGAAACATATCCGAAGTATACTATCTATTCCGCTTCGTTTTATACTTAAAAAAAAAAATGAAAATAACAAAAGTTCTTGAACTAATAAATAAGTAAATGTTAATATTCGTGACTACAAAAAGTAATAACATAATAAATTCTTGTCATTATGTTCATAAAAAATTCTACGTTACTCATATATGTTTAAGTGATAAAGAGAAATAAAAATGCATTCGACTCACAATGCGAAGATCGTTGCGACGTATCATCATTAAATATCATCATTAGAAGATTGTCATTAAATAGGATAAATTGGATCCCATGGTGAAAGTAAGCAAGTTGTAAAAATCTTTAACAAGAAACATGAATATCATAAGTTATTCTTGAAGACAATGTCACATTGTTTAGAATGTACGAAATAATGAAAGATTGCTACTTACAGTCTTTACTTTTGATTCGCTGAATTAGTTTTAGACTGAATCTTCTTCACGTAACAAGTAATCTTTAAAAAAACGTGAAATATCATAAATTATTCTTAAAAACACAGTGTTAATCGTTAGTGTACATGTTAAAAACTAATCGCGCTTATAATAGCGACCTCTTCAAAAAATAATTAAAGTTATTACTAAAAGTCAAGAGATGACGCTACCGTAGAAAATTTGCGCGGGAAATGTAGCAAACATTTACACGCACACATTTATGTATATATAAGTTATTTTAATTTATTGTTCGAATAAAAAAAGGAATGTAGAAAATCTGTCTAATAAGAAAATTGGAAGTCTATTAAGAAAATTTATTCAATTCATCTCTTATTAAACTATAAAACTGTTATTTTAGTTCTCACTAAACTATAAAATTATATAAGTATGTATGAAATATTACCAATAATCTTATCAAATCTTGAATTTTCATTCCTTCTATGTTAGTACCGCCATTATCCAATAATCTGTGTAAAAGCAAGTCACCAATTTAAAACAAAGAATTCGATAGCTATTGATGACTCTGATTCATCGAAAAAATAAAGGACGGAAAAACGTAAAAGAATATTTAATTTTGTTGCAATAATAAATTTGATAATAATAATTGTTTAATAAATAACATATATTAACAAAACAAGCCTAATCGAAAGTATGTAAAGATAGTAGGTTAGCATTACGCAGTCATCAATCGATCTTCACGCCTCCATTTCCAATAATCGAATGATATCTCGTGTTTAAGTTGACGAATTTTCGGCAAATTCCATATATTGTACATCTTTGATGAAAAATACAACTAAAAACATGCAATTTTTACGTTATCACTACGAGAATGTCGCAGATATTGTACACTTTTGATCGATTACGAATTTTTTATTCTCAAACTTTTCATTCTTGTACCGTTATTCTTTTATTTTCATACTTTAGTCACTAGAGAGAGCAATTATGTCGCTTTCTTTGAATCACGTGATACTGTGAAGCTGCATCCTGGAAATGAGAACAAGTGTCAGTTGACATGGCGAAGCGTGCGAAGTGTCTTTCTTAATTTCATTGTTTCTCTGATTGACGAAGTAACGTTCAAAGACTATCTTCCACTACTCTTGGAAAAATATGCTTATTCGAATTGCAATACTTTTATTGCAAAAAGATGTACGTAGGTATGTATAATCTCAGAAGTCAGATTCATCGATTCTTTTGTTTGACTTTTTCGAGTTCATTTCGGATTCGGTTCAATTTTCAAAGTTCAGAGTTCAGAAGGAAAATGTTTCTCAACGTTCAAAGTTCATGAGTTAATAACTTTAACTGAAGTTTAGTTCAGTTGTCAGAAGAAGACATAAAATTGTAAGATATTTAAAAAATAGTGCTTACAGCGTCATCATTTCATCCTGATTTCTAATTCATGAAGTTGATCCCTATGACTTCCAAACGGCATACAAAACAAGTGAATTTGTATACAAGGTATACATTAGAATAAACGTTCATTTATTTGTTAATCTGATCAAATGTCATTCAACGAATAACGAACATTTAATTTCAGTTTATTATATATGCATGTAATTAAATGTAATTAATTCCTCGCGAACATCGTTTCAACGACGAACCTGTTTAATTACGACGCATCTGTCCACTGTTTCACGCATTACGTACCGATTAATTAATTTCCACGTTTCGACTATGAATTAGAACTGGAAAATTTTTGTTGATTTTATATGGTTTCTTTTCTCGGGAACATTCTTTCAAAAATTAAACGTCAGAATGTGACACTTGCTTGTAGTATGCCTATGTGTTCCAAACTGATTTATTTCTTTGTTAATTAATTGCGAATATTATGAAAGTTTCGAATCATTTCGAAACTTTCGTAATATTCCAAGACATAATAATTTTTATTTCGCTCGTATAATGTTTAAATAATGCTTTCAAAGGCTCTTCTAATATTAAAAATATAACATACAAAATAGGACGAAATACCGTTTAAAATTTAGTATACTATAACTCAGCGATTTGACTATTTGAGGGTTAAAACTGATTTTTTTTTGTCAGATATTAATCTTTTTCGTATTCATACTTCGGCTAAAAGATCGAACTTTCCTTCTTATCGAATAAATGATCTGAAACTCCTTGAGCAGCGGTGTATAAAACTCGAAGTTTTTTCTTGGATAATCTTTATGCATAATGGATATCCGTTATCCAGTAAGAAATTATATATATATATATATATATATATATATATTTTTTTTTTCCAGGGACTCCAAGCGTAAAATAAGTTTTCAGTGATGCGTTATACATGTTATTATGCACTGATCATTCTCAATTTTATATGCGACTAAGAGTAATTTTTCTTACATTATTATATAACTTAACTCGCAAAACTTACTTTATTTTGTTACAGATAAACAGTGAGGAGTAAATTTATTTTTGATTCTGTTACTCATTGTAACATTGTCATAGTTGAAATGATTGTTCTAATTGAACAAGTAATCAAAGTTTGAAACTGATTCTTGAATCGAAACAGAGTTCAATGTAAAATGGATTGATGAATTCTTTACACGACTTTACGCGAGAGGCTAAAACTACCAAAAACATTGAATCAATGGACTCGAAGAAGAATAGTACCGTCTGTTGAATATCTGAAACAGGCTTTGATAGAAACAGATTGAATGCACGGTTTACTTAAGCGTCTGACTAGTCAATGCAAATCGTCGTTTTTTAACGATAAAAACGTCGTTTTTTAACGTGGTTTTTTAACTACTATTTTAAAAAAATGAAATGTTTTTAATTTTAAAATATAAAATGAACTTTTATCATTCAATTATTCAATCTTAAAATATTAATTAAAACATTTTTTTCAAAGACACTTATATTATTTATTTCACAATTTATTTCCATTCTGAAAAGAAAATTCAATCTCCATTGAGACAAATCCAATTCACTTATCCATCCACTTAAATAATTAAAATCTATCCTTTAAAAAATATTTGAAATATTATTATATTCAAAATATTCGATAAATCCTATCATAATGCTTAACAAATATTATCTAAAATTTACAGGTGACGTGCCAGGATGAAGACAGCACTCAATGCATGCCAAAACAAGTTTTCCTAGCTTTATTGCGCCATCCGGAAGTTAGTTCGAATTTAGCTGCTTATTCTAGAGCAGCAAGAGTAACTGGGGATGCAAAAAGTCGCAACGATATGGCACACCTGAGAGCTCTGACCGAGGAGGGCGACGACTCGGAGATCTGCGTACCTGGTCGCGTTTATTTGCAATTGTTGAAGGATCCTGTTGTACGTGGCGATCTCAGCATTATTCTTAATGGAAGAACGCAGAAGTTACCGGATCTTTTGGGACGTTTGCTCGATGATAACGATGATATAGACGCTAGAGAATTCTCGCCCGAATCTCAGAAAAGAAGCCTGGCAACATTGGCTAAGAACGACGATCTACCAATTAGTATTCACGATCGTGTTGTTGAAAATGAAGATGATGAAGAGAAGAGGGCTGTAATGTCAAGGTATATAATTCTGTTCAATTTATTGGATTGGTGCGTGAAATGTTTCGCGATCGAAATTCGAATTTGGCGGATCAGTACCATTCAATCAATTTTCTATAAATTAAATGTATTAGATATTATAAAGGTTTATTAATATCTTAAACGTTAGTGCCTTATTATTGAGTATAGTTTTCTTATATGAATTTAAATTTAGGAAACGTGAAGAAATCTGAAAATAAAACAAGAATTACCTGTAATCAATCGATCAATTGATTGTTAATCATTATTCGAAAGACTGACAAATTTTATACGATGTACGAAATTAAAACTAATTTTCCTATTAATTCCTCAAACAGCGAGCAATCAGAGCAAAACGATTATCTCCTACCAAGTGGTCGTTCAGATCTACAAGCTTTCACGCGAGATTATCTAATGGAGAAACGAAACGTTGGCACTTTGGCTCGAGATTTCGCATTGCCACCTGGTAGACGTAACATGGCGTCGCTGGTTCACGATTACGATCAGAGTAAGAGTAATAATAAAGAACCTATGGTACCTTACAATGGAAAAAGAAACGTCGCTTCTTTGGCGAGAACGTTTACTCTGCCTCAAAATGGGAAAAGGAACATAGCGTTCGTAGCCAGAGACTATGGACTTCCTTATGGGAAAAGATACGTCGGTTCTCTAGCTAGAACAGGCGATTTTCCTGCCAGAAACCAAAGGAGTGTCTCATCTTTGGCTAAAAATTCCGCTTGGCCAGTTTCATTGAAGAGAGGTGTTCTCCTACCCGGAAGCGTGATTCTCAGGACCCTCTCCCGCCATGGTAGATCAATGACGGACGAAATGAACGCGAGGAACGACCTGTTGGATCTTCAGCAACTGAGTAATCTGGAACAGAATCAGGAAAACGATTACGAAACAGCGGAGGAGAAGTTGAACGATTCGTTGGCGAAAATTGAGTCGAACGTTAGGAGATCTAAAAGACAGATTGGATTCTCCGATGAGTACCCTCTGCCTGTCTTGCAGAATACGAATGTTTTTGATTATGAAGAGATGATGGAGGCACTCAATGGACAATACCCGAATGCAGAGAAGAGGTTCATGGGTGAGTAAAGTATATTTATTTCTTTGTAGCTTAGGGTTAGGAAATTATATGAAATTTTCTTTTTGAGGATTCATAAAACGAGAGTGTTAATTATTTTGAAGAAGCAATATATAAAATACGTCGCTAACGAATGATTCTTCACGGTAAAAGAATCTCGATAAGTCAACAAAATGTTAAGACACAAAGTACATTTTCCAAACATCGAAATAGCAGTTTCCTCTCGTTTTCTTTCCTTGCACAACGCATCCCATCCTTGCAACGGGCTAGATTAATAGAATAACGGCAATACGACACGCTATGTCTCCCATAAGCACCCTTGTGCGCACAGATGAAAGTAGACCTCGACTCGTTTGAGCGAGAGTATTTCATATCGTCGGGAATAGACATGTCAACCGCGTTATAGTTGAACGTGAAAGTCAGAGATCGAGCGTAAATCGAGCGCAATCTGTGAATGTCAGAAACAGGTTCTGCACCGGAGATGCAGCCAGAGGTAGACCAGTTCGGTTACCCGGAAACGTTTCAAGCGAGTAAAAGACACATCGGAGCCCTGGCACGCCTTGGTTGGCTTCCAACTTTGAGGGTCGCGCGATTTTCGCGCTCACCTCGGTATCTAATTGGCAGGTCAGACCATTAGGTTCTCACCTGCTCCGTCATTTTAGGGTAATTCCGGAAGAGATGGACCTCGTTGTTAAAAAGAAAAAGAACATCTTAAACTTACTTAGTAGTTTCAAAACTATTCAATATTGTACTTGTTCTCCATTTGTGTATCATAATATAGTGAACTATTTATTGCAAAATTATCATGGTAGCTGTATTATCATAGGTAGCTGTAGAAATCAGTATTTCAGTATTTTAGGTTGCAATCCAACCTCCCCTTGTTATTATTACGGGTAAGATGGACCACTTTAACATATTTATAGATTATTCATGTTGTTTAAAGTGTAGTTAACCAGGCATCTCCTTAAATTTACATGTAACATCTTGCCAGAAATTGATCTTCGTCAAAATTTTGTAGAACATTTTATAGAAAATTTTATCGAACGTCAAATTTACAAACATGTTTCGGTACATAATGAAAGAGTCGTTGACAACAAGCTTGAGAACCTGGTCCGTCTCTCCCGATGGTCCATTTGAATATATCTCTCCTATGTTTTTTTGTGTCTCTCTCTTTCTATCTCTATTTCTCTTTCTCCTTTCTCTTTGTACTGTTCGTCATTTTCCTCTCTCATCACGCTGCGCTGTCGCGAATATCTACATCCAAATGAAAGTATAAAAAAGGAAACGAATCATCGGGAATATTTGAAAATTTGGGAGAGGGAGATCCTCCGGATCGTAGAAAATGCAATGATCATTTTACGCCAAACGTTCGCCAATATGACATCTTTCACTTCCACTTCTAATTCTACATGGACCGTTCACGGTAGTTAAATAGCAAACTGCATCGTAGGTATTTCGATGTGGTGCATTTATCGATGTTATAGAATTTACGAGAGTCGATGCTGCGAACAAGAGCGTTTAGAGCGCTGATATGGTAGATGTTTTAGATTGACTGGGACATAATAACGTTATAGATATTCTAGCACGAACGATCGATCAATAGATAATTTTAGATAACAGTCTTAGAGTTGTCCTTTGTTGGAATATCTGTTGTTGCTGTATCTGTATCAGGGTTATCTATCTGAACAATTTGTTCTAATTTCGGTTAATCAGTATAATCACAGTCGATATATTAATTTCGTAGGGAAATGAAAGAACTGTAAATATTATACGATTATATAAGAGCAGAATATTTCTTTTAAGGAAATATATATCTTTATCTCTATTTATATGATCTCTGTAATCATTTTAGCATCGTACTTTCTCATATTCTAAAACGGTGAAGTGTAAGTAATTTTTCAATTGTCTCGTCAGAAGAACAATGAATATACTACAATAGATTGTCCTATTTTCTATCGTTTATTCTATGGACAGACAATGTTTTATTACGAATGGTGAATTTATATTTATTTTACTCTTTTGTTTTTGAAAATGTTTTATAGTTATTTCGTTACAGACATGTATCGAAGACTTCCGCAAAAAATGTTCGGAGTTAAAACATTGTGCTGTCTTTAATGTTAAGTAGTTAAGTGTTAAATATTAGATATGTGTCGTGCTGTCAAATTTCTTCGTTCATCGAAACTTCGTTTTTGTCAACGAACAATTTAAGTGTCTCATACGCTTATATCTGTAAAATTTTTTATGCAGCGATCAACTAATAAGTGGTATAAGCTATTATTATGCAAATACAACGAAGGCCTACCATTGTGTTTGTCGTTTCCTTAGGTATGGCAATATACGGGATGCACGCGAAAAGATGATACTCCGAGTAGGAGATAAAAATGTAAGATGTAAAATTTCTTGAGAATGTCAACATCGTAACATGTATATTATCATAGTATATATATATATAATTACTATGATAAGTGTCATGCAATTACACTTTCATAAAATCCAAGTTGATTTACTTTTGGACAAAGAAAAGAAAAAACCAATCGTCTCTCGTATCGTTTTTACAACTGCAATCCGTATTTAGTGATATCAATGTCTCAGCGCTGTGTAGCGTGTAATAAACGATAACTCTATGTAGACTATATGTGCTATATAGACTAGTAACTTGCAGTGTAATTAGGGAAAACTTTATTTCGCGATTTGACACGAATTTTGAATCATGTATTTTAGGGAGAATCCCGCAGATGGGACCTCGTCCGACTACTCCTCCAACACGTCAAGGTCGCTAAGACCTAACTTCAATCCAAGGGCACGCTACATTCAAGCCTTGCACGAGGATTGTCGACACGGCTTCGAAAGGTTTCTCCCCTTACCGACTATGGGTAATTATTTCCATCAGAAACTTCCAAGCACGCTGCGATCTAAATCGTCGTAAACTGTTCGCCTTCTAAGTTACCTATTACTCGATAGATGTCGATGAAGTTAGTTATTTCGTTCACGCGTTTGCTCGTACATCTCTGGAATTGAATAACAATTATAAACACTTTGAGAAACGAATTTTATTATTTTTATTTAGGAATTTCCGATATTTGCCTGTAACTGGTACGAAAAGTTTACTGCTAACTTCTTTCTTGTTCTCAGTTATCTATTAATCTGCAGATTAAATTATTTTCGAATTGCGTTTACATTTTCGAATATGGGGCGCGCCATTGCTTGTAGTTTTGACAGATTACAAGTGACAATAATTTCTGAAGATTCAGAAAGCAATTAGATTTAATTCTCAATTAGTAATAGATCGTGTCGTGAATGATCTACAGAAATTCAATTATTCTTAAGTATTTAATTCATTTTTAACTCTTATTCTGTCATTTATCATGTAAGATGTGGAATATAAATTCGAATTAGATTAAGAGTAAACGATCTAGTTCAAATTGTTGCGGTTATTTACGACTTGAAGATGCTAATTGAGATTGAATGTCGAAGTTATAATCTAAGATTAGAGACAAAAGATTGTATTGTATACAATTGGCACTGTATTTATTATTATAGTATACTGCATTTAAAAGTTTCTCGTGGATCAGTAATTATCAATGTTCGACTAACCTAAAACATCGATTAACTAACTTTGTTAATTTTTTCTAAATCTTTTTCACTAGCAACCAAAGATTTAATAAAGTGAATTATTTACGCTCCCTGTATCGATGTACAATCTGACATTTGACAGTATTTTATAATATATACCTACAGGTAACGACTTTATACACTGTATTTAATTTAGTGCATAATGCTCTAAGCGTACGTTTAAGAGAAAATAGCAGTCAATATGAGATAAAATTCAGAGCGACGTTCAATTTTTTATGAAATATTTAATAGAATACGAATAATTAATAAACATTGATTATTGCAGTAATTTTTATCGCTCTCAGTCATGTTCATTATTAGTTTGGAATTTTATCGACTCTTTCATTTTAACGAGAGTACAAATATCATTTGCAATACGATTTCAATAATGTTATCGTTTATTTTAAGAAGAAATATTAGAAATGTTAGGAGAGGAACAAAATTGTACGTTGCTCGAAGTAGTACTCACTTAATCTCGAATCTTAATTTTCATATTCACTTCTCACGTTGCTCATGTCAAATTAAACATGCCAATTAAACATGTCTTCTTTATATCCGACACGATTTCTATTAACGTTAAGAGACTTCCTCAAACATATTTTTCTCCAAAATTAATATAATTAGACGATAACGAGCGACAATAATCTTAACAGTTCTGTAATAACAGTATCGAATGTGTCTGATTCGTAAAGCTATGTCTACTTCGTAAAGATATGTCTGTTCAGCGATGATGTCTTGAACCTAGAGCAAAATTTTAAGTAGTCTTAATAACATTTAATCGGTATTAAGGTATCGGTATCTAACTTTCGATAAGTTAACGATAAACTTCCAAATTAGTTACTAAATTTATTATAATTCTACGTGACACATTTTAACAAATGTAGTAGTAAGCTTTTGTCACTTACATTCAATGCAAATTTACTTTGCAAGTATACAGATGTATTCGTGTATTTGTTAATTTTAGTAAATAAGATTAACAATCCGATAGGAGGGTTACTCTCGATGAGTAGGTAGGTCTGAAGCATTTCTGTATCCTTCGGAGTTTAAGAAATTCATTGTTCGATTGAGAGATGTTCACCGAGAGATGTTGGTGGATTTTTGAGATGTTTTCATTCGATATTTCTACTACAGCTGCGGTTTAGGGCAAAATGAAGGAAGCCGTGACGCGATCTTCGACGTATAGCAGTAGTCGGTGTAAATTCTTAGTGCTCAGGGCTTGCAGGCTCGATAGTAATAACGCAAAATTCAGCTTTCTTTTGTCCATGATACATGTTTCAGTACTTATCGATAGATCATTGTGTAACACGTGTATGTTAAATGTAAACGCGCGGTCGGAAAGAATTGTGGTGTAATTCCGAGTCGATCGACATCAACGATTTGTCTAACTAATGCGAATGGTGTGTACCATTGTTCGATCGTCATCGATTTTATGAGAATGTATCGATGTGTTTGTCTAGACAATAACGAGTAAACGAGATGACAATAAAACGATAATAATAAACGATGAAGTAAAAGAACCTCGTTTTTGTCGATACCATCAATTCATTTAATAATTCTTTCTCTTCTTTATTTTCCAAAGATTCTCTCTTTTGTTATAGATGTTTAGAGATTGATCTTTATACGCAACTCGTAAGAAAATCCCATATTTATGAAGGTTCCATATTTTGAAATCTTTAAATAATTTTCTATTCAAGATATGTTCCAATTTTCCTCGATGAAGAAGGTACATGAGTATTCTCATAAGCGGGATTAACTTGCTTTATTATGCTACGAAAGCAAGTGTAAATAAATGTCTCAAGCGTCACGTACACCTCTGGTATACCGTTCTGGTATTGTGTTACTTTTGTATTTGATCGTTGTTATATTCTGTTATATGAATAACGATCTGATTCATGTGGACTACCTGAATAGGATTTAAGAAGATCAAAGATATTCCAACAGCAGAATGATGGAGATACACTTTCTTTGTAAGATGGATTTGCATATTTCACGAAGATACATAGGTATGTATGCATTAGTAGAAACTTATCTTAACTTTAATCATCAAGTAATAATTCGTCTTGAATTTTATATGGAGTGAATTATATTTTATTTTCATTATTATATCCAGGAACAATGGTGTAGAGGATGTTCAGAGGAAAAAGCACTCGACACAAGAATTAATAAAAATATTTTCTTTGCGCATCTACAAAAACTACTTCGTACATGAATGTCGCATAATGTTAGGAATAGAAAAATATATATACATCGACTTATTTACAAAGATAGACTATTTTAATTATGAAATTTTCCAGTAAAAACATTCATTTTCTTTCTTTATCTAATTAATGAGCAATTGCATCCTTGTACTTAAAATCTTTCAAATACTTTCTACATCACGCTTTCCTTAATTAATTATTTACACCATTGCTAAAAGCATAGGATGTATTCGATATTTATTACAAAATATTAATTTCTTTTTAAATAAAGCAACGATTTAATAAATAATTTCTTTCTATTTTTACAAATTATTCTTTGATTCTCACACGTATAAGATAAAGTCTAAAGGCTCATTTAATGTTAATGTCTTAACAATATTAAATAGTCTATTGTCAGTCACGGTAGAGAATCAAATATTAATTAATACTTTCTAAATATTTACTCTACTAAAAAGTCATCATACTGAATTTTAAGACTGTCCTACGACTTACATTCTTTCCCTTTGATCTTCAGGTTCATCGAGATATCTCGAAGCTGTTCGAAACAAAACTGAACTCGGAAGAATTTTACAAGAAAAACGAAAGCCATCATGCGCAATGAAACGTCGATCGATAATCTGACTGACTTTCACTAATGCCCGTGCAATCATCGTCCGTTAAAATATGCCGCCCACGCTTCGATGATAGTTCAACTGAGCGTGTTGGGAATAATCGTAGCCCTGATCGTACCATTCCGCCACCGATGCAGAATTCCCAGTACCAGAGGACGATGTAGCAGCATGACTCGCGTGCGAGGAATGCTGATGACTCGAATGACTCGATGTGTATTCACTTTGGAAGTGATTGAACTGTCCCCAACCGAGTTGCGCCCTGGACCAATCGGTGTTGCCTGAAATTTGGACGAAAATTGGACGAAAATTGGACGTTGTTCATTATCGCGCCTCGGCAAGAACTAAAATCACGTGAGTTCGGAATTTGAGATTTCATTAACATCATTATAAATTAAATTAAATACCAATAAAAACAAAATAAACTTTCCAGGGGGAAGGACAAAATATTAACAGCGTCTTCAATAATGTAATATAATGACTGACCAACTGACCAGGGTTATGAGAGAGAGTAGTTGGTGCCCCGTGTGCTGCAGGAGGTTGAATCGTTGGTACCTGCCCCAGTTGCATCGCGTGCCCCTGTAAGGAACTTAGATGTCCTGAAATCGACACCGCATGTCCTTGAAGAGCACTGCTGATCGTGGAAGGCACTTGAGCCACGGATGTGGCGTTTGGTATCTGTGCATTGGTCCCTGGAACTTGATGAACAGCTGCACTTGCTTGTTGCAACGTCGTTGGACTATGGTGTAACGTGGTTGGTACTTGAGTTATTCCGGGTGGCATTTGAGGTACCTGTGGTATTTGTGCAAGCTCATGGCTCGCGTATTGACAAGGCGTCAATGGTAATCCCGCTACCGAGTGAGCTATGCTTCCTGCGTGTTTTCGTAGTCGTGCTCTGCGATTGCTGAACCACACCTGAAATTATAAATGTTTCAGTTAGTCGAGATATCGAGTATCTAATACATTTTATCACATTGACGGGGTATTCAATTTTTGAACGTAGAATAATTTTATATTTATAAGCACAGTGGTGACTGGGTCGGATTTTTGAAATTGAAACATTTCCATACTGATTTTAAGATTCTCTGTCAGTTCCGTTATATAATGTAAAACAAACAGCTAACTTTCGCTTGAATCTCTTTCAAAGTGTATTATTTATTTCACACATGTCAGGCATTGCATGGTTAAATACATACTGTAGTAGCCGTTGACGTTGAAAGGATTAACTGACAGGATACTCGACAAATGACGTAAAACTCACTTGAATTCTTGCTTCTGTGAGGCCAGTCCTCTGAGCTAATTCCTCTCTAGCATAAACGTCCGGATATTGAGCACGCTGGAACGCGGTCTCCAGTTGTTCCAGCTGTTCTCCGGTGAATGTCGTTCTGCTTCTTCGTTGCTTTCGCTTCAATGGAATGCCAGGTTCACTCTCTGTATCGGATTCATCGCCGCAACGACCTATGGATCGTCGAATTATTTTTATTGTCTTATTTACCTTAAGTTACGCGAATTAGTTTCGAGTCACGACACCGCTTTTATGGCTAATTAATCACGTTTAATTAATGGAATAAATGATACAGCTATTCTGTCAAGTATTTGAGAATAAGATGCTGCCTGTGAACTTTCTGATTCGGTAGTTAATTAATTGGTTAACTGATGATCAATTGATTAGTTGATTGCGGATATTTATGTCAATCTACAATTTTATGAAGATAAATGGAGGTAGAATTTATGGAAGATAAATGAAAGATAAATGGTTTTCATTTATTAAACATTCTGGACATTTTATACATTTTTACGTATTACGTATTTCAAATTCGTACTCCGGTGATTAGATTGAAATTTGGATAATTCACGGATTCAGAGATTATGGTAAATGCTCCCGCAACTACTCAATTTTGAACTTCTCGATATTATGTGATTTAGATAAAAGATGTTAATTGACAAACAAGTGTTTCTCATTTTCTTGTATTACACGACTCTTTTAGTTTTAATTTAATAACAGATTTTATCTGGTATTTACAATCAATCATTCCAATACATTGAATTCTCACAAATCATCTTTGTGAAACATCTGCCTGGAAGTCTTCCCAGAACTGGGAGATCCTCATTAACAATCGATTCTAACGCAATCGCGTAAAAATTTCTCCTTTCTTCAAAAAACTCCTCCTTTCAGCGGCGCAAACCAGACGCACAACTGAAAACATTCGAGATGTCTTTTCTTTCTGCATTCGATACTCGACAACCGATCTGCCGATTTTTATATCCTCTTACTGGTCATTGTGCCGGTGATTCTTAAACTATCTTCAAATATTCTCTTCGTATTTATTTGACCAAATAATAGGAATACAAACAGCTCGTGCGCCTGTTTCTCTGAATGGCGGGTAAAAGGCACAAGGATCTATATACACCTTTGTAATAATATATAACAATGTACAGCTCACGAAATAAGCCAATAAGGATGACCATCGCGATCGTTCGGGGTAAGAACAGTCTGCTCCTAAGTCGACTGTCTATTGTATCACTATCAGTGTCCATTATCGTTCAATCGAGCGTCCAGAAAACGAGACCATTGTGAGATCGAGGATTTCACTTCTGTCTTTCTTTACTTCTTTACCTTTTCTTTTTACTTTACCTTCTTTTTTTTCACTTTATTCGCTTCCTTTATTCGTCTAGGCAGAAACTCTTACGGGACCAGATTTTGAAATCTGGCGAACCTGAGAAAGATGTAGATAAGTACGTCTCTGTGTGTGTAAGTTATTTGCTTGTTAATTTCATGATAGTAGATATGTTATTTATTGTGACATGATCTGATTAAATGTCAACGTTGCGTGGAATTTATATTACTTGGACGAACATTTAATGGAGCGATAGAACTTATTACAGAATTGTAAATTAAAAATTCTGAAACTAAGCGTAATTTAATTTTAATTTCAAGGACGATGTTTGATGATTTAAACTTTCTGATAATTTTAATGGATTTAAATCTAATACTACTGATTCACTAAGTTTAATAATACTATTTGCAGCTTCAAATAATGGCAGGAAAAGCTCAATTGTTGAAATAACTTTTGATAAGGATTGCACAGGGATGTCGTCCCTGAAGAATTAATTCTAAATCATTATGCTCGGCGGCAGTAGCTCAGTAATGCGAGTTAAGAGTTAAATTTTGAATGTAATACAATTTAATAAATTCTAAATAATTTTTCTACATTATATTGCGTATAATACGCAATCTGTATAACAAATACTTTTACATCTTTCAATGTGTAAAATAATACAATGTATGCCAAATATTTCAATAAATGTATAAATATTGTAACTGTGTAATTTTTGATAAATCTGAGAACCTTTCAAAGACAACTTTACTTTCTTTCAATATGCCCAACAAATCGTCGAGAAAAATAGAACTGATGGTCTGATACGCTCGATTTCATCTTTAATCGTTTCGTGTGCTCTTTTCGCTAGTTCCATGAATGTAAAAATAAGGACAGACGTTTGTTATGACAAGAAACGTCTGAATACCCCTGATGGGGATTACCTCTACCGATGTTTGCCTACCTGGGGATCTGTTTCGTGAAGCGGAATTAAATGGCATAAAAGCTGAAGGTGTGCTTATACAGTAAATTCATCGTATTGGTAATGCAATGTAAAACAATACAAAAAATTTATAAAGACACACACACACGCATATATATAATTGAAATTATACGAAAAATCGTGGAACTATTATTCATACGTAATGATAACATCACTCGTAACAATTGTCAATAACTAATTATTTATAGTAAAATTCTGGTTTAAAACCATGCATTAATGTTGTGTCTGTGATCTAGTTTTTATTCTACGATTCCAAAAGTACACGAATCTCTCCTAGAAATCGAGTACTTGATAAATATTTGATAAGTTAAGAAGAAAGGTCCTATTCTTGCACAATGGTGCTGTTCTTTTTTTTTATATAAACAGCTATTATCATCTATTGTGAGTGCAAAGTCAAAAAATATAACATGAACGTAGAATATGCAAGAAGCTATCTCAAAATCTGTCAGATAAGAAGAGCGATACTGTGGAACAAAAACAGACAACTTCTCCATCTAATCTATTCAATATTCACTAATAACTCAAATTTCAGGCACAATTCGTGGACTTTTGGAATTAGGTAATAAAGTATAAACCTTCAGTAACGTTCCTTTACAGTTTCGAATACGATTTTTTGTTCAATTAATTAGTTATTAACATATATCTCAACAAGGCGTCTAGGCTTATGCGACACCTGAATACGATTTTTCATTACTATGGAGCTTTTAAAAGATTAAAAGCTCGCCATTTTGAATCCTAGAAGCTTCCTTAGACTCTGTACTTCATATTTCATAAACAAACATTAATAATTAATTATCTGTTAGTCGAAATTATGCAAAAATTCATCGTGTCGGTCATCCGTAGTAACGAACTGTCGTACAATAATCATTAATAACTGACAAAATAAGCAACAATTCCGTTATAAAGCTATGCGTGAATATTGCTTGTAGGCTGAATTTTATTCCACGATTTCAAAAGTGCATAATTTCGCGCTAGAAATTGAGTAATTAATGAATATTGGATGAATTAGACAGAAAAAGTATATCTCTCCTTGTCACGTGATAGTGCTATTCTTTTTCAATCGAAAGTTGTCATCCCGTCTCGGAACTAAGTCCAGAAATTCTGTAATGTAACAGGAATATAGAATTCGCAAGGAGGTATCTCAACTCTTGTTATTGGACAAGGAGCGCGATACCGCGCGACAAGGACAGATACACGTGACGCAACAGAGAAGGAGCGCACTATTGAACGACAAGGACAGACATATTTCTCTTTCTAACCTGTCGAATATTCGCTAATTATTCAAATTTCAGGAACAATTTGTGCACTTTTGAAATTAAAGAATACAGTATAAACCTTGAGTAACGTTTCCTTACAGTTTTCAATAGGATTTTTCGTTCAATTAATTAGTTATTAACAAATATCTCAACAAGCGTCTAGGCTCATGCGACGCGTGTCTACGATTTTTCATTAATATCGAACTTTTGCAAGATTGAAGCTCGTTATTTGGAATCGTAGAAGCTTCCTTCGACTCTGTACTTTATATTCAATGCACAAGTAGCATTAATTAATTGCGTGTTAATTCAAATTATGCGAAAATTCATCGCGTCGGTTCTTCGTAGTAACGGATTGTCGTCTAACAATAATTAATAACTGTCAATTTGAGCAATAATTCCGATACAAAACTGTACGTGAATGTCACTAGTAGTCTGGTTTTTCATTTAAGATTCCAAAAGTGCATGATTTCCACCTAAAAATCGAGTAATTAATGAATATTCAATGAATTAAACAGAAAAGTATGTCTATCCTTGTCACGTGGTGGCGCTGTTCTTTTCTACACTTGAGTGCTGCCATCTATCGGATCTATCGGATTGACAGCCTGGTCTGAGACCAGAAACTCGGAAATGTAACAGGAGTATAGAATATAATTGGAGGTATCTGAACTACTGTTAGACAAGAAGCGCGATACTGTGCAAAAAGGATAGATACACGTGACGTAACAGAGAAGGAGGAGACTATTGAACGACAAGGACAGATGTATTTCTTTGTTTAATTTATTGAATATTCATTAATTACTCGATTTCGAGGAGGAAATCATGTACTTTTGGAATCGTGGAATAAAAACCAGGTTACAAGCGACATTCACGTATAGTTTTGCATGGGAATTTTTGCTTAAATTATGAGTTATTAATTATTATTGCACGACAATCCGTTACTACGGAGAACCTATGCGATGAATTTTTGCTTAATTTCGATTAACAGACAATTAATTAATAACCTTTGTGCATTGAATATAAAGTACAGAGTCTAAGGAAGCTTCTACGATTCCAAATAACGAGCTTTAATCTTGTAAAAGTTAGATATTAATGAAAAATCGTAGACACGGGTCGTGCAAGCTTAAACGCTTGTTGAGATATTTGTTAATAACTAATTAATCGAACAAGAAATCGTATCCAAAACTGCAAAGGAACGTTACTTCAGGTTTATACTTTGTCATTTAATTCCAAAAGTGCACAAATTGTTCCTGCAATTTGAATAATTAGTGAATATTCGATAGATTAGAGAAAGAAATATGTCTGTCCTTATTGCCCAGTATGGTGCTTCTTGTCTAACAGTTCAGATACCTCCATTTATATTCTATATTCCTGTTACATTTCCGAGTTTCTGGTCTCAGGCCAGGCTATCATTCCGAAAGATCCGATAGATGGCAGCACTTAAATGTAGAAAAGAATAGCGCCACCACGTGACAAGGATAGACATACTTTTCTGTTTAATTCATTGAATATTCATTAATTACTCGATTTTTAGGTGGAAATCATGCACTTTTGGAATCTTAAATGAAAAACCAGACTACTAGTGACATTCACGTACAGTTTTGTATCGGAATTATTGCTCAAATTGACAGTTATTAATTATTGTTGGACGACAATCCGTTACTACGGAGGACCGACGCGATGAATTTTCGCATAATTTGAATTAACACGTAATTAATTAATGATCTTTGTGCGTGGAATATAAAGTACAGAGTCTAAAGAAGCTTCTACGATTCCAAATAACGAGCTTTAATCTTGCAAAAGTTAGATATTAATGAAAAATCGTAGACACGCGTCGTGCAAGCTTAGACGCTTGTTGAGATATTTGTTAATAACTAATTAATTGAACAAAAAATCCTATTCAAAACTGTAAAGGAACGTTACTTCAGGTTTATACCGTATTCTTTAATTCCAAAAGTGCATGATTTCGTCTTAGAAATCGAGTAATTAATGAATATTCAATAAATTAAACAAAGAAATACATCTGTCCTTGTCGTTCAATAGTCTCCTCCTTCTCTGTTACGTCACGTGTATCTATCCTTTTTGCACAGTATCGCGCTTCTTGTCTAACAGTAGTTCAGATACCTCCGTTTGTATTCTATACTCCTGTTACATTTCCGAGTTTCTGGTCTCAGACCAGGCTGTCAATCCGATAGATCCGATAGATGGCAGCACTCAAGTGTAGAAAAGAACAGCGCCACCACGTGACAAGGATAGACATACTTTTCTGTTTAATTCATTGAATATTCATTAATTACTCGATTTTTAGGTGGAAATCATGCACTTTTGGAATCTTAAATGAAAAACCAGACTACTAGTGACATTCACGTACAGTTTTGTATCGGAATTATTGCTCAAATTGACAGTTATTAATTATTGTTGGACGACAATCCGTTACTACGGAGAACCGACGCGATGAATTTTCGCATAATTTGAATTAACACGCAATTAATTAATGCTACTTGTGCATTGAATATAAAGTACAGAGTCGAAGGAAGCTTCTACGATTCCAAATAACGAGCTTCAATCTTGCAAAAGTTCGATATTAATGAAAAATCGTAGACACGCGTCGCATGAGCCTAGACGCTTGTTGAGATATTTGTTAATAACTAATTAATTGAACGAAAAATCCTATTGAAAACTGTAAGGAAACGTTACTCAAGGTTTATACTGTATTCTTTAATTTCAAAAGTGCACAAATTGTTCCTGAAATTTGAATAATTAGCGAATATTCGACAGGTTAGAAAGAGAAATATGTCTGTCCTTGTCGTTCAATAGTGCGCTCCTTCTCTGTTGCGTCACGTGTATCTGTCCTTGTCGCGCGGTATCGCGCTCCTTGTCCAATAACAAGAGTTGAGATACCTCCTTGCGTATTCTATATTCCTGTTACATTACAGAATTTCTGGACTTAGTACCGAGACGGGATGACAACTTTCGATTGAAAAAGAATAGCACTATCACGTGACAAGGAGAGATATACTTTTTCTGTCTAATTCATCCAATATTCATTAATTACTCGATTTCTAGCGCGAAATTATGCACTTTTGAAATCGTGGAATAAAATTCAGTCTACAAGCAATATTCACGCATAGTTTTATAACGGAATTGTTGCTTATTTTGTCAGTTATTAATGATTATTGTACAACAGTTCGTTACTACGGATGACCGACACGATGAATTTTCGCATAATTTCGATTAAGTGATAATTAATTATTAATGTTTGTTTATGAAATATGAAGTACAGAGTCTAAGGAATCTTCTAGGATTCAAAATGTCGAGCTTTTAATCTTTTAAAACTCCATAGTAATGAAAAATCGTATTCAGGCATCGCATAAGCCTAGACGCTTGTTGAGATATATGTTAATAACTAATTAATTGAACAAAAAATTATGTCCGGAATTGCAAAGGAACGTTATTTAAGATTCACACGATATCAATGAATTCCAAAAGTGCACAAATTGTTCCTGAAATTTGAATAATTAGTGAATATTCAATAGGTTAGGGAAAGAAATATGTCTGTCTTTATTGCCCAATATAGCTCTTCTTGTCTAAAGTAGTTCAGATACCTCCATTTCTATTCTATATTCCTGTTACATTTCCGAATTTTTAGTCGCAATCCAACATCAGGTAGCATCGGGCAGCATCGGTTTCACAAGAAAAAAGACAGCACCGTTATGCGAGAACAGATATACTTCTCCGTCTAATTTATCGAATCTTCATTCATTACATGATCTTTAGAAGAGATTGCAATACTTTCGAAATTGCAGATTATATCACAGGTTCGCGTATGGTTTCCGACCAAAATTCTAATACATTGCATAATTAAACATTAACAATTGTTACACGTGGTCCTATTATTATACAATAATAATAATAATAATAATAAAAAATTGTAAATAAATTGCACGTAAACTCTAAAAAAAAAACTTTCAATCCAAATAATAAAAATACCAGGTGAATTCGTTTGCCAGGATATTCGTCTCTGTCTTTTATTCTTCGCTATAGTTACTCGCAAGGAAAAGAAAAAAAAAAAAATCTCGAAGTTTACCAGCTCCTATCACATAATGCCTTCTGAAATATATCATCCTATTGGTTTACCTTCGTACCGATAAATCTTTAGAAATGGCAACAAAACGCAGATGACCACAAAGGTGCCGACATTGTGTCATCGGTGAAAAAAAAAAGGGAATCCTTTTTGCTTGAGAAAAACGGCTACGAGTCATGTTTTGCCTTTCGGACAGTAGAACCTGTCTTGAATCGTTTGCCATGCAATGAACAATACCCTCTTTTCCTGCGGTTTTCACTTTGTGCCGAGGAAAACGGCCATGCCTGCGACAGAAGTGTGCAATTTGCCTGTCGAATTCCCAGCGGCGGTCTTTTGAAGTGCATCCACTTTCCGAGGGCCGAGTCACATTTGTCAGAATGTGATCCCAAACCTCTTGCCAAACACCGGCAAATCTTCTCCCCTTTTGATCTCTATTCGCCAGGATCATCAATTTACGGTTTTACGCGAGAAGAAGAAAGAAGAAAAAAAAAAACGTTCTGATTTCGATATTACCAATCTGTAGAAGAATAGGTTCGTTTCACGAGTTTTACAATAGTTACATGTTCTTACTATCATTTTGTATTCTTACCCTGTATTTGCGTAACATTCTGATTACTTCAACGTCGAAATTGTGATTCTATTTTTGGATTTCTTCTATTGTGATCGATTGTTAAGATATTCTTGTTACTTTGAGTTTCATTCTCTCATTGATTCACAATACTACGAGTTAACTGTCGATTTATAATATCGTTAGACACAATAGATTATTAGTTATCCGATTTTGAAATTAGAAATTTATATTTTATAAAGTGATTCTCATCGTTAGCAGACATTCAAAAAGTACCATGTTCGTCTGGTGTACTTGATCGTGAACTTCGATAAAACGCTCGTGATAAAATTCAAATTACACCTTTTATCGTATCTATTTTCGTCATCGATTTATGCTGACTTTAAACGATACTACGATTAACTTTACAATCTGTAAATTAAATTCAAAGGAAAGAACTTGCATCTCTGAATTATGTTCAAAGGGAGAACTATCTTATAATCTGCAAGCTGACTCTTATCATCATTAGATATTTAATATTTAAATCGATATTCATCATTATTAAATATCGTACATAAAACATCTATGTCAATCGTGTAAATCAATGAGAAATCAATTTATTTATGATTGATCTAATAATAATCATTGAATTAAGTTCGAAGAGAGAATGATCTTAATAAATATTCCTATAAGTATACTCACATCGTTATTAATTATTATTGAAAAAATAAATATACATATAAATACCCGTAATAAAGTTCAAAATTATATCTTTATCTTTCGGATAACCATTTTCTCGTCGGATTTATACCGATTTTAAACGGCACGGCGATTAATTTTATAATCACCGAATCGAGTCTCAAAGAGAGAGAGAGAGAGAGAGAGAGAGAGAGACCGAGAAAAATCCTCAAATATTCCTTCATGATTTTTTTGATCTTTAATCATTGTTATTATTCAAATATGTAAATTATTCAAGAGGTGCGAAACGCGCGATCAACGCGCCGATGATCTGAACGTTGGTGAGACTGTTTAATGGATCGCCGGGGTGAAATATCGACGGACATTTTTCGGCCTGTCGGAGCTCGGCCCGCGGTGTCTCTCGCCACGAGGTGACAGGAATTTAAACCGGGTGTCGGCTTTATTGTAAATGCAACTTGTCTCCGAAGCATTCTTCCATTCTTCCGTTTGTCATAGAAGAAATGCGTACGCGGCCGGTAAACGTGCCGCCAAAGGGATCTCGTCTCCGCCGAGAGGATCCTCCGTTCTCGTTCGTGCCCGAAGAAGCGGGAAACTTTTACACGACTTGCGGCCTCCGGTAGCCTTCGAATCGAATCGACCAACAACCGCTTTTCCTCGTTGGTTCTCTTCGCTGGAACTAGACCGAATTTTAACACACTGCTCACAAAAATCATATGGAATACATGAATGAAAATGAACGCGTAAGTTTGATTTTTTTCTTTATTAAAGAAGAACATCGGAAGAAAGCAAACGACAAAGTCGAACAACTTTCTTCGACCTGTTCGTTTGCTTTTCTGACGTTCTTGTTTAATAAATCAAATGCTTCTTCTTTTTTATCATTTGAATGCTTCGTATTCATTTTTAATCATATCCTCGTAATCTTTGCGACCGGCATATTATTACCAAACTAAGCGTAGATCGAAGTATATTAACACATTCTCGCGGACGAATCGCGAGGATTCTCGGCTTTTCATTGTTGTTTCATTTAGAATGGAGCAGCGTAATGAAAAAACCCATTCGCCGAAGCTGAAAGTTATATAAGGAATTGAAAAATGATCAGTCTATTGTCTTTGGTAATGAAAATAACTTGAGTTTTAGATCAAGATTTAGTAAGCGTTTAGTAACCATGAATAGCGATAAGGAACATGAAAAAAATTTTAAATACATTTGCTGACAATTTATCAGACACTCCGAGTAAAAGTGGCAATCTTTGTAAGAATGATATTGAAGAAAAGATAAAAAAAAATATCTTACTAGAGTTTGTAAAAGTAAAGTTACATTTGCCAGCTTCGTTTGTAATTAATTCCACTTCAACTATTACACAGTGTTTCGCAAAGTATTTCATACTTCAAAAAGAATATATATATTAACTTGTCAGAATATGTAATAAATAACTTCAAAATGCAATAGGTATTTAATTTTAAAAAACGTGCGAAACCTTTTTTCGTACCGTTCAACAGAGACACATGTAAAGCTAGCAATAAAACTGGTCAATGTGTCAATATATCTAGCTGGACGACATCTTTTTGTGAAAATGACGAAAATTAGCAAAAGTAGTTCACTACTTGCGAAAGTAATGTGCACGGTAGTCATTTCCAATAATTTGTAATAATGCGAACAATGGCCACACGCTCGTCGTCTTTCAGTTTACTCCGACAAGATGACGTCAAAGATGACGAAGTTGGGCGGTTCTTCCACTTCTGTTTCTCAGTCTCAGTGTTTCGTGATCCCCGTCGCGAATAATCGAGGCGGCATTGAACAAAAAGAGTTGCAAATCTGTAGAGTTAGAATTAAGCATCAAACAGTGAATTTTCAGTCACTGTTAACGCGTGCATAAGCACATTTCTATTTGAAAATGAAAGATGATTTTTTTGTTTTCTACGAGTAATCTAGCAGCCACTCAGTGTTTACAGATTTGAACGAACCTTCGGTAATCTTCTTCCTGCTCTTGAAAAATTCGACGTTCCCAACCAGGACACTTCTATTCGTCGAAGTGAACGACTCTGACCGCCCTAGAAATTTCACTATCTGCCTCTACGTGTGTGTGTGCATGCATCGCGCAAAGGAAAGTAACTTCAACTTAGACAATATTAAACAGTATAACACGCAGAAGTGTAACAACAGCTTGCCGTGACGGTGATACTCGTCCCTTCTTCGTTGTCACCGGGAGAGGGAGCAGCGTTGACAGGAAAATAAAACGCGCTCTCGGATGTCAACCGCTTCGCGGCTCATTGTTGGCATTTTGAAGACATTTGTTACCATTTAGGGGACCTCACACACGCTCCAAGACCCCCTAGGACCGCGCTGCGAGAGAGAAAGGTGGGACAGGGGTGGGCCTGGTCGTAGATTTATAACCTACGTAGAAGGTGCGGCACCTTTTCCGCCATTCAGGCGGCGATTCGACACGCGGAAAGCAAAAGGGAGGCACAGGAAAGCGGCGATTCTCCCTGAGGCACGACCAGGATGCACAGCCAGGAACCATCGTCCATCCCCCGTACGTGATTTTCATTGGGGTGGTCGTTCGAATTCTCTCATCAGGATTCAATCGGTCGTTCCTCCTGTTTTGTTTCGTTGTTTTGCGCTTGTCCGACGACTGGACCCTGGATTTTTCACTCGTTTATGATTTCCATTTATTTGTTGGTAAACAGGGGGCGAAGAAATGAATTTTTCTTTCTTTTTTTTTTTTTTAGATTTTTTTCAAGCGTAGAAAGAGACTTTTGATTATTCAGATATATTGTATTTTGAATAATCATCGACATAATAGTTTAATTGAATTAATTTAAATTTGAGCTCGATTTATTTTCAACTGATTTTTGTATCTATTTAGGTAAATCAGGTAGATTTAGAGAATGTACGTGCAGCGATAAAGTTCAATATCTTTTATTTATTTATCACTATTATTATAATATAATTTATCTTTTTATAATATTTTAAAGTGTGACATACGAGTTTTACAGCAATTCTGTACTGTCACGTGTCCAGCGAATTGGTTTATTATATTATAATTTAATTGATAGATATAATACATGTAAATAACTGTCGATATAATTGCCGATAGAAATGAATGCAAATAATAACAATTGACAAAGTAAGACAAGAAGAATTACAGAGAATTTGATAACAAATGTAGAGACTTGGCTTATTCTCTCAAGTAACGCACTCACGCATACACTGCAGTTGTTTAATAAGTAATTCGTAGTAACATGTACAATTGTATTAATTTCATTAAACCAGGCTTCTCGACCTGATGGCTAATTATAAGATCAAGCGTAATCATTTATTCTTATTATTATTGTTCAATTCGCACATAAAATTGTATTGTACATGTAACATCAATTTAATCGTATAATATTTTATTTTCGTTATTATATTCTGTTCTAATATTTTAAATCCTCTTGGACAGGGATTAGTTGATCGTACTCGATCTCTGCAAGATCGAACTGATACTTAAGTTAAAAATTAAAGGCAAACCTGCCAAGCATCAGAGGCTGCGGTATTTCAGTCGCAACTTTCGATCTTCTCACGATAAGAGACGACACGATGAAAGACAAAGAGATAACGCTCGTCGATATTCGATGGCCACGATCAGAAGCCGATGCACGACACTGGCTGACGACGCACGACGAATGCGACGAGGGCCAGTGAATTACCCGCTTCACGCGGCACGATCCTCCGAGGCTGTCGGTCGGGTTTACCCGTTGATAGGCACAATCAATATCGGGCCCTCAGCCGAGATGAAAAGAGAGGCGATTGGCTGAATAGAACGCGTGAAAAGATGCGTGTAATCAATTAGAGAGGGCCGCGGAGTCGAGAGCAAATATCTCTTTCGTAGCAACGTCATCCTCAAATGTGCTGATCAGCATCCCCGCTGTGCAGAGCGAAGTCCTACAGGAGTTTACATATGAACGAGAGAGGATATCTCGCGTCGTCTAACGAACCTCGATAGCGTCGACTGTGGATTGTAGATAGACGATCGCTCGGAACACGGTTGTGAATGGTTAGA
Organism: Tetragonula carbonaria; assembly: GCA_032399595.1. Taxonomy (NCBI): domain Eukaryota; kingdom Metazoa; phylum Arthropoda; class Insecta; order Hymenoptera; family Apidae; genus Tetragonula; species Tetragonula carbonaria. The sequence goes on from JAUCRC010000011.1 coordinate 8,264,317, forward strand.
TAACTCGTAACACCTGTAGTCTACGTATCCGTATCTTCAACGTAAAGCAGGTTCGCAATAAATTCGCAATCTCGCTCGCATCGAACGATCCTTGTTTCATTTTCGTTTCTATTTTCGTTCTGTTGTCGTCCACTGTCACTTTATTTCTATTCTTTCTGTCGTTTGTTCTGTATCTTCTCGTTCTTGCCTAATATCAAACAAAATGTCGTGTGTTACAATCTTGTCTGGATCTTTCGCAATATTTATTTGAATTTCAATTCAAGAGTCAAAGTACGACGCCGCGAGTATAAAATATAAAAATACGAAGTGAAAGGTCGCGTTGCGCGGTGAAAATTCATATTTCGAAATTGGTAGGCAAATATTTGAAAGTAGGTAGGCAAAAATGTACATTATGTAGTGATAATAGTGAATGTATATAAAAATGTATATCAGTGGAAAAAATTCACATTTTAAAGATCCACAGAAATTTCTCAAACCCTCATCTCCTCGTGTAAGAAGGAAAAACAACTGTTTTACCAAGTGCAAGTAAAATTTTCGTAGCATAAATTCAACACCGATTCGGGAACCGAAATCAGGGGAAAATTGTGGAGAAAGAGCGAGCCGCGCATTGAAGACTATAATTCATCTTGTTGTCAGCGTTGGGCCCGCAAGGGATGAAAGAACAGGTCGATGGGACAAGACTGTCAACACGAACGACAATTCCTTCCTATAATGCACTTCTTCGAGTATAATACAAATCAGGGCACGTAGGTCCCTGAAATTGTAAAGGAGTCACCGCCCAAGGATCATTAACCACGAGCAAGCACGGTGGTCCACGGTAGAAATCGCATGCTGGAATTTTAAGATCGGAGATATAACGATATGATATTATATTCTAGGCTCCGTTTCCCTCTTCCGCCGGGCAAAAGGAAAGAAAAACTCGTGGTGAACGTTGTTGTTGACTCGAAACTCGTATTTTACGTATTTTCTCTAAGATCTAGCGCTTAAGCTAGGTAAAATGATTTTTCCACACAGGATGAGTAAGATTTCCCTTGATCTTTCCGAAGGATTTTTTCAAATGACGAATGACGTCAAGTCTCGTTTATATTTTGGACGACTGACTTTTACTGATTTAGTTTTATAAACGTTTAAACTAGATGGGATTTGTTTTTTTTTTTTATTTCAAGAGAACGAAAAATTTTGAAAAGAAAGTTCAATTTTCGATATTATTATGGATGGAAGGAATTTCTTTTCAGAGTATTTGTTTCGAGTATTTTTGTCCGTTACTTTGCAAAACACATCAAAGGTACCGCGCGACGATTAGCCGATTCGCTGGTGGTCTAGTCGAAGAAAAATAGGGGAGCCCCTATTTTTCCTTGAAGGTTTTCCATAATTTTTGATCCTTTAGAAATTGGAAACTTTTCAAGTCACGTTACCAGTTTGTATTTGAAATATGTAACTTAAAAGAAAAGAAAAAAGAATACCTGATAAATTATACTATCTTCCTTGTACTTAAATATAATTAGAAATATGTCAGAAATATAATTTATAATTTCCAAAATATTGAAGAAATTCGAACTAAAATTATATCGAGGATATTAAATATAACGATAATCAGATAGTCAAAGGAAGATATGAATTTAATTACAAAGTATAAACAGATCTCCAAAGTGATCCTCCTCTTAACTTTCCTTAATTCCTCGACAGTTTTGTATTAATTTCACCATGTAATTAGCATTCTACCTCCCGTGGAGGATCGAAGTTTTAATTAAGTTCGATTAAATGGCGGTCTAATGAAAAAGAAGTTTCGTCATGGGCCGTGGAGATTCGAGACAAGGCCGAGTTCAGAAGTGAAAAGCACCGAATACAGAATGGACAATGGACAAGTAAGAGAAAGAAAGGCTAGTGAAATCTGTCAAAAGTATAGTCTTCGTCGACGTTAACTGTGATGCCACGAACGAATTTTCTACCTTGACATACCAAATAATCGTGTTCTAATCGATTTTTCTTCATTTTATTACGATATGTTGTCAAATTTGAAACAATCGACAGATTGTGAACTAATGGTATACATCTAATGATGTATTTATTGTAATGAAAAAAGAAAAAGTAAAAATAAAAAGTTTTTAATAATTACAATCATATAAATATATAAAGAAAACATAATGTAATTTATCTTTGCATTTCGAAGATATTTGTCCGTGTCTTTAAAAATGAAAAATTTAGACAGACATCAAAACGAAATGTTTCCGATAATTAGTAATTAAAAACTCATTTGCTGTTAATAGACATTCTACTCTGTTCTAATGGATATAACGTTCAAGTATTGTATTAAAGTATTCGCAAAAAATAGTGGTTCAAACGAGGAAGTCTGTACACTGAAATTACTAGAAAATTTATTTTTCTTTTCCATATGTTTATAATACAATCATCTAATAATTTAACGATAAAAATTTAGTTAAAATTTTATAGCTGACTCGATGTCGGCCACAGAGAGTTAAATTGCACAGCCATTTTTGTTTGTAGGATTTATGGTTTGTTTTTGTTTGCAGAATATTATAGATAACGTTCATTTTCTGAGGAATTTTGTATTTCGCAAGTAATTGTCGATTCCCTGTATGTAATGAATTATGCAGCTGCATTTATAAATCTTGCGAACTGCCAATTCCTAGAAAGTATGCCTCCTAATCAAAGCCAGCAGCGAGCACGATTTTATGCACCGCAATGATTTATCACTATCATTTTCCTCCATCGTGGTGCAATGCTTGAGCAACGTCTATTGTGAAATTTTTCAACAACTGTTGAAAACTCGATTGTTAATAGGACTTTCCGGCTCGCAGCTCTGGTAAAATAGACTAAAGAAATCAAAATCAAACAATGAAATTCAATCGATTGTCTTTCCAAATAAATTATTATTTAAGAAATTCAAAGAATTACAAAATCAGAACAATGGTAGCGTACCTAGGGAACATATAAAATAAATTTCAAGACTTGAAGAAAATCATATTCGCCAAAAATTATCGACAATTTTTCCAACAAATCTAAAGTCTGAACTAAAAATTCCTTAAATAATTTGACAGTTAAATTTTCAAAAATTTACACTTGTATCAACGTCTCAATTATTACTCTTCAAAAAATATACCTCTTACGGCCAGGTATATTTTTACGCCTACTACTTTTCGCAACTCGAGATCTCCCACGAACGTCTGAAAATCGTCAGTCTAGTTGTTCCTCGCTCGAACCATACAGATGTCATCGAATCGACGAATTCCCAGAGTGTCACGCTTTCCAATTCGACTCGTAATCTCGACTTTTCTCAGCCGGTTGCATTAATATTTTCACGGAGGTACCGTTTCACTGATTACAATCAAACGTAAACCATTACGTGGATCGGTCAGTGTCTCGATTCAGTTTCTCGATCTGAAGGGGATTATGTGCTCGCGTGACAAGGACCGCAACAGCTCGCAGCGCAACACATTAGATACACGACTTGATACCAACAACGCCGGACAGGCTGTTTCTTTTTTTTTTCTTCTTTTTTTCTTTTTTTTTCGACACTGCTCCTTCTCCCCTTCTGACACACACAAGCCCCGCTTTTTCATTTGCTCCCATTCTTTCTTAAACCGATGCTTCATATGCACACGCGTGCATGTTTCTCGTATCATTCTTCTTCGATCGTCTCGATAAGATTCGATGATTCGGAGATGACGTTTGATACTAAAGGTTACTTAGGTTTATTAAAGGCTGTTTCCTAGTGATATTGCTATATGACACTCGTTAGTGTGATGATATTGTGGCTTATTTGTGAATTTTTATAATCGTGACACTTCGCTGGTCATCGAGCGACGACTAGGAGGTGCAAAACTCGCTAAACGTCAATTACCCCCTTTGTTGTAATTGTAGATTAATAGGACTCTTAATCGCAAAGTGAGAGATTCGGTCGAATCGTTTTTAGATTTCAAACTCGTTCTCGTTTAAATTTCATTCCCACGAATGAACAACATAAAAATTAACAAGCAAACCGTACTCGCTGAGAATGCGTTTGCGAAGTGAGAATAACGAGAATTCCTAGAATTCTACTTTGCGATGTGAAACGAAAAATCACTTTTAGTGGTAAGTGAAAAAAGGAGGTTGCGGAAATTTAAAACTCCTTGTCGAAATTACGAAAATTCCTACCTTGCGATGCGGATAGACTAAACAAAAAAAAAAAAAAGAAAAAAAAAAGAAAAAAGAAAGAAAAGTGGACACTCGGCACTACAAAGAATCGAAGGGTCGACGATTCGAGATTTTAGCGCGCAACGTGACCCGTCTTCTCTGGCCAGAGCTAGAGATTGGTTAAATCAGTGTCTTCTGATTCCAAGCGGCGCGTCGATCATCGATACAATCAATAAATCTGATTGTGAATCACTTAGCGCGGCTAAGTTGCTCATCGGCTCGGTTGATTCCGATTACGTAGGAGGTCGGAGGTGGTGCAAAGGATCAGAATGTATATATATGCATATGTATGTATAAGGCAGAAGGAAAGAGAGACAGAGAGACAGAGAGAAGGAGAGGGTGGGTAGGACCCATTAGGCTAATCCCTCGTCGGCGGCCTCGACCAAAGGAACGGAATAAGAAGGAATGAGAAAGCCACAGGCTACGTGTCATTCCTGCTCGCCTGCCGACACCTATACTCGGCCCGACACCTTCGTGGCCAAGCTATATGAGTATATCCACTCAGAGGTGCTCCCTATCGCGACTCCTCTCTCTCTCTCTCTCTTTCTCTCTCTCTCTCCCTCGTATTTCCATCGCCATCCGCGACGGAATTCGTCCATTGTCCTTTCTCTCGTGTCGTAAATCTACTCGCGAAAAATTCGTTTGAATTTTAATCCTTCGCGTTATTATCCGCAGTAACTCAATTAAAAAGGTAACAATCGAGGGAAAGTTTGAGATGCAAGTTTTTATTAAAAAAAAAAGGTTTCGTCTGAATTTATTGCCACGCGATAAAACATGACTTGACTCGATGATTGACAAAGAAGATACTGAAAAACAATCGGCGATATACCTTTTGTCTGTCTTTTAGTTTAGCTAATCTCTGAATGTTACAGGATGATTCTTAATGTCTGTCAGAGAGTCTTGATCTTATTGTTAGTTTAAGTAAATAACTACAATTTATCGATGATCTCCTGTAAGCCAAAGAAATTCCGACTGCAACTATCTATTCCATTACGTTACAATTATTTACTTATTTATTTGAAAGTTTGACGGCTGACAATCGTTGTAAATCATTCGTTTGCTGCAGGTATTGAAAATTGAAAAGTTGTTGATATTTTAAAAATAAACCTAAACTTCATCGCGAAATGAAAAATGCGCTATTATCGTAACACAATATCTCATATGAAAACTGGAAATTAACCTGTCGAGTACTATTTTAACAAAATTGAAGCCACATTGCCGTCAATCAGACGAGCGTCAAACAAATTCATTACAATCTGTTGACAAGCAGCGAAAAACAATATAAAGTGAAATAAACTCGAGGAAGAGCAAGACAACGGAAATAAATATTCACAAGCAAGTCTGAAATGTTGCAAATTGACGGATGCTAATCCCCTGGTATGGAACGTGCCTGTTGCAAGGGCAGGCGGTGTAATTCGGATCTAATGATCGTTCAACCCCGGCGATGATTAAACGTGATAATTACCGAGTGTTCCCCGGCGCGAGATCGCGATCTACAAGGAAGAAGTTTGATGGATTAACTTTTAATTAAAAGGTATTAAACATTAACGACGGTCATTTGCGGGATCGATGAATGCCTGAGCACGGTTTCTATGCCGATGGATATCTCTAATTGAGGGGTTCGGTTTTAAAGCGGTCCGCAACACTTCGTTCAGGAACGCGTCAAGAACAGCCCTCCACAGCTTTACACCTGTCCCGTTTCGCATTTTATTAACGTTCATGCGCTTCCATCTCCGACGTTGCATTTAATTAACATACTTCGACAATAATTGCAACGGCATCGCCGATATTCGTGTCGTTTCAAATAATCACGCGTCAATCGGCGACTGAACACGTTCAACGTTTTTCTTCCTATCCAAGTGTGTTCCGGATGAAAACCTTTTCTTATCTCACGATTGGCAATTACATGAAAATAAATCTACGTGAATAAAGTTTTATCACGCAACGTGAAGTCTCGTTGAAATTTAGTGAAATTTAGCGAAGCTTGATTTTCTCGGTCTGATCTGTATCAGAGATGTACGAATTGTAAATTGCAGGTGTACTCTGCATTATGTGTAAGGTAAATTTTGAAAAATGTTGTTAATCGTTCCACGTCTCATGTACTTTAAAAGTATTTTTGATATTCTAATCGATCTTCGTCGATGCAGCTTTTCCTGCACTCGATACCTTTAACGGTACTACTTTTACAATGCCAGCAGCGATTCAAGCAATTTGTTTCTTTCCATTTATTGCTACATGTTTTAAGAATTTTAATTTTAAGGAAAATCATTCAAATTGCAAATCTATCAAATTTTAAGTTACGGATTGACCGATCTGATCATTCCAGTTAATAATTTTGTCCAAAGTACCTTTGACAGCATATTTGAAAGTTTTTAAATGTATTTATTCCGCGATCTTTAACTTCAAGCATAAAATTAACCGTTGTTTCTATCAGAAAAAGACGCAAAGCACCGACATACTTGGCTATTAGCTATTTCTATCCAACATTCTGCAACAATAATTAAACCTATCTACCAGAAACCAAAAATGTTGACTTCCCATCCAAACTTTCCTAATCAACTTTAATATAAAATTGAATATCCATTTCAACAAACTAATTAAAACAAAATTCCACCAACGACGATAATATGAAACGACCCAGAGTTTCTCCAAGATTCCCAGAGATCTTAGGCCAATTAAATAATCACCACTGGTGATTATCTCCAAGAGCGCTCCTCGCGACCGCTTAATCTCAAAGGAAGGAAAAAGAAAAGAATTCCATTGTCTTTCGATTCAGGGGTCGCTCTTGTTCGGGACTGTCGAAAGCCAGCACGTCGAGAAACTCGTCGTGAAAGTTATTCATCTCGGCAAGTCGGTATCGCAAGGTGTCACGGGGGTCCATAAATGAGCACCACTGCCGACGTGTGGCAGGCGGCCCGTTTGATCTCCGCGGGACCCTCGCTGGGCCCTACGGTCCCTCTGCCTCTCACCTCTTCCCTCACATTCTCCACAAGATCCACGATCGAAGGATCTAGCCGTTCTTCGTTCCCTCTTGTTTTCTCTCTAAAAATAAACGCACGTACACGCACATACGCGCGTTTCTTCCCTCCTCGTTCGTTGCTGCTTCTTCTGTCTGCGTCTTCGTTTCTCTTCTCGTCTTCTTTTTCCCGTTTCCTTCCTCGCTCGCGCGGACTATTTTTATTTACGAGACCTCGTCTCTCTCTCTCTCTCTCTCTCTCTCTCCGCGTTTGATTCTCTCGTTCTATCCTTCATCCTCTGCCTTTTTTCTCGGCAACGCGCCTGACGGTCCCAACTTTTAAGACTTCGGAACACCTGTACCGCTAATTCCTCCTTGTCTACCTGTATCACTCATGAAAACAGATTCCCGCCTCGTGTCAACGGGCAGCGACGCGTTGTCGCTTGAAATCGTAGCTTGTCGACGAATTTGTTTTTATCGTCCATGGTTTCTACTATTTTTCTCTGCCGATCTGATCATTCGTGGAAAGCTACTGATTGTTCGCGTGTGCGCTTCCGTTAAAAAATTTCGAGCACGTTAGGAGGGTTTTATCGAGTAAATAAATATTTTATTTATAATTTATAATTTATTCCTTTGCGTGATAGCGAAACTTTAATTAGGTAATTATATTTGATGATTGGAGTTGCAATTGTAACACTCCTATTTTTTCAGAAGAAGTTTGTTTTGTCTAAAGACTCTCTGAAATCGTGGATATCATCTGCTAATTAATTTTTTCGATATCTTGATTAATTTCAGAGGTGATATGATCCTAATTATAAATTACCTGATCCTTTTAACTTCCTTACTTCCTTACTTTAACTTCCCTAACCTTCCAATTAAAATTTTTTTTTTATCAAATGATATATACTTCATTGGTGAAAATTCTTTTTTCCTTCGGAGAAATTCCAAAGATACCACAATTCTATATTTTTATGAAATCTCAGGAATCTTAGAAGTATTTACAATAGTATCACAAACTATAGTATCGCTCGATCCTTGACGAGCGAACCATAGCCATTTAGGTGCTCCAATTTAGAAGAATCAACAATCGTCACGTTTCGTATCAACAACGCATCGACAAACGAGCAAATCGAGATTGCTAGAACGAAAAGACAAACGAACAAGCAACAACTTTCAAAACTTGAAATTCACCACCGCCTCGTTCATCACGCACGTAACACGTTTGCGCTTCCACTCACTCCGCGCTTCGGGACTCCAAGAAGGAAGTCACGAAAAAATGGAGAGAAGCTGAGGGGGGGAGGAAGCAGAAGGATAGAGGGAGAGTTCACGGATTGCGAACGAAATGAGAAAAAAGGAGCAAGACGATGACGAAGGGGAGAGAAGAAAGAGAAGAGGGATAATGCGCGCCCCGTAAGATATTGACACTCCTGTAATCCGTTTGTCGGACGTGTGGGCAACCTGGCTAATCCCGCTCACGCCCACCGAAGATTAAATCCTGAAGGCTTCCCCCGGCTCGTTCTGGGCTAACTTGGCCTAACCGACGACGTAGGCACCGGGGCTTAAAGTCCCGTACACACGCTCCGGCGTACGTCAAACTTCGTTCGTAGATACAGCGGAGAGGTTAAAAGCTCTTGATGCCCTCACCGGCGATGGATCCGCCGCTGTTTTTCACGCTCTCTTTCTTTTTGCGCCTCTCTCGCTCTTCGCGATATCGCCTCGCATCGCTATCACGTGTCTTTCTTTTCGCGCGTTTTGTTGCCTCGCGATCGTTCACTGCCGTCTACCTTTCTATCCGCGTGTTTTTCATCCCTTCCCCCCCATGATGGAATGAATAATTAACACCTCGATGACGCGCCGATGCTCTCTCTCTCTCTCTCTCTCCCTCTCTCGACGCGTCGTGTGCAACGACGACGTGTTGGATTTTGAGTTACGCGAGAATCGAGTCATCGGGAAAACTTCACTGTTCTAATGGAGATTACATCGTTGATTGTTGGACTTATTTACTTTCTACTTTCTAATTTTCGTAGACAGGTAATTTTCACCTCTGATTAAAAAAAATTATTTCAGTTCAGTTCAATGGAATTTAAGAATTGAAATTTTAATGGAGGCGGAGATGATTATGAAGAGATCACACACGGAAGTTAATTGTTAGTTTGACGAAACGTTTGTCGATCATTTTAGTGGACTGAGAATGTGATGCAGGGAGGTGAGGTGGAAGAGGGTGGAGTCTTTGATGCTTTAATATTTACATGACACGACTGTCATTCGTATTTAAAGTGAACCGGAAATTAAATTCTATGTGAATTTTTATCGTGTACTTACCACCGCCCAATATACCATCGATGGTGTAGTCTTTTTTTCCATCATCACCGGGTCGTCCTCCGCGAAGTAACCTGCTGATGGAGCTGACACTTGGAGGATCCGAGAAACCTTCCTGTTTAAACAAGATATACAATCTGCAATAAATGTACGAAACTCAATGGAAAGAAATATCCAATATAAAACTTTAAGGAAAAATTAAAAATAAAATCGTGCGAGCGAGTAGAAAATTGTTCGCTACCTTTAGGATTAACATTAATATTCGTTATACTTCTGTTATCAGGAAGTCCTAATTAATCTAATCTCATTTCGTCGACCAATATTCCGATAATCGAGATGTGCTTCAGTAACGAACATTTCTGTTTGCCATTAATATTAATATTTATTCAAAAATCCATTCCTGAATATACAGCCTTGCATTTCACGCGCAGCATAGTATAACATTCCAACGTTTAAGATGTTTTTTCCTTTTCTTTTCATTTTCGATTATTAATTCGCGAGAACAATGCAAGCTCGCTGCCGGCGTGCCGTGGATCGCACTTTGCCTGGCATTTGCGATTTGCAAATGCAACCTACCGCACTACAATTTCGCGCGATCATTTTCAAAGCAAAATATACATTTTGCGCCGCTGAGATTCTGCGTTATTACACATCGCGCTTCGCACCGTTAGGCGCAAGTATTTACTACGCTTGAATTCTTCGATGGCACGGTCGGATAGATCGTGAAATCTTCTTTGTTTTTCTTTTTTTGTTTTTTTTTCTTTTTACGTGCGAGAGACTAAAAAGCGTTACTCGAAAAAGTTAGGTAGAATGAACAGGTTTGAGAATATGGCCCAAATGGAAATGAATCTGAAACTTTCTGGACTATACAGATAATAATGTAATTTAAGGATACAGGTTGTCGATATAGGTAATAATTTAATTTAATAATCTTGATTATAGACAATTTAGGTATATCATTATTGAATTAACAAGTTGTGGATTATCCACTTTACTTATTTTGCTATAACGATTGAATTTAAGGTGTACAATTGGAAACAGAATTGATGCTTTAATTTTTACAAGTATATATATATATAAAATAGAAAATATAATTTTCTATTAATAGGTACACTAGATATCACTTTACAATGATCTAAAAAAGTAAGTAGATACATTTATGACAACTAAATACAACTACTCGAATGCTTCATTATCATTACATCCAGAAATTTCCTTATACACTTCAAGTTTTATCACGTGCAAATACGTTTTATTATATTCGATTATTGAAAGATCAATATTTGATACAAGATCAATTATTCGAAATGCACGAAGCTATCGATCGTCGTAAAGTTCGATTATATCTAATCTAAATTTCTACGACTAATCCGCCAGTTATGCACTTCAACTCGATATTTTGCAGTGATGGCGTGCATCAAGTAGTGTTAATTATTCGAAATCGGTAAATCAGCGATATCGAGTATTAGCAGAATCGATATCGCTTAATGCTCGTTTTACGAGCGTTCGTGAATATATATATTTGCAAACTCAATCTATTTAATTTTGAGAAAGATCAATGCTCCAATGCCGTCGCGTCTATACAGGCCGTGATTATGTTTTATAGACTATAAACGTCGATAAACGGTTTTGCTGGAGCAGAGGCGTGAATGAAGCGAGGCGCAAATTACAGAGCCTTCGATTTTATAATAGGTAACAGTAGCTCGGTATGAGATTGCCCGATTTCTGTGTCTATAAAATTTTTCGTTCACCGAACAGATTGAGTTATTATAAAATTGTATAGTTTCATTGATATGAAACAAGAAACACACTGAATCACGAATTAAATGATCCAAATATACGACACGTTTTTTGTTTACATATTTCAATATTAGATTAAGAGTATGCGAATTAATATTTTTATAAGTAATAGATACTACATTCTGCATATTTTAGATATATATTAGTATATTAACTGTACTACACTCTGTGCACTTTTGTATCTTTAAATTTTTATAAAAATTCGTAATTTAACAACGATATATTATTGCCAAAATCTCAATTAATTCAGCGTGGAAATCCAGTTATAGATTAAATTATAGACCAATAACGTGGGGATCCAATAACTAGACTGATTGAATTAAAATTTGTTCAACTATAAATATTTTTTTCTTGGATTCACTGGAGCAAGGTTGATATTCGTACATGTCAATAAATGTTACTTTTTACTGGAGACCTATTTCTTCAGTTCGTTTTAAAAATTCACGTTCATGTGGTTAATTAAATCATTAATGAAGTTATAGATCACTATTGGTGAAGAATTAGAACTTTTAATAGACAAAGATCTTCCGTATTTTAGTATAGAATATAAATATTTGAACTGTCGTGACATGCAACGAAAAAGGCGATAAAACGTCAGAAAATATCTCCATAATCTCCCGCTATCGGACAGATCATCCTATAATCGCAAACTTGGAACGTTGTCCGATCTCTGGTTCCTTGATGCCTCTATTGCTAGATCCCGACCTACTACTGACTCATAATCGAACGTCGATACTCGCACGTGTATTACCTTGGCCGGCGGCGTCTAGAAAATCTGTGAAAATCTCCGAGCCGTATCTCCGCATATCGATCTCTCTTATCTCATCGACGAATCGAGAGATAATCCGCAAATCTAACGGAGAACCGCGAAATCGGTAGTGGCAGAACAAAATAAAGGAAGGAAGGAACATCAGAGAAATAAAAAAAAAAAGAGAAAGAAAAAAGAAGCTAGAGTATCCTAGGGCCAAGGTGAAGGAATCCTTGCATGATAAAGAGATCGTGATTTTGGACATGTAACTCGTGAGACGTTCAATTCTGATTTAACAGACCGAGTTTATAATTCATTCACGCTGAATTGATTTATATTCGAATCACGATTCGATCGAACATACTGAGTTCAGAATAAACGGATCACTATTTAATTTACGCTACTAATAGGAACGAATCTTGAAAGATAAAAATCGAAATCTCACGGAAGCTACCTACATTATTTTTGCAACTTTTAGTTTTCAATCTCTGTCGTTTTTTTTTCACGAACCAGGTTCATTATTAGTTCTTCTAGCTCGATATAGTAACAATATATCAATCTACATTCGACGAATCTTTTTCTACAAAAAAAAAAAAAAAAAAGAAACCTTCCAAAGAGTAAAAGAGCTCGTCCGCAGGCAAGTAATAACAAGGAGGGACAAAGAATTGGAATAAACGATCTTCGCAGAAATCTTTCACCTTGTATCGTTTCTTTCTCGACTTGTGCATTCGACTTGGAAATTCCAAGGAAAGAGGAGGACCTCTCGAAGAGCAAGGGAGGTAGTGCGAAGGGATGGAGGATGAAAGAAGCGAAAAAGGGGGTCGTCGGTGTCGATGGCTATCTTTCGGATCGGCGATCTCAGAAACAATAACGATCCTTGTGCCCGTTGGTGGCGGCCGAGGCTTTAGGTCCAGGGCGATGACAGCGTCGAGAGAGACAGAGAGAAACAGAAAGAGAGAGAGAGAGAGAGAGAGAGAGACTCTCTCTGTCGAGAAACGAGCAGAGGAAACATTCCGCGAAGGTGGATGAAGAAGGATGAAAGCCGCTTTGGGGCCCTCGGGGCCCAGGAACGCCCCCTTCCAACATTAAATGCCGTATTAATGCCGGCCACGACCGCCTGCTTCCACGGCTCAGCAACGGCGTACGCGTTCACGAAACCGCTTTTCCTCTTTCGGCCTCTACGCTTCGGCTCTCCTCTCTTTCCACTCCCGCTTCTTTGCCCCCTTCGATCCTATGCACCAGGCTGGACAGGCTCTCGTCTTTCAGCGTCGAAGGATTTATCTCTCTATCGACGATCCCCCTGGGTCGTTCGCACCGCGTTGTTTCCGCGTGGAACAAATTGGTCTTATCGGTTCTATTGGTTTTTCACGAAACGGAATACTTTTTTTTTTTATTTTTTGACTATTTTCCTCTCTCTCTTTTCGAGGATCTCGCGCATTGAGAACCTTGCAGCGATTGTTATCTTCGTCGCGGGAGAGATGTTCGTCGGGTTGGCCCCTTTTTCCTTTTCGGCTCTTTGCTTTCGTGGGGCGAGTGCTACCGCTAGCCGAATATCTCGTCAGATCGGAGTTTAAGTCAGAAGAGTTGCGCTCTTCTGTTACAGGTACATGCGGGAAATGCGAGAATTGCAAACGATTCGTTTGCAACTGAACTTTTGAAGAGTAACAGGCGCATGAATCTTTGAATCTTGAAGAATGAGATTTTACACGGTAATTAAAACTGGTCTCAGACAGAAATCAATTGTGGAAAAGGCACGATGCAACGATTGTTCTTGCATTTAGGTAATTTCGAAATTTTATGAATTTCGTCGCTATGAAAAGCATGTTTCGTCACAAATTTCTGCAAGTAACACACATCATTGATTGGTACTCTCGACGATGGAACAGAATTCTATCAAACCAACGAATTATACTCTCAGTTATTAATCAAGATGAATTCATAATTAAGATCGAATTAATAATGTTTCACTGAACGTGACCAATCTGCAACGATTATTCGTGATCAACGATCATCGGAAAATCAGTGATCGAAAAAGCTTAGCGAGCCGAGACACCATTCACGGCTTTCTCTCACACGTTACACCTTTTCTTTTTTCTCTTTGATTTTCTTTTCTTCACGAACATTCACCGAGTAAAATGATGATCGTCTTGCGCCAAGTTTCAGCATGGAAACACGGTCGTTCGGCGGCGGTGTTTACGATTTTTCAAAGTGCTCGACGGATAAAACAGCGACGCATGGAGGAGGTTATTCTTGGAAAAGTCGTATTTTGCATACTCGAAAATCGCAGCACGAACGAGGGAGCGTTACGCCAATGAGGTGTGGGTGTAGGCGGCGGGCAGTAACGTATTAAAGGACACGCGAGTCGCCTCGGGGCGCTCACGTACACCCCTGCCCACCTCGTGCACGCCTCGTGCACAAGATTAAAAAGCCTCACTCGCTCGCGATCTTCCGAGAGATAGAGAGACCCTGCGGAAACGTTCACCCCCGATTGAGAGGTCGAGCAACGCGCCTTTCAACCCGTTTTTCCACCGTGGAAACCCTCGGAAATCCGCGAAATCGGATACTGAGACGCCTGAGACGAGCGTTGCATGTTCTCGAGTTATCTCTATCGCTGTTACATTTTTTTTCTTCTCTTTTTAAGGATGTACGAATATCATTGTCGTTCACTTTTAACAATTAATTTACAACAAACATTAATTGTGATATTAATTTGCTACGAATTATTCGCGAATTATATCGTAATATTATTACACTTTTTTGATTGATTGTTAGTGGATTAATAATAGAGTGATACATCCAAAGAACCGATCCGAAGTAAAGAGGCAAAATTTTAACTTTCACCAAATCTTGCATCAAATGCTCTAGTCCAGCCTTGAAAATAACACAGAACAAATTTTCCTTCCCTCGTGTTGTTAAATCAATTATCTCTTACCTTCACCAATTTCTCCCTGATCTCCCACGAGAAGATCCCAGGATTGTCCCTCTTCATTTCTTCGATCTTCGCCTCGATCTCAGGGGTGGCTACCCTCGGCTTGCTGCCGCCGATCACGCCCGGTCTGATGGAACCGGTCTCCTGGTAGCGGTTCAAAATTTTCGAAACGCAGCCGTGAGAAACGCGGAGTTGCCGCGATATCACGCAAGGACGCACCCCAGCCGCTGCCATTTCGACGATTTTCAAGCGAATGTGATTGGGGAGAGGCCGGCCGTTGATGAAGACGCCACCCAATTGATTCATGCGCCCTTGCCCTGTCGGGAACATTTCGTCAGTATCGAAGCATTCCGATTTTAACGAACACGAATATCTCAATCGGATACAGTTCACTCTTTGTTCTAAAGAATTTCGTTCTACATTTTTCAATCACGTGATAATCACTTACGATTGCGTTACATCTCCTCCATGAAATAAATATCAATGATTTACGTTATAATGATAAAAACACTCTGTGTATTTTTGGTAATTTCGGTGATGTGCTAAAAAAGAATTAGGATGAACAAAGAAAATGTAAAGTAAAATAATGTACAAAAGTATTGTCTGACATTAGACCCACGATTTCATACAGAAGAACACGACAATTCCCGAAGCGAAAAATTGAAGAATTACTCTTCTGCAAAATATTAGAAAAAAAAAGAACACGTTCTTTCCCATTTTCGTATAACGATTCACCGAGAAATTCACTGATTGTAAACCAAAGGATGTTTCAATAAATGTGAACCTGCTTCATTCGCCTGTTAATCCGGCTCGCCGAATGCTAATTGCAAGCGGCATAATCGAGCGTGATAATGAAAATAATATCGCGCACGGAAGGGTGGCTAATTCGACTAACGATATCGGAGTTTTGGCTCCGTTAGCCTTCTGGAAACGACCCACTGCGAGCATAATTTCTTCAATTTTACGGTTGTTAGGCCCCGTTTCGTTTCTTTTTTCTCTTTTTCTTCCCCTCTCCCCCCTATCTCGCGAGTTGTTCCCTGTTATCCGATTTCACGTTCGCGCGTTGAACACAGACTCATTCAACCGCTAATTTCAAGCAGCCGATCACTGCAATCGCGCCTCCGAATTTTTCCCATTTCTCGCCGCGGTACTTTCTCGCGTAATTCTTTGCATTCTCGTTCCCGCGATCGCTCGCTCGGTCTTCCTACATCCAGCAGCCGGGTAATTGAATTGTACTTTGACCCTGAAGAAAGTCTACGATACTACGACCTCTCTCTCTCTCTAACTGTGTCGAAGAATCGAAACGGATTAGACTCGCGTCTCTATTAATCTTCTCGGCGATAGAATTTCAAATTCGGTTCGTCCATTAGACGGCCACTTTTGTCTTTGATGGTTTAATGACTGATAGAATGTCGAGCCTCCGTTTTTTTTTTCAATTGTTTTAATTCTTCGAAAAAAACATGATTCGATCGATAATTGAATATATATGGAACTCTGATTAATATTAAATTGTGTAATGATTAGAATGTGCTTGCACTTCTTTCTTTGCACTATAATTTTCTAGTTTGTAGTCAACTCTAATTTAATTTTATTTTTATAATTTGTATAATTATATGCTGTATAAAGTATCACGTCGGAGGTTACTTTAACATTCTAGGAAAAATAGTTTGCTACGCCAGAAATGATGTTCATAGTTAAAGGATTAGCAAAGAATTGAAAGAGCCTCAAAAATTTTTATTTTGTTCTATTATCATTTGCAAAGAGATTCTATTTCTTTTTTTTTTTTTTATTTGATCTAAACCAGTTGATCTAAACAACTTACATTTACTTGAAATATTTAATTTACCATTAACAATCCTGCACAATCCTTCTCTTGTTTTCTACAAAAAATAATGAAAATCCACTGTATTTACATATATATCTCGAAAATTGCAACATTCCCACGTGTTGCCACTGATCTAAATTTTGCGTGTATATGTACGCAAACACTATCAAAAGTTTCGTCTTAAAGAATACTTTTGATGTAATTTGATAAAAATAATTCCCTACTAGCACATTGGAAATAAAAATGTTGATATACATATTAACTTTAAGTAATAATATGCTCGTGAAGATCAGGAGGAGACAAAAGATAAGAAAGTTTCGAAAAAGGGAGAAAAGATAATGCTCCCCTTTCTGTCTCCCCTGTCTCTTATGTCACTATATGAAAGTCGTCAGCTTGTGCAAGAGATTGCGCAAAAGATGGGTTTCTAATACCCGACGCTGGCGAGTTTTACTCTATTCGCGTACGTACGAGCGGTGAAAAAGCCTGTTGGTAAAATATTGTTGGAGTCTCGGCGTATTGTTGAGAAATCGGTCAGTTCCTAGAGCACGGAGGACCTTGCATGTTAATTAGGGGAACATGTCGGTTCGTTGAAGGATAAGTGACGTTTCGCTGGTAGCGATTTGAAATCGTGATGGATGGTTTCGAACGGCGGGAGGCGTGGAATCTTTCAATTAGATAAGTATAGAATTTAAGTATTGTCCTCAATTTCGGGATGGATTCGTAATTTAAATTTCAGTGACAATCTTCGGAAGGATTTCAAATTAGCAAATAATTGATATTTATTGATAATTATGGGAGAAATTTTTGTATTTTTACTCTTTCATTTATACTTTTATTTTTTTCTTTTTTTGGCGAATAGAACTAATTTTAAGCAAAAATTTGCTTATGTCACTGAAGTATGCATACAAGTATTTCATTTCAGTTCTCGTCATTGAGTTATTTTAAATTTAGTTTACATTCTGATGGTATACGTAACATGAAATTCTAATTAATTATTGATTGAAATTTGTTTTCCCCTGATTCAGAATCCCCTGATTTCTGATAGAAATTACATATAAAAAAACTGCGGATTTTCATGATTTTATCAGGAATTTTGAAATACATACACCACGCAAAAATATACAAAAATATCCAAAGTAGAGTATTTATTACAATATTTAACAGACGAAAGAAGTTTCTATTAAGCTTTAGATATGTTCAGAAAGATTAAAAAATTTATAAAGATCATATGAAAATGATGATAATTTTCATTTCTTCGCTAAGTTAGAAATATAAATCTTAGACGATATATTATTTTCTGTGTCAAATACCTACTACTATTTTTTTACAAAATCTTTTAAAACAATAATTCTTACTATCTAATAATTACGAGTATGTTTCGAAACTTAACTTAATCAGCATATTTGACAGCGTATGATGTTTCACAGCGTCTACGAGACAAGAATTCTAACGGGATGATCAAATTGAAATTCTATCTCTCGATGTCTTCCTATAATGACACAATACAAATGCTAATTAACGTTTCAGAGTGAACATTGAATATTTATCGAGCAACGACGGCCAAACAATCACTGTACACAGCATTAAGTCGCGATTTGTTCGCGTGATAGCGCAACAGGCGGTGAAATGAATTTATCAAAATTACGAGAAGGTGTCTTGTACATTTTCCGACTGAATGAGAGAAGCTACGCACCTTGTTGATCCAATTCTTTATATTATTGCACGTGTCATATAAACGTCACATAAATTCCTTTCACATTCTTCACTGTCGAAATAGGCATTCCCATTTTTTCCTGACTCGATACATTTATTTCGCAAAAGGTTCAAAAACCAATGAAGTATCCCTTTATTCAAATTAATCGCGATACATACTAGTCAGATAATCTTTTATAAGATAAGAAACAATCGAATAATTGTCTATTTAAATTATTTGCAAAATGTTCTAATATGGTCATTTGTTGGGGAAGGTTAGGTTCTTAAAGAATTTTCATTTACTCTTTAAAAAGAATTTTCAGATGTGTTTCTCCTGATAGTGGTCGAGACATTGGTTTATTAATTTATGAGAACTCCTTTAGGCAATGTGCATTTATGAAGACGTAGCAGCATGCAGAGAAGCAGTTGGAAATGATCTTTGCATACGGATTGACATTCATCATATCTCACGACAGAGGTGATTTGTAGCGTCGAATATAAATAATTATTTCTTTGAGATCATTATTCATTCGGTACGACGTTATTTTGACATCAGCGAGATTTCTCCATTAACTGGCGATAATCTAATTTCGTAATTAATATCGTCAATTGTAAATACGATGTTTTTGAATTTATAAATGCGTGATACATAAAAGAAAGTTTGATTTAATAATCTATTAAACATTGCATTTTTTGAATTAGATATTCCGTTTTCTTGTTATCATGTTCGATTCAGTTTCAAAGAAACTGGAATTTGTATCGAATGACAATTCTTGCATGATGTGTAATGGAAGAAAATGAAACTGCTTTAAAAACAATTCTTCCAGGATGTGTTTTGTAAGGAGGATTTCTGACTTTATTACCTATATCCTTTCAGCTGTCTTTATTGCTCTTTTACCACTCACGTGTCTCGATTTAACAAGATCGTAACAAGTATGCGTGCCAGTTCAAAAATGCGGCAAGTCTCCTCTAAAACTTTTTTATACCACAGGTATTTATAGCGTCGAACAATGAATGATTCTTAAAGTCTATGAATTCTATTTCTGCTTTTATTAAAAAACCAGTGATTTCTCGAATTTTATAAGCAATTCTAGTCCTATCTACAGATACTTACTGCAGATAATAGAAAACTTTTCTATAACGAATAATAATTTAAATTGTAATTTTCTTCTAAGATTATGTGTTAACAAAAAAGTTTTACTCTCCATGATTTTTTTCTATTAACCTCTTAGCAAAAATTAATTTCAATTTCCTATACCTTATTTTACAATACTCTCTTACATCCCTTAAAAAGTACCTAACAAGAATTCAAGGTTCTTTTTTACGTGACATTTAAATTTTACATATGCTTCAATCAAACTTCAATCTTCCACGTTCCGAGCAATAATTCGAAATTATTCAGTTTTTTTCAACCTTTAAGAAAATTCGAAGTTCCTTGCAAAATACAATACCACGTGACACTTCAATTCCAGTTCCATTCAACCTGACATCAAAACAATTTATTGTACTCCAAAAAATAGCTTCAAACTTCTCTCCATTATCGCGAACAAATATGTATCGCACTGTCCATAAAAGATTTGCAAAAAAATGTGAAAAAAAATTTTACTTATTTAACGAGATCTTTGCTATATTACTGTATAATATAATCAATTTTTAAATTCTCCAGGAAAGATAAATATTCACGATACAAAAATAAAATGTACGATACGAAGTAAACGATTGGAGTTACCTACGAAGGATTAAGCACCATTCTAGAAAGACACTGTCACTCTATTTCACACGGACCAGCTACCAACCTTGAAACGGATACCCTCCGAAGATGGGCCTCATTCCACTGGTAACGTCCATGCTTCGGTCTGGGATTCCTTGTAACCTCTCAGTTACTTCCACAGTCTTCTCGACTCACTTGTTTCCTCAATTCTCAAACCGGCGGACACCGACACACAATTATCCGTTTTCACTAATCGCGGAACTGCTACACGAGGACACACACGAGGCAGAAGCACGAGGCCGGCACCGTTGGCCCGAGGCAAAACGACTGCTTGGACAAAACGACCGCTGGAACGGGAACGGAGGCGAACAACGTGGAGAACGAGGAGGACAGACACGGGGCACGCCGTGTGACTCTCGCGATGGGGGCAGGGGCACGCGCTGGCGTGAAAGATGAAAGGGGACACCCGAGGCAAGACCGAGCGCCAGAAGAAAAACCGCGGTCTCAACGCGAAACAAGGAGGATGAACCAAAGGAGGAAAAATCGGGGAAAATAGACGGGAAAACTGGCTTCTGGGAAGGGTGTAAATGGGTTGTTGTGTCCGGCTACGAGACGGACAAGAAAAAGGAACAAGCAGGTAGCACGCGTGGCTTTCGTTGCGAGGGGTACCGCTGCAATAACGTGTCAGTTGGGCCGCCGGTCCCCTCGTGTCCCTCCAACTGGCTCCCTCGCAGACAGAGATCAACGGCTGGCTGTCTCTTTCCCTTTTCCATCGTACACCACGCCGGAAAAAGGGGGACCGTTGGGACTAACAACGAGAGGTCCAAGTGGGGTCCTATCCAAACGGTTACGCCCTGTTACTTGGTTGGCAAGAGTCTGCTTTCCAGTGGGCGTTCTTCGGAGCAGAAACGCCTACGGTGCCGTGCTCCGACGTTCACTGGATATTCACCAAAGCTTCTTTTCCTTTTATTTTCTCGTTTTAGCGATACGGGACGGGGAACCCTGGCTGTGCTTTGCCGAGGTACACGTACGCGTACTGTTTCTCCCGGGCAGGGAGAATCGGCGTTCTCTGAATGGGGATCGTGCACGGAGGAGAAGGTGCAGATACGAAGGTGGTTGGCGCAATGAAATATGTCGGTGATTTAGCTCGGTGTATTTTGGCACGGGTTTGAACGTGGATCTAGCGTGCTTGATTATGCGGAGCGAGATTTTGATGGGACGTAGGTTTGGAATTACGAGATCTCGTGTTCCTTTTTTTCTTTTTTTTTAAAGGGAGTCTAGTCGACGTTTCTCCTTTCTGCTGTTCGTAGAATCATGATCGTGCAGCTAATGCGAGTGACAATGCTACGATAGATTTTTAGAATTCTCTTCCGACATCTTGATGTTATTGTAACTCTACAGTTAACTAGAATCAGAGGTAATACGATATCAGGGGATGTTAAAATTCGACGAATGGGAGTTACATCCTCGTAGAAAGTTGTCAAGTTGTCGTTACAAGTATACCAACTCCTTTACCTTCATATGAACCGAATTTCAATCGAACCTCGCTTGTTGTTGAGTACAATCCAAGTTACTACACACATTAGTGAAGAATCATTAATAGTCTATCCAAAAATCCAATTATACAATTTATTCGTCGCACGTGAAAGTTTATATATTTACAAGTTAGACTAATTGCTCCCAACCAATCAGTTTCTAGTTTCCTCAAGTATTGAAAATCCTCTCGTGACACTTGTTTCCACGACGAAAAACTGACGAATTTCAATTTGCAACCCCGTCGCGTTCGACTTTGTTCGAAGGAGTTCCGGTTGCTCGGAAACGGGCAATATTTACGGCCGCCACCGTCTGGATGTAAAATCATAATGAAACGCATGATGAACCGGTATAAATTTTTACGAAGGCCTTTCCACGCAAGAACCGAACCGCTCTGTCTGTAAATCTTTCCGTACGGTAGCGAAACGAACTACGGGCAGCGGGAGGTCCTGAAGAATGAGCGAACATGAGCAACACCGTAATGTCCTCGTCTTCGGGGCAACGTGGTACCCGTTGAAGGACACTCTGAACGCGGATGCTTGTAAAGTACCCTAATCTTCGTTCTCTTCGAAACTCTCGGCAGATTTATGATTCAGATATCTTCGATGATTCGTGATAATTGGTTTGTATAATAGAAATGAATAAGTACTGCGGCCGACTTGGCTCGAGGGTGTAAAACCAAAGAATTCAGTTCAGAGTTATTTCACACTGCTGCGACGATTTTTTTCGTTTTTTCGAAGTTTCTTTCTTTAATTTAGTGAAATTGGAAGATCTTGAGGAATCATTTAATTGCTGCGGAAAACATGTTTTTTTTTCAGTATTGGATAATATTAGATTATTTAATCCCTCCCTAGTCTGAGCAATGACATTAACATTATGACAATGATGACATTACTGTGGCGTTATACGAGACGTTTGTACGCCTTTGGTATCCATTGCAGTTTCTGAATTCTTACTAAAACTTACTAGCCGAGCTGCTTCAAAATAAATATATAAAATACAACATAAATTTACCAACTTCGTAATAACTTTTTACACATTTAGAAATAGTTTGTTTCAACTCTAGTCAATGCAGCAAGAAAATAAATAATAAATTGTACAAAAAAAAACTTGACGCGAACTTGACCCATTCTCGATCTCTTTATTAAATTTCCACTCTAAAATCTACTTTGTCACCATCCTTCTCAGCTAAGGAAAAACCAACGGTCCCCATATCGCAGGAAAAAAAGAAGAACCAACACAGGTACAAATGACTGGACAGATTCATTTCTCGGATGAAAAAGAGCGTTTCGACGCTACAGGGAGCGAGCAAGCCTGTCAGCAACGACAATGGTGAAGTAGAGAAACCGGCTATCGATCCAACGAAATCGGCTAATCAATTTCCTCCGCGTTACAGCGTGTAGGTTTCGTCCACTCGTGTTTGGCCCCGTGTTCGACCTTGCGCAGCCTTCGATCGAGCGAGAACTTTCTCCTGCGAGCAAGAGAATCCTTCGGCTACCATTTCGGCACTCGATCTCACTTCACGCCGAATTTACCGGTTCCTAGACAATACCGGCCCACCCCCGACGTAGAGACATCGAACTCGCGTTTTTCTCTAAGCAACGTGAAAACTACACGGAACTAATAAGAGTTCGCAACACCTCTTTCTCGCATCCGATGCACCGTTTACGGTTTCGACGATTCCACAATGGGCAGCTTTTTCTTCGGGTTAAATGGAGCAAGTGTCGAAATGGATGAGTGGATCGGTATTTTTAATTTTGTCTGGGATATTTTAAGAGTACTGTTGATATTTGGAGCGTGAGAGTTTTGTTTCTATCTGATGGTCTTACGATTTATGCTGGATTAGTGTCGTTTTTAATCTATCTGTTCATTTATTTGTGGCCGAATTTGATTGAAAATTAATTGTCATTTACACCAAAGGAAGATTCGTCGTGTTATATATTTTATCTTTCAACAAACTGTAATGTAAATTTATTTCCATTGCGCTTGCTATATTTATATCGTGCAATTGGATTTTTAGAAGTTCGTTAATGTTAAAAAAGCTAAAGATTCGAAGTAAGCAAAACGATTCATTCTACTTGTTATGAAATTTCAAACGTAAATAGAAATTTCTATTCGATTATGACGTCTTCAAACTTCATCACTAGATTGTACGTATTTTCCTACTATTGAAATCTCTGTAGAATCCACAAAAATCCGTAGCCTAGTATTAATAAGAAAAAATAAGAAAAAGTAAGAAATTCTAGATATAAGGAATTAAATGAAACATCGAGAATCGAACCGAAGTACCGAAACATATCCTTGAGCCCGACGAAACGAGAAGTATCCCGGTTTCTAAACGATGCGTCGGTCAATTTTTCATGTGATTCCCCTCGCGTTATACGCGATAATCGTTCGTTGAATCAGCTTTTTTCCCCTCACCGTCGTGTCGGTTTGACTTGAAACGTAGTGAAAAGAAAAGAAAAGAAAATAAAAAAAAAAACTGAGAAAAGGCCCTCGTGGAAGGGTCGAACCGCTAAGTAGTCCCTCTGTAAGGCCGCACGAATTTCTATTAAAAGCGGCAATTAGTCTAAGTCTCGATAAATCTTGATGAGTGATACACCGGCATCAGTCTGCTTGTCAAAGACGCCTGTGGCGAGGGCCACACCGATTTCCAACACACATTGTTTCCCGGACGGTGCTCGCTGCACGAAAATAGGAGAACCGGAGGATTTCTCTGGTTGTTCTGCGGCGCAACACGTGACCACGTGAGCCGACCTCGTTGTTATGTTAAACCAGGTGAGAAAAACCACGTCGACACCGCGTGTACGCCGCCATGAGAATTTTTAATGCGTTCGTGGCTCCAAACAAACGAAGCTGCTCGCTTCGAAATGCTGGAATCAACCTTAGAAATATTTAAATTACCTACACGCGCCTATTCAGACAAGTTTCTGATCTGGTTTTTAAAACTAATACAGATATGACGATACTGGTAAGTGTTTGAGTGACATAAAAATACAAATAGTTTCGATGCTTTCACAATGTATATAATTTTATTTTAAGCTTGGAGATGAATCTGTAATTTGTAAAATTCATTTGCAGGATTTTGTTCTTTTTATCGTTGCACGAGATTTAGACTAGTTGAATGTTAAATCTCGTAACTGTTATTGAGAATGTCCTTATTTGGCAAGCCTTGTATTTTAATTATAAAATTATAGAAAAAATTGATGAAATTGAATCACAGAAATAATAGAATACAACAACACGATTGATAATAATTTTTAAAAGTTAATATGAAATAATAAAAATAATCGTCAAACTTCACGATTCATACTATTTTGTTGATCCAAAGATATCTTACATTATTTTTAATTAAACGAAAAGCAGGTCCTCATTTATATAGATATTATTCTAAAATCGTTACCCAAGAAACATTCATAAAATTGCTAGGAGTTGTGATTCCAGTCTAGCATTAAATTTCGATAACAATTGGAATTAAGCTACGTTAGAAACAATCTATCTCAAATAATCTATCTTAAATAATAACTAGAGCTCTCCTTAACTTTTCCAGATTCACAAATGAAAATATTAATTCGCGTCAGGCGATGCGACGTCGAAGTAACCGAAATAAACGAAAGAATCGTAGGGAAAAGCAAATGAAGAATCGTTTCGACGATATTCGAGCCATTGTGACAAGCCCGTGACGACAAGAGCAATAATAAGAGGGTGCAACACTACTCGCGGCGTCCCCCGGATTTTCGAACAGGCCGTTTCGCCTGCCGCGAGTTATTTAAATAAAACCCTTTGTCGGCTGGCTGGAGTCCATTACCCAAGTACCTTTATAGCCACGCGTGTACCGATATGCTGGATTACCGTTTCCTTTTCCAACTCTTTTTACAACCTTTTGCGCGTCTCGCTTCGGCCGCGCATGCACGTCGTTCGCCGATCGAACGGAACTTCGTCGTCGGTAACGCTAGAATGACAATTTAAACATCTAAGGTCTAACCACGAAGTGCTTATTTCCGTTCCAGAGCGGGGAAAGCGTTAATTAACAAGATGAATTCTAAAATACATTTTATTTTATCTCTTTCTCGTTTTTTCTTTCGAATCTCTGCGATTCAGATAACGCGAAGCGAAATGTTCTCACTGGATGTTAAATAATGGAATTATTTACTTGCATTGCATTTCTTGAGAAAGGCAATAAAAGTAGATATTGTAACTTATATTTACGTGAATTTATGTCATAGAAAGCATTGTATTTTTTAATATGTTTCTTCGTACTACGTTTCTAAATTTTTTATAAATTCATCTCAAAATATGGTAAGATTCTTCTGCACTCGGCAAGATTGCTCAATTCCAAATAAATGTTAGATACCTATCAATTGTCTGTGAGATATATATTATCTGTCAAATAAATACACTTGTGCCTGGACAAAAGTGAAAGATATATTTATTCGAAGAGAAGAAAGAATATACGACAAATTGTCGTACATTATTGATGTTATTAACAAATGTAGCATGAGCAAATGGAACATCGAATTCCGATTAAGAATTTCGTCAAATGATGAAATACAGCCTACCCAGCGATCGAAGAACACAGTGCAGAAACGAGAGTGCTTTACGCGACACCTTTTGCAATAATATAACCAGACATGCGGTCATGGCGATGGAGGTCGAAAGTCGGTGTTCAAAGTGACTCGTCCCTCTCATGGCAGTAGCCATGTCTCGAACGTAAATCCGTGATACTCAATACGTATTGCGAGCCGCGTGCAGCAAGATATGTGACGACCCTTGGCATCATACGCATCCTCTACTCGCCGGATGAATTCTTCGCCGGTTCCGGCGAAACCACCCGCGAACACACCAAGTCTTTGAAGATTAATATCTGGTTACCTTTCCCTCTGACGATGGAAATATTAGTTATACCTTACAGCGAAATGTTTTCACGTTGTACTGGGCGAATTCCTCGTGCAAAGGGACAAGCCCTTTGGCTTTGCGTAAAACGTTTTCTTTAATACCGTAACATAGTATGTACTGTAGTATATTACTACAATAATAATTATATTTAAAAAATAATATTGTCATCGAATCAAATAGTGGTAAACTAATCAACGACGTTTTATTTAATAAAATATTATTAAATACTAATATGAAAATAAATAGTATATAATTAGTATTTAACAATACTTTGTTCAATTATCCATCGTCTCATTTAATAATTTGCTTATTTATTTGGAAAATAAATGTGATGCTATACAGTGTACTGCAATAACGATCCTATACAATCAGCTGTAATTATTTCGTTTAATTGAATTTTCAAGAAAAGGGAAAGAGAGGCAGAAAGAGGAACGAAGGTGTCGAGAGAGACAAGTTTCAAAGATGGAAAAAGAGGAAACGACCGTCAACGTGTGAGGGCCTGTTTATCGATGCACGGGCCGCAAACTATGCAACGTGAAAATGTTGCAGAAGCAAGCGACGCGGCGAAGCGTCGTTACACGTAAAGGCGAGCAACGTTCAGGCGAGCGTTATGGGCCTGGTGGCGAAGCTTATGGGGGCCTTATGGGCCGGTACGCCCCGCGCGCGAGGTCAAGAGGTCCTCTGTTCCAATTTTGTGCCCAATAAGACTAATTCCTTCAAAGGTGCCGGCGCGTCTGCTACGGCCACCTTGCTAGCAAGAACTTATCGGCTAATTTTATGTAAATTATGTGACGCCACGGATTATAGCTTACGATCGTTTCCCTTCGAAAAAAAACCGCCCTTTTGGGAACGAAGTTTGGGCTGGCATATGCGTCTACCAGCTTCCCGCATCGAGAATCGCTCCGTTCTCCTTCGTCTGACTACTATTTCCTAGAGGGAGTGTGTCGATCGGTAAATCGGAGAAGTTACTATTAAGCTATTATTACAAAGTTATTATTATGGGACGAATGTTGATTTTGTAGGATGCCTCTAATGCACAAACGCATTTATATTCACTCTCAGGTATAGATGTTAATCTTAGAAATGGTCAAAATGACCAATTTATAATTTTTGTTAGAAATTTTATAGGTGTAAAACAGCGATTGAAATAATTTTTTGTAAAATGTATTCCATCTCTTTTACTTTAATGGGAAATTTGCATTTCAATAGTCGGTTGTTCTAGTCTTATATATATAACACTAGAATATAGAAATAAATATATATATATAAAGGAAATTAGTGTCTTTTTCGCAGAAGTGAAGAATAAAAAAAGAACGAATTTTTCTCATTGATTAAATGTTTCTCATTAAGCGAGAAATTGGTTTAATAACAGCAATAGCATGTATAATTACGAATTCCTATAGGAAAAAGGCAATACGTAGGCATTGTAAAATAAATACATTTGATCACCACATATCTATTATACATATGGTCCATATCTTATATTTTATTATAATCCTAAATAAAAATACATATCGCGTATTACTTTGACAGTAAGCAAATAAAATAAGAAATATTACCATTCAAGTGATATCTACTGAAATCTAATCTTCAATTCACGAGTTGTACAATTTCCAATTAAGAATTCCAAAACTCGACACTAATCTCTTTCTACAACGTAATTATTCATATGCCATCGAAAAAAATCTCACTACTTCTAAACGAATCTCTTGGTATTCCCAGAGAAGAAGCTTCACAGAGAAAAGTGTTTCATAGCTCGGGAAAAATCGCGCAAACGAGACGCGATTTCTATCCTCGGGAATCTCATTCTCATTTTCGATCGTTATTCCTTCGAAACAGCACCGCCGTGAATCTTCACCGTTCTCGACGACGCTTTGCGCACCGACGTGAATACCCGGCTCGTGGTTACGCGTTTTTTGTCGAAAAGACAAGACGCCAATAATTTACGAGAGCATGCGGGACAACGAGCGTGGCACGGCAAACAAAGGATTTTGCATAATTTCTGGCTGCGTCTTGCGCGCTCGAGAAACATTGAGAAACAGCTCTTTCTCCGAACGTCGGATAAATACCGGGTGGTCGACTTCTGACCGGTGTCCCAGTTCCAAAGTTATGCAAAAGACTCATTCATACGGTCAATAAGGCAATCAGGAAGATATTTCGGCGATTTGGTAGTCTAACGAGGAATGAGCCAACGAACGGTCTTTAAAGAAACCTGCTGGTCTGAAACTGAACTGAAAGATGGAACGCGAGAGGCACGCTATTCAACGGGCTGACAACTCCCTCCTCGTTCGGTTTTCAATTAGGAAAGGAGTTCACGGTCTCTTTGGATGTGCCACGAACGAAAAGGATACTGCCTTTTTGTCTATTTTTTTTTCTCTTTTTTTTTTGTAGACGGAAATTGATGCAAATTGACTTTACATTGATTTATGTTTCATACTCCATGTTACATTATATCGATTCTGGTTGTTATTAGTCGAATAATAGTATTTCTTTGCACTCTTATCGAAGCTTTGGCCAAGAAAAAATTCGAGTGTAAAGAGTTGATATAAATTTAATATTTCATCAATAGTGCAGTTAATCGATTCCGTGCACGACGAATGAGTGAAAAATCTGTGATTTTTAAGACAGTGACGACGTTCGATCGAGCGCAAACAGCCACGGAATTATTTCACTCGCGCGAGGCAAAGCGAGAGGATTTCATATTACTTTGCAAAGATTTACTAACGACGGAGCTACGGCGATACGTTTGAGCTGCGGTCAAGCGTAGCGCACACTTTGACCACCGTGGTACGCTTCTCGTTTTTTTCTTTTTTTTTTTTTCTTTTTCGTACGTGTTGACACTCAATTTGCGGTTGTGTCATTCTCGGCGCGATTATGCTGCGGTCAAGAATTACACAAGACCACCGTGGAAGCACGAACAAAAATGTCGAATTGGAGAGTTGAAATGAAATTCAGCAACTGAAAGGAGAATCCACTGAACGAATTCGAATGCTGCTGTGTAATCATTTACTAAGTACGTGCTTTTGTAGTAAATGTCTTGTGGTGTATCATAAAAATTTTGTACGCCAAGTGAGCAATTATTATATATATATATATATCAAACGTCAAACTGATCGATTCACATCATCATTACACACGTAGTAAAAATTCGTCAATCACACACGTGCGAAGTTAACATTCAATTTTCAAGTTCATTCGTCGAAAGGGAATGGCAACAAGTAACAATCGGAAAAAATCAAAAAAATTCTGTGCTTTGTAATTCATAATTTTCCAAAAATATTTACACTAATCAACGGTAGCAACGCGCAAACACACGTTCGAGTACTTTCGTGAAACCCAATACTGCTAATTCTATTATTCAAAAATTCTTCTTCCGATGGTCTTCGACTCACTGAAAATGCCAAAAATTATCTCCAGAAAAAAAAACAAAACATAAAAAAAGAAATAATTGAACGACAACAGCGAGCGAGGAAAGGGTGAGGATTCAGCGGCACGGCGAAAAGAATCTCGGGCGCTGGAAACCGAGGCGGCAGAGGGCAATCGAAAGGGTGTTGTATGCACCGAAACGAAGTAATCCACTAAACGATCGTTGTCGGAGCGGAGGGTGCGTCGAATGGCCGGAAGAAGTCTAATGAAAGGCACGCGCACTCTGACGCGTCCGGCGTGAGAATAAAATAATTAGCTGAGCTGCCTTCCTCTCGTGAATCCTTTCTCCTCCTCCTCTCTTTCTCTCTCTGTCTATCTCTCTGTCTATCTCTCCGTCTCGGAAGGTGAAACGAGAGTTGTCGAGGAAGATAGAGCACGATGGAAGTGGCAAGAAGTTGGAAGGGGGACGACCGCTTGGGCCAGGTGGGTCGTAAAGCCTTAGAATGATGCTCTAATAAATCCCACTGAAAAATTGCGAGGCCTCAGGCTCGTCGAGAACTTTCTTCTACCATCTTCCTCCTTTTTTTCTCTCCGCCTTCTTTCTTCCACTCTTCCTTCGACATCGTCCTTGTCTCTGTCACAGGTCACTCTCTTCTCGTTCTCGCGCTCTCGAACCACCGCGCTGGTTCCATCGAAGCTTAGCCAGACGAACTGGCCGGCCGGCCTCTTTAGCCGGTCTGCTCCGTTCCGCGTTCGTTTCATGACTTTAACGTCTGGAGAAAGAAACGCGTTAGAGATGAGTTGTGCGAGCTGAGACACGAGACGGAGGTCGTCTAGCCCTTCGACGCGTTAGCTACGAAACGCGCGTCAGCCAGCCTGTCTGGTCCCGGTGACTCCTCCGATGCCTTTCAGCTTGGCTCTTCGAGTTTATCGGCTTCGAATATTTACCACACCAGTGGAAGAATTGGAAATACGGCGGTGGAGGTTTAACACGTTCGACTGAAGCGTTCCTCGTGCGTTGTTTCAGGATGAATTTACACCTCTGGCGAATTCAGCGTGATTCGCGAGGAGAAGGCAGAAAGTTTCTTAAAACAGACGTTTCGATAATATCAAGAAAAGGGAACAACTCTCTTCCAACGAGGAATGATTTGATGATTCGATATCTCCCGTTTCAAATGTCAGACTCCGCGAGGAGAGAGATATCAAACACTTCCGAAGATCATGAAAATTGGTTTCGAGATCCGCGACATAGGTACGCATAACCAAGAGCAAACTTTCACAAAAGTCTCAACTGGTCAATCGATCATCCGGAAAATCATCCGAAAGAGCTGTAAACCTCGAAACCTTTCGGCGATCAATTCCAGTCGTCAAAAGGATGTCCCAAAAACGTCTCGAACTCTCCCGAGTCCTCCACGAGATTTCCATGCGTCATCGTGGAACTCGGTGTTACCACGCTCGATATGAAAAAAAACCGTCGTCGTCTTCGATCATCCTTGCGCGTCCACCAACTCCCAGAAAAAGTGGAGAACTCCCAGAAGGGAGTGGAAGATTGGGTACACCGTTCGGGAGCGTTCCCCGATTTTCTCGGATTCTATGGATTCGTAACGGGCGTCTTGGACAGCTGGCCAGCAGAGAAATCACGACGCCGAGTGTCGCGAGGACAGGAGGACAGGAACGGGACAGAGGAGGACACAGCGAATAATGGATAAACGGGAGGAAGTCGCGGGCAAGCGACACCGGGCCGAATCCAATCCGCGTTTCACGAAGCAAGCGGACTGTGACGAAACATCAGACTCGCCTCGGCATCGAAGGATCCTTTTCAGGGCTTTTTCCACGGCACGCAATCAAAGAAACTTGGCGCGACTTGGCTCGTGTGCATAAAGGATCATCTCCCTCTTCCACTCCCCCGTGGAAAAAAAAGATATGGAAGGCACGAGACCTCGTGGTGAACGCTCCTGTTTTCTTCCGGCTCGGGAAAGTCAATTCGATTTGGGATTTATTTAATCCGGCGTGAATAACGGATTCCGCGGACGGCGTTGGCGTTTGATCGAATTGCTTTGAACGAAATTAGGTATTGGGTTGTCCGTTTTTTGCAATACTTATTTGGTAGTAAAATTTGAAATATACCGTGACTCTCGTATTTTTGGCAAGCACGTAACGCCGTCGCTGTAGAATATCTTTAAGAGATTTTTTCATTAAAATATTTTACCGAGGTTTTTTTTCCAGTGTGAATATTGTCACATGTTTTGCCAGTTAAAAAACGTTTCACATGATTGAAACATTGGAGAATATGGTGGGTGCGATAAAATTTCCCAACCAAATTCATTTTTTTGCACGTTTTGTGCCATTTTATGGACTGGCATTGTCGCGGCGAAAAATCACGTTTTCTAGATTTTCGAGCCTCGTCTGTCGTTTATTCAGCCAGGTATAGTGTTTGTCTGAAATTATTCTTTGATCACTGGGAAGGAACTCGAAAAACATAATTCCTTAATAATCTCATTATCAAACAGAGAGTAAAACTTTGCAAGAATGTGAACTTGGCTTAACACAATGTTGAGCTTGTTCTTCTCTTTCACATTCGTCCAAGTTCGTGTTCTTTGGGGATTGTTATAAAAAATACACTTTTCGTCTACTGTTATTAAACGTTTCAACAGTTCTTTAATGTATGAAATTAGCATAACACCTATACTTTTGCGGAATATTTAGAACTTCCGACGTTTCATGAACCGATAGTCTCTTTCTTTTTTTCATTAAATTTCGAATCATGTCGTCGTCCATCTCAAATGAACTTAGGATGACCTAATACTTATATATTGAAGAGATAAACAAATGTTTAGTATCACACGTTTTTCTATACACGTTTTTTTGTTCACAGAATTCTCAATAATTTTTAATATCGTGACAGAAATTTTGTCGAGCATGTTTGCGAATTGCAATTCTTTTTTTTCTGATATTATTGAGATGTTTGAAACACCTGTTGATAATACACCTGTAGTAAAAATAACTCGCTTTAAGAGGATTTCTTCGTTTTCTTTATAAACATAATTTGAATACGTCAGAAGCATGAATTCGCCCTAAAATAACACTCAGAGATCTTCAGTTGAACAAGAAAATGTCAAAAGTACAAAACGAATTTTAAATTTTCTTTCGTCTACTGTATATCAACGTATTATTGTGTGTCGCAATAAGATTCTTAAAAAAAAGAAGATTCCTTAAAAATCCTCGTAACCTCGCGATGAAACAGGTTCAATGTTTCACAGAGAAGAAACAAATACCACAGTCATATAAATATGTAAATAACACACTAGAGACTTTATTTAACTCTCAATGTTAGAACTGTCTTCCATCTCAAGACAATTGTCTCTAAAAATGAATAAATTCGCTTCTCCAATAATCTCATCCAAGCAAACTATCCATAACGCTTCGTGCATCCTTCGACGATCCTTCGACGTGAAAAATCCCACAATCCCAAAATCCCCACTCTCCCCTCTCCGAGTTAAGAGCAAAGCAGCAGAGAAATATTTTGTTGTTACCCGGGAAGGGGTATCCGTTTACACGGAAAATCGAGGTGACATCCGAATGGTGGCGTAGGAGACAAGTGAAAAAGAAAAAAAAGACGTTTGCGGAATAGCGGCAGATTATACGAGCGACCCGTGGCTCTGCGGCTTAACCACGAAGAAGAGATCATCGGAGGAGACTCGGTCGCTGTGCAGAGGACCCCCCAACAAGATAATGCGTTCTCTCGCCTCGAGACTTAGCCTCGTCTTAGCCGTTGGAGCTGACACTAACCCCGTTAACCGTTAGCCCCGTGGCTGCTGACTTTTTAAATCGTTATTTATTCGCCGTTCGAAAGCTGTTTTTGGAAATCCTCGTCTCGAGAAGAAGGATCGAGTCGTCGAGTGGTGGCGATCGATCTCGTGAAAAACCACGTTACGTGGCTCGACTTATTCGCTGCCAGGGTGAGCACGACAGTTTAACTATAGTTAGGTACGTTCACGTATGTACTCCCATGTCTGGGAAAATTGATCTTGCGTATGACTTAATGGTTATTGCTTTGCTACTGTTGTCAATTACAAAATCGCGAACTGTATTTTTTAATTGTATCAGCTTTGAAAATATACATTTAATGATATACATTTAATGATACATCTGTACATATACTGTATGTTGTACATTCTCTTGTACAATCTAATATAGGTATATAATTTAATGTATGTAATAATCTTTTTAATCCTCTTCGATGACATTCTCTAAAAATCGTCCAACTTTTCATCGAAGTATGAATCTACATAAACGTCATCAACCAATTCCAATAATTCCCAGACGAAGAGCCAAATAACACCCATTACTGAAACCATAATTACAAGCTTAATTTCTACATATATATTCCTAACTGTTGTAAGTAGACAATACAAATCAACAGTTGAGTGATTTCTTATCTTGAAATAACAGCTTTGCTTCCTCTCATCGAAACACGTAACAGCAGCTACGCACGTAATTACGCGCATAATAAAGAGATAACTCCCTACAATACCGACGAACTTTGACGACACAAACCGGGTATTCAACCGGCGAAAAAGAGAAAGCCAAAGTGTACAAAATAGGCGAATCAAACCGATTGATTTGCCTGACTAGCCTAACGAAGAACGTCGAATTCCCGTGTCCGTGTCTCCATCATCATCGGCGTGGTAACCAAACGAGACTAATCTCAGCTGGACCGTCTTAACTAGCTTAACTAAAGCAACAAACACGGTCTGTGTCCGCGTTTATCCACGGATCCTTTCCACGCGTGTTCAGCCGTGCAGTTCTCATCTTCCGTTACGCGTGCACGTACGTGCGATACGTTCGTCTATCTCTTACCCAGGCCGTGTTGTTCGAGGATCGACCGGTTCGAAGTTTCCACGTTAGGGGGTTGAAAAGCGAGTCGAGCGAATCGCAACCCTCCACTCGGTTAACTGCCTACCGCTGCACGGTTTAATCATATTTTCTACCAGCCGTGGTGGAGCCAAAGTGACAAAGGAAAAGAAGAAGAAGAAGAAGAAGAATCCGGCAGGGGAATCCGATGTCGAAGGATTTTCACGCTTTAGTTACAGATTGTTACGTTTTCACGCGTTTCTTGTTGCTCTGCGACTGAGAATCTAGTTGAGATCTGGATGAATCCTCGCGAGTTTCATCTTTCACGAGGGGAAATTGAAACTGAAGCGTTCGTGCGTTTAATGAAAGCGAGTGTCGTAATATTATATAACGAGATCGTGTTATATACGCGAGGAAGAAACTTCAAGAAGAGAAAAGAAGAGAAAAAAATTATAAAGACAAAATTTTTCTCGGTAGGTGTTATTCACGGAGGGCAAAATTTTGAAAAGGAAAGACGTATAAAGGAACGCGCCAATTCCAGAAACGTCGTTCACGAGTTTATTACGTTACGACCCGACAAACTAGTGCATACGCAAATATCGCCAGCTTACAACTTGCAGTTTCGCAAGAGAACGCGAGTCGGCCGAGGAGTTGTCCTTGACTTGTCAGATCTCTTGGCTTTTAACGCGGTATTCATTATTAAAATACGTTCCATAGTCAAAGGAAAAAAAAATCGCTCTGGCAGAATTTCAAATTCGAGCGAGAAAGTGACAATAGAATATTCAACGAGGGTGTGCGTCGCGCACAGTTGGACACAGAAAGTACAATACTTCAAACACCGTGAAGCTTGTTAGTTTTCTTTTTTTTCAAGCAGTTGAAGTTATTTGTCAATCCGGCTGACAACTTTTGATTTTTCGAAGGTAGAAAAAGACTGGATGAAGCAATTTATTACTAATGCTTGAGCGAAATTTCATTGAAATGATAATAAAATAAAATAATTAAATAATTGTACTTAACTATTTTCAGTTTAACATTTCTCGATTATTTGCAGTGTGCACTGACGATTTAAATTCAAATTTCTTTTGGTTTTGCATTTTTTAATTGCAACTTTAATTTTCTAACATTTATTATTTCTCGTCGCGCAAACAAATTTTTTCGTTGCACATTTTTGCATCAATTTTTACCTATGATATTTCAATAAAGGGAAAAACTACCAACTTTATAACTGTGTCGAATAATTATTCGAGTGACCTCAAAACTCATTTGAGAGTTAATAGATATATTTTTTTGTCTTTTTTGAATGTCTCCGAATCTATGAATGTCCCCTCCCCCTTTGTTTCTTCGTCTTATTTCTTCAAAATCACTATTGGAAAGCCAATATCACCTTTGTCACGAAAGTGCATACAATTTTGACAGGAATCGCGGATAATCTTTGCGAGTTTTCAGCGAAAAAAAAAGAAGCGTGAAGGCGACGGAGGGATCCTTTCTCTCGAAAGGGTTGTAATCCCGAAGGTGATGGCTTACTGCGTTTAAGAAGCTCGGTTCCGCCCACTTCATGTTTTCACATGCTTCCAGCGGTTTTCTTTCTTGAAAACGGCTGGTCTCCGATCCTTCGGATCTTCTCTCGCATCGAAATCCACGACGGCCAGAAGCTAATCCACGAGTTGCGACAATATTTTCCAGTGGATTTCACATACTCAAAGCGATCTGGCTTAAGTAGATTTGCCCATCCACCGAAAGAAGTTTGCAAAACTTGACGTGTTGACTCTTAAAGACTCGAAAATGAAGCTCTGCTCGGCTGCTGCGTCTTTGCGGGGGTTTTTGGGGAACAACGTTCCCAATCTGTCTGGTAGCATAGATTTCTCAATTTTCAGGCGTCGTAGTTAATCTGTCTATTTTTATCTTCAAGTGCTCCGAGCAACACGGTTCAATTCTTTAATCGACGTAAAACTGTATTCGACACACCTTCACTATTTAATTTTAGTTTCTTATTAACAATAAATTTGTCAATTTGTGACTTGTGACTTGTGACTTGTAAAATTTCACTGCAAATTTATTGTACTTTCAATCTCACTAATTTATAACTTTGGCATAATTTGATATTAATCTTGCGCCATGACATTAAAACTGCGCGCAACGAAACTCCCATTCAAAATTTTTGCAAAATGATCCGCTAACCATCGACCACTATCGACGAATTGATGAATTAAAAGCTACGAATTGAACGATCGAGTAACTTGTAATTTACAAAAAGTTTGCCAAAAACTGGCTAACCGGTACACTAGTTTATAATCCGTGGCTTGTAAAATTTGTAAAATTGACGTGATAGACGGATCATTTTCAAAGCACGTTTCGTGAAGAAGATAAGGCCGGTTGTAAAGTCTACAATTTAACACCAAATTCAGGATAATAAAAGAGACTGATAATTCCGCTCGACAGTCCGTCCTGCGAATTCATCGGCATAAAGTTCGTAAATGTTACCGGATATTACTCGATAATGGGAAATCGTAGCATCAAAAGAATTCTTTCCGCGAACGTAACCGCACCGTTTAATTAAGTTTCGTAATGCCAGCCAGGCTGCAGCTTTTCATGGCTCACTAAACACCATTCAGGATATTAAGGTTTCGCGCCGCCGCGATTCTTTGGAACGCCGTTTCCTTCTTCCTTCGAATCGCGTGTTTCACGTGAAAATCGATCGGTTATGTCAGTGTAAGTGTTAGTCGTTGGAAAGTGTATAAAATAATCGCCGAATGAGAGATTCTAACGTTAATATCGGATACGAATAGTTAAAAAATATTATCAATAGCATTACTCGTATTAAGTTTTCACATATTTTTCATATATGAAGATTTTTGCTCGTAGCCTTGAACGAAGAATGTACTTGATTTTTGTATTAAAAAATGCACGAAAATAAAACGAAAGAGACCAGAGAACAGGAAATAAAAAAAACGTTTGGCCTATTACAAAAAATTCGCCTGTCAATAAATACGTTAATTATCTACGCAACTAATATTACAAATATTTCTCAAACGTCCTAAAATTTCGATAGTTCTGATGATCGATAACACAGTTGAATTTTCAAACTGCTCCTCTGCAAAAATCGGGGGAGAAATTTATTGTGTTTGTGGTCCTGTTTGTTATTATTAAACGTACATGAAATACAAATTGGATCGTCAAACGCATCCTAAAGGACTTGCAAAGGATCTAATTCTGTTCCAACAGGCGAGCAAAATGGCCGCCGCGATGGTTGCACGAAACGACCGACCAGGGGGAGATCGGAAAGTGTTTTGGGCAGAACTAAAAATTCGTAACGCGTGACGACACGGGTTTACTCACGCTGGCGTTGCCTTTATGCTCTTCGTCTGCCACCGCCGGCGGAGAATTTGATTAGGCCAATTATGTGGCGCTGATCGAATCTTCACGTGAAATTAGATTAGCCACGACGGCTATTACCACTGGGTGAAGCAACCTTTTTATCAACGCGTATTGTCACCGTAATGTAGCATTTATTACCTCTCGTCTTTGTTGTCGAAGTGGAAATAGAGATCGGATATTATCATTATTGGCCATCGCTAGTGTCACCTTTTGACTTCTCATTATTTAGTATCTATTTAAGTAATTATCTATTATAATCTGCATTCAGATACCGCGGTGCATAGGTGCTCGATTTTTACACTGAACTTCGTTATAAAAATAATTGCTAATTAATCTACTTTGATACTATATTATAAATCCTTTATATTATAGTAGTTTATATTATAGAAATATTATACTCTATAATACTATATTACTATAATACTATATACTTATATCTCTATAATATTATAGAGATATTTATATCCTATTATAGAAATAGAAATAAATATTTTACTATCTTAATATATATTGATGCGTTTACTATTTTAGGTAACATGATTAATTCAACAATGATTGAAAACGTATTTCGAGCTACGAAGCTTTATGTTCTTACATTCTTAATATTTTAAGATATTGGTCATTATTTCAATATATCTACTACACCATTTCAAAAAATACAATTAAAAAGATAAATTCTTTTATTTACGAAGTACGTTCATTTTCGTTTATATTATATACATCCTCGTTGCTATTCTAATAATCCTCAACCACCCCTAACACGATCCACGCATCGCACGTGGCGAACATTTCCTTATCACCGACATACAATTATGATCCAGCGTTTCAACGCAGAACACAGCAACGAGAAAGAAAGGGAGAAGGGAGAACGTGGAAAGGGAAAAGGAACGGCAAGAAAAGGGATTTTTCGGGTGGCGTTGCACGCTGTAACCAGGGTTCTGATGAATGAACCGAGGCTTCGTGCCTGGCCGCACGGCAGCTGGCCACGCCGCGCTGATTAGACGCGCATCACGCCGCGTTTGTGCATCTTTTGCCGGTGGATCCGCGCATATAGGTACCGGCCGCCCTAACCAGGACCCCCGTAGACCGACCCCGTTGTTCTAGCCGTCTCTGGATGCCGATCACCGATGATCAGCGCCCGATTTTTCCTGAATCGATCCTTCTTCCGCTGTTCACCGTCGGCCGACCCCTCTCTATTGTCCCGTGTTCTGCTCTCTTCCCGGTCCCGTGCACCGACGATTTTTCTGCTTTCGCAGAGCTCTGTCGGGTCTGCTTTTCGCCGCTTGGGAACGCTGGTTTCTAGCGTGACTAGAGACCGGATTGTTTGAACCATTAATTAGAAACATCATCGCTACTCGGTGAGAAGATATGAAACATTTACGGGGAAGGTGTTTCTTAATTGAATAT
This sequence comes from Tetragonula carbonaria, assembly GCA_032399595.1. Taxonomy (NCBI): domain Eukaryota; kingdom Metazoa; phylum Arthropoda; class Insecta; order Hymenoptera; family Apidae; genus Tetragonula; species Tetragonula carbonaria. The sequence continues at coordinate 8,303,922 of JAUCRC010000011.1, forward strand.
CTTGATGGTTCATTCGGAGCGGAGCTCCGTTTGTGTGAACTCTCGAGCGACTAGTTTGTGCAATTGTGAAGTTCATGCAATAATAACAAGAACTCGTTCGTAATAGGAATTCAGGAAGCAAGAGTTGATTAACATTTAGTTCGAATGAATAGAATTTCACGTAAACGAATATTCTGATCGTTAAGATCGTTACCTATAGTTATTACATTTCCTAGTTATACTAGTAGACCTTCTATTCTGGCAGCATAACATTTGTACGCGCATCAAAGTACTCGGGAAATAAAAGTTCGAACAAAAACATTTCTGTGTAAAATGGATTGCGTATATAAACAGAGTTCTACCGTAACTAGACTTCGCACACTTCTTTTGCATTCAGTGTCCCCTAAATCATACCGCATAGTACTCGCACAAGCATCTCGTAGTAAAATATTGGAATAAACTATTCCAACTACATACACACACATAAAAAAAAAAGGAAAAAGAAAACAGTTACACGAACAACCCCCGTTCTCGTATCCCTTTAGAAAGATACTCGTAGCCCATGCGAGCCACGAAAAATCCTAGCCGTCCAATGATCGAACGGTCGATGGCGACGTCGTTAAGCGTCGTTAAATTCGCAACACCACGCGTTCCCATAGCCTGTCTTTCTCCCCATGATTCCCCACGATGCAACGATGCTCGAAACAGAGAGAAAGAGAAAGAGAGAGAGAGAGAGAGAGAGATTCAGATTTCTCTCTGCGCGTTGTCCCAACCAACGTCGCAACAAACCGGCGAACGTATAGTATCCATTGCATCCCCCACGCGAGATTTGCACGGCTTTCATTGGCTCGGTTAAGTTTGATTAATCTATCTGAGCGTGCCATTGTTCGAAGTATCGCGGGCCACCCTATTGGTCGGCTGCGGAGGATCCAGTACACGGGTTCCACGGGGAACTGCACCGCCATTAAGGGGGAAGCAGCCATGGTGCCCCGGCGTTGAACTGGTTTTGTGTGTTTTTCGTTCTGGCCGTTTTATGCCCGCTTCCACGTCTGCTTAAGCCGACGATGATTTGTGCTCTGCCTCCTTCCCCTTTTTCCCTCTCACGAGGGGACACGCCGCTTCGTAACGCTCGTGCACGATCTCTCGACTTCGCGCGACACTGTCGTCGATGTTGAACAATGGATGAAAACACGTTATGAGACGAAAAAGAAAGAAAGAAAGAAAAAAAAAAGAAATAAAATGTAGTTAAGAACCGATATTGGAAGTTGAAGTAAAAATTGGAACAAAGTTAGGCGAAATTATTAATTTGATCGGTCTATTGTCTGATCAATTTTACGCTGTACTACTTACTATTTATTTCTTTTTGCTCGGACACGAGAGTGTAACGAAATGAATATTAGGTTTTTGGAGTACTCTATACTCCTGCGTTGTTTTACATTTGTTATGGTTTTTTCTCATTTATAACACGTGTTAATGTTGTTAATATCTTTATGTGTGCGATTTTGTGTTTTAAGGAATTAAAATCAATCTTGAATATACTATATTAATTTTTGAAGTGCACACCTTTATTTAAAGAATTAGTGGATCGTTATTTTTAAATTAATACGGCCGTAAATATGTAGATGTGTCCTTTATAATCCAAGAAATAAATTGAATGACGCGATTTATCTGTGTGTTACTTGTATTACTGAAATTTTTGTAGTATCAACTAAAAAACAGAGTTGTAGGAAATCCTAATTTCTTTTTAAATTAAAAATTTGTTTCGTATCATTAATTCAATATTCTACGTTAGAATTTCTTTCAGTTTTAATATCGAATGAATCAAAATCGGAAGTAAATTATTATATAATATAATCTTCTATATGCGCATATTTTAACGTTCTTTACCTATAAATAGACAAACTCGCCACTTGTACGATGATCGAACTCAGTTAGTTCTTAAAATAGGCAAATTATGCAAATGCAGATATGTTCATGAAACATAATCATAAGCTGAAACATAATCAGCTTGATTATTATACGTGTATTATGTATGTATATTACGTATGTATTACTTACTTGAATTCGCGTTATATGTTTTTTTATTCCATTTTATCTTACGTGGTGGAATTATATTGCACAATCCTGTAGCATTAAATGAGGTAGCATAAATTTTTGAGTCGTGCAGTAATTGTTCTTCTTCGTATAATAAAGATTTAGAGCAAGTTTATTTCTTCACACGTACAATAATTAAGAATCATAGTAATTTCCACTAACTATCAACAATTTATTATTGAATAATTTATTATTGAATTTTTCTGTTATTGAGTATCGTATAGATTGAATTAAATTTATAAACTTATCAAGCTAAATTAATAGACTATAACAAGTTAAATCTGTAAAATTTCGTTAATATTAGAGGAGAAAACTATATTGCGACAATATGGAGCGGAATATCGTAGAATAATATAATACTTACGATTCTCCGCGATCGCACACGTAGAGGATCGGTGACGACGCCGCCCCTAGTTTTCCCTCGTGAGGGTGCGGCTTAAACCTGGGAGGTCGTCACACCTATCAGCTTTGCCGTTACCGATACATCTGTCCCGGTTACTGCGACGAAAAACTCACTGCAGAGGAATAAGCAACGCTTCTTATGAAAATTACCGTCTTTCTTGGAAATCGTCCTGGAAAAAGAAAAAAGAAATAAACTACTGTTAGAACGAATATCGAACGATTTATCGCAAAAAGTTGAAACATCCGTCAAACCAACAATTTTCCAGCGAATATATTAATTGAATTATTAATTTCGTAGGAAATGATCGATTATTGCGTTAGAAATTGAACGATCCCATAATATTCGTGCACCTGTACAACTATAATAAAGAAATATCCAGATACATAAATCATCGCAACTCTCTCGAATAATAAACTAAATAAAAAATTAAACAAACTAAATGACAATCGGCCGAAATTACTTCGCCGAAGGAGAACAATTCGATTGGAAACGGTTTTCTTGTTAACAATCAATTTGGTTAATATATATGAAAATATATCGTTAACAAACCAACAATCATTTACGAACACGTTTACTAATTTTCGAGCTTTCTCAGACCCCACATATCGCTTTTCATTCGAATCGTGATTCGCCATTGAATGGTCCCCGCCCCTACACTCCATCCCCTTTCAATGTTCCATGGGGTTGCTCAGCCGACGCGGCGGCCTCTTTGTACCTCTCCGTTCTCACCCCCATTGGCAATCGTGTTCGACATTCTGTTGGCCAATCTGTTGCTCGAGAATTCGTCGGTATCGTGGCTATATAATGCGGTAGGTCAGGGGGGTAGGCTCGTTTTAAATCGACCGTGAGAATTCAAAAATGGAAATTTCCAGCTACCACACGCGCTGTGATTTGCGACGCGAACGCCAAGTAGATTTCTACGAAGTTTTTATAAATACTACCAAAGAATCTTAGCAAAAATCTATCAGAAAGCTAGTAGAAGACTCTGAGAGTTTTCAGTACCGAGAAGTCTATCTCCTTTTTATTCTCATTCTCCGACTCTATTAATTCGTTACGTTACAATCTAATGATATTCTTCAAGAGACCACGGATTTTCATGTAAATTTCTATTTTTTCATTCGTTTTTGCATCCCCAAGTTTTCCACAAGTCCACAGTCTATTTATTCCTCTCTGTTTTAACGCTCTTTCGTGATCTGATGGAAAATTAAGGCTCGCGAAACGTCCTACTCTCCTTTAATAGTTCTTCTATTAAGGATTCGTTTGGCACCGCGTGGGCGCGGCCATTAAATTACATTAAAATATGTAATATCCCGATTCGGTCGCGCAGACCGGCACGCTGATCAACTCCTGGAGTTGGCAGAGACACTGGCTTTCGGCAACGCGGAGATTTCTCTCGGCGGAAGAGGAGAGCCGACAATCGGACGTTCGGCGACAACGAGCAATCAGCCTGCCGTATATCTGTTGCTGCTGTCGCCACGCATTTGTGGCCCATTGTGCCGTCGAAGTAGGTGGTCGGCCTTCCTGCTTTTTCCCTCCTTCGTACAAAGGTATCGCACAAAGTATCCGGAACTATCCTCCACGTTTTTTTTTTTTCTTACTTTTGACCTGCAACGACACGCTTGTACACGTACTAATTTTTATCGATGCTTTTCATCCTTCGGATTTTCTTTTTTCTTTTTTTTTTTTTTTTTTTTTTTTTTTTTTTTTTTTTTTTTTTTTTTTTTTTTTTTTTTGGTGACTATTTCTTTCTATCTCTGCGGTGGAAAAGTAGCGTGTTCCTTTTGTAGCTTACGTTGGCCTCGATGAAAATTAAATTTGTGTCATTGCTATAGTTTTCTTGATCAGTTCGTTTTTTTACGTTGCTCGATACCTACTGCTCGAGTTTCTTTGAAAATTTAATACTTAATTTTAATATTTAATTTTCGTTTCTCGAGACTTAACTTTCAACACGAAACGTATCATTACAAACGATAGTAATTTTAGAGTATTTACTTTTCATCAACAAAGATGATTTATATACTTACAAACTTGTCGTTCTAGAAATATACATGGTATATTTCTCTGTTGCAATTAGTCAAGAAGATTAATAAAGAGAATCACCGTGACTCCGTGTGCTCCTTTAAAATGTTTGTTTATTTCGCAACAAAGTGAACTATACATCGGAAAATTATAATTAACGAATTACAAGAGTATCGTGTGCATCGAATGGTATCGTTCTTGCACAGAGCAATTTCAGTTCAGCTGACCAATTAAACAGACATTGTAACTTCCTCTTATTAAATACATACGAATACTATGCAAATAGCAAGTCAATTCTTACCAAACCCTTCGACGATCGCTCTAATTTGCAAGAGAAGACAGGCTGTTGCAAGGCATTTGATTACAAACGAGGCACTTTATTCATGGCTTGAGTAGTTGTTAAATATCATAAATTGTTGAAACTGTTTAGAAATTTCGTAAAATTTTATATCTTACTGTGCAGGTGGCGAAAGAGCAGGTGTGGTTTGTTCAAATTTACATCTACGTTTATTCGGAACTCTTATTAAATGACGAAAACACTAAAAATTTGAATTTGGAAAATTCAAAATTTGAATTTGGAAAAACACTAAATGTACCGCCGATTAAATGGTAAATGCAGTGATGAACTCTTTCCGACGCCGAGCGACCTGAAAATCATGCGTGCGTCGATATGTGTATACTTTATTTCGTTAATATTTTGTTAACTTACTTTATTTCATTGACATTGTGTCATTGTGACATGTATCTCTACGTCAACGATTTACAAGGATTATCAGTTCGTAGATTTCACGTTAAGGAAAGGAAACCAGAATGAATGACGACTGTTTCTTTCGTGAAAAAGGTTGGAAATTCTGGAAGGTCTGGAAATGAATTTTATTTAATTTTATTTCAATTATAATCTTAATTTCCTAATGTTCTGTTCTTGGTCTTTGATTACATTTAAATTTCTTCGAGGATTTATTTAGTATCATGGATCGATGGATCTCCCTGAAACAGTGAGGAATGAAGAGCGAATTGAACTGCAGAGGATAATGGATATTACGTGCACCTTACCAATAAACTTTACGACTTCTTAACAACTTGTTTATTAAACAACTACGTACGTTCTAATATTCTCTCGCAGAAAACAATGTTAAGGCACACGATTGTTAGTACATCTTACGTTACGCTTGTTATCTTTAAATATTTAAATATTATTTTAAAACACATTTCGCGAGAATGTGATTTCAATTGCGTTTTCTTTCTAACAATGAAAACAGCTGCAAGGGCTATCCTCTGTGTCGCGTGTAATATCGATAAATATGTACATCTTGTCGTTTGACAAGTCTTTAACTCAGCTTCGACATTAAAATCTCTAGAAACAAACAAAAAAAGGCGACAAAAACCGGCAATAGCATTATACTTATATATACATGATGATATATACATCGCGTATCGTGGTTCAGGGTCAGAATTGCAATTTGATCCCCCCGGGTGGAGCGACGAATTTAATATTTATATATCACTCTGTGTTAAAAGTAGCCTTTCTGGTCTGACACTTCCCTGCAAAGAGGAAGAATTCTTACGATTCCACAGAAAATGGTCAGTCAACTCAACGCACATTTTTAAAGCTCATTAATCTCTTACAGCGTTGAACCGACAAAAGACGAGAGTCTTCGTCCCCGAAACTCCTCTCCTCAAACAGATAAATTTCTACAATTTTACAAATTTTACAAATTCTCTCTCTTCCAAGCAACTTCTCTTTGTGCTCAAATGGAATTAAATTTCAAGTTTCTTTCTCTCCGCCATTTTGCCCGTTCACCAGGGTTCAGTGAACTCTGCCGCAGACCTGCGATTCGATTCCCCCCAAATAGGGGTAGCCGCTCTTCGCCTCGCTGGGGCTGTGAGGCGTCACGTGGTGGTTTATCCCCGCCGGAACCCCCGAGGACGCGCCCTGGACCATGCACGCGCTCATGTTCGAGGCTGTGGGGCTGACGCTGCCGCTCAGGCTGCCCAGGTTCAAGTTGCTGGAAGTCAGATTCGAAGCCAGATTGCTGCTGCCGTAGTGAGAGGCGTTGAACAACCTGTGACAAAGAAAAAAAAAGAAAAAATGAAGACGATGGTTTTTGCTGTGGCTGTTTCCGCCGAGTGTTCGTTCAAGGACGAGGAGAGGCACGGAGTTGTAATCGTCTTGTAATCACGGTCCTCCGACTTCTGTTACATCAGAGATACAGAAGAAATTTATGCGTAACCGGGCGTGAGCGCTGCTGAAGTTGCTTCGTTGAGAAATCGTTTGCGTTAGGTACACGTACTTCTCACTATAGATTAAAGACGAACGAAAATACGGCGGCGTAGAAAGAAGTGAAATGTCAAAAGCACAGTAATTTCTTAGACAATTATATACAGTGTAGATAGTGTAAAATAATTCAATCTCTATTGAGTCTTGCAGATTTTTTTTCGATTTCTATTGAGTTGCTGATAATCTGTTTCCCGCGAGACTGATTAACTATGTTTCTTGCTATACAATCTTAAAAAAATTTTTTGCCCAATATCGTCGCTATTGCCAATCTACATCTACAGATTCAAATAACTTCATTATTAATAATATCTACATGTTTTGTCTGCAGACGAAAAGATATAAAATTTCTCCACATCTCCTAATTAAAAATCTGACACAACTGAACAAACAACGACAAAAAGTGAACACGAAAAAGTTTCTCATCAAGATTGGATTGACCAAAAGGTAATTGCGTTTTTTTTCTCTAACAGATGGACATATATGTATATCTTAAAATGTAACTAACTTCATCTTAAATCGTGAATTCGTTATGTAGTATGATACCGAATTGTTGAAGCTTCTTTCACGAAAGGAAAATGCACGATTTCAAAAAATAGAAGATCAAAAAGGGACATTTTCGTCGTATTTTGCTGTACTACTTTCCGCTGTGCAAGTATATAAAAAATTATCTGACAAATTGCAGCAGCGTCAGAATTGGTTTGCTAAATTATTTACTACTAACGAGAATTTTCGCTAAATTTCTCCGTCAACGTTCTTAAAATTTCTTTTTATCAAAAAAAGATAAAAACTTTCCTGAACGCGGAATCGCACAGTTGCTTGAAAGATGGCGAAAGGTAATGAAACAAGATGCTCGATGTACCGAATGTTCGATGCACTGAAAAGATTTTCTCGCGAAAAATTCACCTTTCATTTGCACGAGAGATTAAAAAACGCGGTTACTTTCTGGCCAGCCTAATGCGCATTAACAGTATCCGCGTATTAAAACTTTCAGCATTCCAATCGGAACCCTCAGTATCGAAATTCTTTCGCAACATCTGCCAATTATCGCACGTTCTGATTAAAAAAGAAACCTCTTCACCGTACGGAGCGATCGGTGGCGTATTAAAACGAATCGTTCGCGAGGCGGATCTCGCGAGCACCGCGGATTTTACACCGAATGTAAAGCAGAGGTCGACGACCATCGCCACCGTATCGAGGATGTTAAAATGAAAAAAGAAAAAGAAAACAGAAAAAGGCAGCAGGGCAGTTTCGCGTTGCGCATAACCTGTAGATGCAGAATTCTCTTTTGGTTTTCTCGCGAGTCTCAAAGTAACCGCCGCGTCTCTCTCTCTTTCTCTTTCGTTTCGTAGTGCAATCAAAGCTCGCTGGGGCTCGTTTGCAAACCGATACCGGCAACGCGGCGAGAGAGCTTCACGCTCGCACACGCACGAGTACGAATCGTTTAGGGCGTGTCGAGGCTGCCAACAACCGATTTCAAAACGGAGTAGCGGCCCTTTTGACCGTTTCGGCACAGCAGCACACGGTTAAGGACCCTAAAGCGTGCCGATGCTCCGACCATTTAATTCCTCTCTCTCTCTCTCTCTCTTTTTCTTTTTCTCTCGCACACGCTTTCGTTTTCTCTTCTTCTTCGTTTCTCGCTTTTCTCTCTGTTCCTCGCGTCTTCTTCGTTCTCGGTCCAGGTCGTCCCTTAATTCCTTCCACGAAACGGCGCAGCGGAAGCTCCACGATTTATCGACTGTCCCCGCGTGCCCGCGCTCTACGAATCTATTTCCCCCTAGCGAACCGCGGCTACAAATCACATTTAGCTCTATGGAAGTGTTAATGAATTCCAGCGAGGTTTGGCCGGAGCGAGTAATTTATAATCGACACGCTTGCTGAAATTAAGGGACGTCGGGGCGAAAGCGTATTCGTACCTCAGCTTCGGATCTCCGGAGCGATTCCGATTCGGAATCGTTGTCAAATTCTTTCACAGCGAGATTTTACTCGACGTAAAAACGAATTTATCTAGAGGTTTGATCAGAGACTGCGAAGATCGGCCGATTCCTTCACGATGACGAGAAAGATGTAATTCGGATCAATTACAAGAAATATTCAATCGTCTGAGTAACTTGCGTGTAATTTTTGTTTGCCAATGTTGCGAAACAAGCAACACGTGTTCGTGCAACGAGATCAAGGATACACAAAAGATAGAATGTGATCACGAATGTGATCTCCTTTGAAATTTCTTGGTCGTTACTTCGAATTATTAACCCGATCGTCCTACTTAAAAAAAAAATTTCATCAAACCAACCAGAACTACGTGCTATCGTCTCTCCTCGTTTAAACTTCGTGTAAATACCTAATAACGAAAAGCAAAAACTCCGGTCACTTGTCCGACGTTGCAACCTCTCCGTTTCCATTAAAAAAAAAAAAAAAGAAAACGACATCGACGATCATCGATGCGCGTATAAACGCAAATGGAACCCATAAAAAACGGTTTGCGGCTTGAGAGCGGCGCGCCGCGAAATTCGAACGACCGTCCGATATCTGGCCGATCGCGAGAGATCGAGTAAGTCGGTGGTGGCAGGTAATCTCTTGCCCTTGGCAAGAAACTTTTCGTTTCTCGCGAGGTTTCGGCCGATATGAAACGAATGAGAAATGCTCACGACGGCGTTTGTCGCTGTCGGTCGACGTGGCAGTGGAGGTCGAGGCGCTTCCGGGGTGAAGGAGAGAGAAAGAGACACCAGAAGAGAGGCCCCGCCGGTTAAAGCTGGATCATCGGCGAAGATCAAGACCCGCGTTGGATTATTAGCCGGTAGCGTTTCATTACGGGGGCCGTGGAAGCAACATAATTGAGGACCACACAGAAAATGTGTCGGTGGGGTCCCGTCTGCTTCGCCGTGCCGAGCCAACTCTCTCTCTCTCTCTCTCTCTCTCTCTTTCTGCTTCTTTTCGCCCTTCTCTGTCCCTCCTCGAGGAGTCTTTCGTCTCGCTTGTTCCTTCTTGTCCTCTTTCTTTTCCCCCCCATTCTTCTCTTTGACGATCGTTTCTACGGTTTGCACTTTCGACAGTTCGAATCGATTTCTTGCGATCTTTTTTCTTTGGTTCTTTTTTTTGGGGGGGGGGGAGATTTTTTCGTTTCTGACGCATGATAAATTGTTAGCTTGAAGGTTTTGGGATCGATTGTTGGATTTATAACTTGCAGAGGTAAATAAAAGCGAGCTATTCTTGCTTGTTATCGTCCTTTCTGCATTTTTTTCTTTTTTTACGAAGTTCAAAGTTTTTACACGTATAGAATGATAAATTTGCGTATAAATTCAAACGTTTTTACATCCAATAAATTTTTGTAATTTTCAAGTTCTTCTTGTAATTTTTCGATAGACGAAACGAATCTTCTATAAAAATCAGCACTTCGATTGTTTCGCTGCTCTTTGACAAAATTTTCGTTTCCCGCTATTGAAAATGAATGAAATGAAAAAATTTTAAAACTGAATTTAGGCAAAAAATTGTCTTACCTATTAAACCATTATCGTACGTATACTCTTTATAAGCTGAAAATTTCCCTTTTCCCATGATTCGTATAAATATTCACATGACACCTATTCAATAACCAAAGTGAACCTCGCAGAAAATTTCACTCTTTCCCTTCTCTCACTTCCCGCTCCCAGATTCCACATTCAATTTCTCTTTGCAGTTCGCTTGTTCATCGTTTCGTCCATCTTTCTTCCGGAAACTTTCGTCGTTTGCGGTCTGCGTCGCAGCGAATTGGCCTCCGCACTCGGTGTGTAACAGCACGCTGCAGCAGGCGGGCATTTCGCCAACCTGTTATTACGCCACAATGGCTGAATTAATTGTTCGAAACACCCTGCGAGAGAAGGGTGGCTGCCTTCTCTCTCTCTCTCTCTCTCTCTCCCTCTCTGGATCGACTATCTGCCGGATTTCTTTCCTTTTTTCTACCAAAGCTTGCTCGCTTTAAACGCCCGGGATAATGTATCTCTATCCCGACAACGTGCACTTTGCTTCGACGATGGACCTCGTGGGGGGTCCTTCGACCTTTCGAGCCTCAAAGTATCAACATTTTTGCGACTCACGCTGCACAGCATCGTATTTCAATAATTTCCTGGCAGTTGTTTAGAAAAACACGGAACACCACCCTCGGTTTCGATCATTTTTCTAACCTTTGAATTTCACGAAACGTTACGCTACACAGTTTTGCAGCAAGTAGACACAGCTATGCAGCATGTATTTTTGATATAATAAAACACGTCGTCAGAATTACGAATAATAACGTTTTCTCTTGAGCAGACAGTAAACTGCTTTCTAACTTTAATTATAGAATAATGCATTCAATGCACTATCTTTTTGAAAATTTCTAGTTTCGAATGCAGTTGCAACAAGTTGGAAATTCAACGCAGATAAAGAAGGTAAGGCCATGATATGAAATTGAATTTGTATGAACTTCACGTACAATTGAAAGGGAAATTTAAATTTCTTGCTGTTAATTATCTTCTATCTATTATAGTTACTAATATCGGTGTCAATTCGGAACAAATTAAATAAGTTCAAACAACCAGAGTCACGATCACGAGGATATCAGCTGGAGCTCGCTGTCCAAAAGAAAACGCTACGGATGAGTGTTTACAAAAAATGAAGCCACTCCTGATTTACAATATTTTGATATCTTTTCATGAAATTTTTTTTTAACAACGAAGAACAAATTTGTCCCTGCTATTGGTAAAAGTCTCTGACAAGTGATATAATTCTCACCCATAATTCTCCGCGGTTGGTCTCGGCCATTGTTGCTGAGCAGCGTAGTAATTCTCGCTATAGTTGTAATGTTGAGAATAACCGGCGGTGGTTGCTGCGGCTGCAGCTACCGATGCCTGGCCATAGCTCTGATAACTCTCGGCGCTGCTACCGTAGTGCTGCGTTTGAAACGACTGCAAGCTCATTGTGTTGAAAGCGTTCAACTGTTGGCTGTTTAATTGCTTGCGAAGCCTGGCTCGTCTGTTACTGAACCACACTTGCACGCGTGCCTCGGTCAGATTCGTTCTGCAACGGAGACACCTCGGGATTAATGACAAACAAACGAGCAAATTTTCTGACAAACCAATGCAAGTTTTTGCAAATTAAGATTTTCGCGAATGACAGATAGAGAAACAGGAAGAGATCATAACTAATGAAAAATTGTATAACGATCCACTTCGAAAGCGTGAAGCCTCTAGTTGGATTCTAAACTTGAGTCTGTTTTCTTCTTTTCGAAAACGATTTTACATCTGTAATTTTGAAGATTAAAGTTTCCATTTCATAATCCTTTGAAACTTGTACGATTTTTTTTTCCATCATTTTATTAAACGTCGAACAACGTTGACAAAAATTCAAGATTGTCATCTAACTCTAATGTTCAAAATTCAACAAAATGGCGGAGGAAAGTCGTACCGCAGGTTTTAAGGTTCGCTTTCCTTGCGAAGAAAAAACTTTAATCTTTAAAATAGTGGATCTAGTCACCAAAAGAAATTTTTTAACGTTCTTACACGCGTCTGAATTTTTAGAATTTTCGAGACAAAAGTATCCTAACTTTCCTACTCGCTGCGCGATTTTTTTCCAAATCATCTTCAAAAAGAAAGCAAAATCGCGATTGTAAAAACTTCACGCTTTAGAATGGAACCGAGCAGATCGTTGTATGACCTTTCTTTAGTTAGAAGTTATCGTTATTGGTACAATTATGCTCTTCGCTGCACAATTTGATAATACGTATCAATTGTTACGTTTCGTAGAAATGTAAACCAACAATGTGAAATTAAATAGTCCACGTACTTTTGAGCCAATTCTTCTCTGGTGTACACGTCGGGATACTGTGTTCGATGGAAAGCTGCCTCAAGTTGTTCAAGCTGTTCGCCGGTGAACGTGGTCCTACTTCTACGCTGTTTCCTCTTCAACGCAATTCCTGGCTCGCTTTCCGTGTCCGAGTCGTCGCCGCTGCTACCTCCTGAAATAAACATGAAGTAAACGCGTTAATCAAGAGAATGGAACTTGAGAAATGAAGAGTGCCGAGTATATTTAAAACTGTCCAAATTGTCGAATCTTTATCCAAATTCTAAAGAAGAACCTTCATAAAAATCCATTCTAATCTACAACACAAACACTTCAATTATTAATTACTTAAAGGATAAAAATTTCATTCGTTTGTGCGTAAAAATCTTCCGCGAAAAATAAATTTTTTAGACTATATATTCTCAAAACAGAATCTTCGTAACAAACACCTCAGTTACACAAGGGATAAAAGTCATTCGTTCGGACGTAAAAATCGCCGAAGAGCAAAGAATCTTTTCTTGAGAAGCGAGGACGATCATTTTTGGAAGATCTCTCGATCATGGTTCGCCGTGTGCACGGTGGAATTAATTACGGATTGACCGGCGGTTCTTCACCGCGTGGCACGCGAGGCACGAGGAATTGAAAATTCCTCGGGACGCGCGGCTTCTTATCGACGAGAGGAATCGACGACGGTGGTTGTTGGCGGAGGAAACGTTGGCGGGGTAGATGTTACGGAGCACGCTTCTTAATAGCGGCAAGAAGGTCTCGCCCAGTCGAGCACGTGCTGCACGTCAGATACCGAAGATAGGAAGCGAGTGGTTCACGCCCACAGTTCACACGCCGGGCTCGGCAACCCGCCATTAAGGCCCCCCTGATTACAGCCGTGCCAGCCGAACCTATACTAAACTAAAACACCGGAGAAATTAGGGTCCGCCGCGAAGAAATTAAGTTCTTTGACATGTCCCGTCCCACCCGAGCTAAACGAAAGCCTGTGTCCAACATATCGTCCACGGGATACTTCCTTTCGTTTTCGAGCGTCTCTGTCGCCTCTCGCGTTGGTACCGGAAACCCTCTTCGTCTCCGTTCTCCGGTCGACGCCGTGATTTCACCGCGACCGCGTGATCCCTCGCGCCTAACGTTCTAACGTTTCGAGACTTCCTTTCGTTCGTTTCGCAGTTCCGTGTTTAAGGTTTCTATAAATTCGCATATATTGGTGGGTCAGTTTTATAAACGCGAGTTCCCGAGCGGGTCTTGTTAATGTTGCGAGAGAAATTTGTTTATCGTAGCCGTGGTTTTGACAATTTTTAAGTACTCTGATCGATGGAAATACGTTTATTTATTTAACGCACGTGTAATTTGTGAGCAAACAACAGCGAAATCAAAGTTTCTCGCGGAGAAACTCGAGGTAACGGGCAAGTTACGTCAAATTTGTTATTAACTTTGTATATATTACACTGTACGTAATTTATCGAAGGAGAAATGTAATAATTAAAGGTAACAACAATGTATGGTAATTTTATATAATAATTCCTTGAAGAAGAATACTGAAATAAATTTCATTTATTTAATGTACTTTCGCACATTAATTCGATAACGTTGTAACATATTCTCTCACTCTCTGGGTGTTCGAATATTAATGAGAGCCGTGATTTCAGTTTCGTTCGCGTTTGTGTGAAACCTGTTTTGCGTTTTGTTCTCCCTTTTCGGACTCGGACTCGGCAATTTATGCGCCGATTCCTGAATTAAGTCGATCGATCGGCGGGAACGAACGTCTAAATCAATAGCACCTGTGCGAACGTCAGCTCTCGGATTCACGAAGTTGAACGCCGTGAAGTGCACGGCGGTTTCTTCGAGATTAAAGACCACGCCGCAGCCGTAAATCCTCGCGACGGTTTCAGCAGAACGTCTAACCACTTCTCGAATCCTTCGCGCTTTCCACACGGCCGGTCAACGGTTATATCGCGGTTATATCGCGGTTTGTTTCAACAAATAACAGAGAATGTCTTGATTCTCTGCCGCAATGCTTCGTTAATGCTGCTTGAACTGTACGTGACTGTTTTTTTTTTTTTTTTTTTTTTTATACTGTTTAATGTCACGATTAATATTTTTCGTAACGAAAATCAAAGCTACGCTGGTTGCCAATTTTTTTCGCAATGTACGATTACTTTTATAATTTTTATATCGTGGAACATATTATTATTTAAAAAATTTTTTTTTCAATAGGAAAAAATACTTCCAATTTGAACAGCTCCAGCTTTAAACCTTACTGGAGTCTCAATTTTTAATTTAGTTTAATATAGTTGGAGTGTATTTGTTTAATTTATTTCGAATTGATAAATAATTCTTTCTTTGTAAGATTAAAAATGCAATGAAAGATTATATAAAGTAAATTTTCAAATAACGATAGAAATCGTATCAACGCGTGATCTAATTACTAGTTTAAATTAAAGATCGCCGGGACCATTTCGGGAATTCTATCGTAACCAACTAGTCCAAATTCGATTTATTATAAAACATTATATACACGTTTCATAATTTTGTAAACTCTAAACCCTGAACGAAATTCTAAGAAATATCATTTTCTCTTATCGTTATTCACAATTCTTTGAGATTACTAAGAGTGTTTAATACCGAGCAAATTAAGAATGCATTCATCTTTAAACTTTTATGTTATCCTCTTCGAACCTCCAAACTAATTATCTAATTACCGAGCGTAAGATTATCTATTAGAACTAAATACTCGAACGTATTTCCTTGTCCGAACGAAACGACATCGTTAACGCTACCGACGATCGAAGTGTCAAATTTGTAGCAGAGAAACGAGAATGAAAGGAACAGGAAAAAAATTTACAATACAATAAGCTTCCGTTTACATATTTTGAAATTTCCATGAAAAATTAAACGATTCTAAATGGATCATTTTGACCATTTCGGTAGTTCTAGTGTTGAATAACAGGGGGACATGGGGCATCCGGTCGACGATCCGCAGTTGGACAGTGAACCGCAAAGGGTTAATCGTCGAAAAGCATGTAAACAATTACTGGCGAGGGAGAGGCAGACAGTTATTATCGTTATCTCTGTCAGGTACCACTTTAGATCAGCGGAACGTCTAAATCAATAGAGCGAGGCCTGGTTGTTCCTCGACGAAAAACGGCAGGCTGGGGCATTGGTGTTGGCGGTTTGTAAGATTAAAGGCAGCCGGATACGGAGCACGAGAGACCACACGCCGCGCGTGTACGCGTTCTACCTTTTCCTCTTCGTATCCTCTCCTTCTCTGCCCCGACACTCGCCAGAGTGTCTTCTGCCTTTTCCACTTTTTCTAGCCGATAGTTTTTCCCCCCTCATCGCACTGCTAAGTGCTCGTTTAATTTCTTCTTCCTTTTTTTTTTTTTTTTTTTTTTTAACGAGGAGGAACGTGATTTCAAAGGAGTTAAGTTGAAGCCCTGGATCAAATCATTTGAACATATAGTGCACGATTACGATTGGTAAGTAAAATTATTTGTAGTGTGACAAATTTAGAATTTTCGAAAATTTTGCCTGGATTACGATTTAATTCAATCCTCTGAGCACTAAATGCACGTACAAATGCGCTGGTCATAGTCTATGAGTGCCACGTTTTAGTTTAGTGCCAAGTTTTTTATTAGCGCAATATTTTTTACTATAGTTTCGTTTAATACCGTAGATTGTTGTGTACCTGACAGTAAAACTACCAAAGTGGTAAAAATGATTAGTTCATAATTTTTGTTAGATACTTTACAGATGTAAAACAGCGTACTTTTGGAGATTTAAATGTTCTTTCATAAAAGCTTCTGAATTCCATTGTATTACAAAGTTTTTCGACAACTTTACTCTTTAATGTCTCTGATGAAATTTGGTAGTTCCAATGGCAATTTTGATGTAAGGACTTTAAATTTGTTGTCAATTATCTTCGAAGGAAATTCAGTTGTTAAAGAAAAGTAGAGAATTTGTCATTTTTGTGGCATTAGGAAGAAATTTTACTTGCTGAGAATTATTATTACTATCATTAAGAGAATGTTTTGAAAATTTATTACATTACAAATATTTTTTATCGCAGCCATTTTCAATTGATACGAAAAAGTATTAAAATCATAACTCACGCCTCCCATCTTTTTCTTTCTATACAATTCGCCGAAAAACCTATAACAGCAATTGAATCTTTCAAAAGACTTCGTTCCTCGTGTACCTATATCGTGTCAAAGGATGAAAAGATCCATAAAGATCTTAAATCCAATGGGGAACGTATTCAAAGAGATTCTTTATCCTAACTGACGTTACGTCGGCTACGCGTCAAGATAGCGATGGAAACGATACTTCAGCCTTTTATTTTAATTTTATTTCGTATCATCAGCCATAACGGTCAATTAATTGCTTTTTATGCCTCGTAATATCGAAGCGCATCGATGTAATGCACGGGTATAATCGAATTCTAACAGATTCGATATCTATCGAAATTTTTACTTTAAAAGTTGAGAAAAGGAACGTAAAATTGCTGTAATTTTTTAATTATCAACTTTTCTCTTTCGTTATAATATCCTTCATAATAAAAATTTATTAAAAACATGGACTTCAATAAAAGACCATTTTGTCAAAGGATATTTAATGCTACATATTATTGTATAAATTTATCGAGGATGCAAGCAGTTTATGGTAATTGAAGCTCGAACAATAGGACGACCTCACCAATTTTCTCTACTGATTGTTTTTTATCACATCATTTTGACAACGAAACACGTCTAAAAACCTTCTTTTAAAAACCTGCCCATTTTTACAATAAAACACGCACGAAAATGCGCCGATGGAAATTATTTTGAAAAAAAAGAAGAACACGGTATTAATATTTGAGAAACTTCGTAAAAATCTTACGTAACGCGTTTGACCATTAGCCGAGCTCGCGTAACACCCTGAAAACATTTCCCAAGAAGAAAAACCGTTCAACCGTCTCTCTACACTGTAAAACGAGAAGAATCGATTTACGTGATTAAAGTACACGCGCGGAGATTATTATTGAGAAGGAGATTATTATACGAGAAGGAAGCGCGATCGTAGCTCGCCGATAGAACCCCGGGTGCCATTTCCCTCCGCGGGGAAATACGACCGTGGGAATACAAACTTGACTAAACCATGCAACATTTCACTTAGAAAACGCCTCGAAACGCATTCCAGCAGATTCTCGGCGCTGGACGATGCAACGTAATTTCACCGGGGGACGAAATGAAGATTTGTTCGCGGCGCGATGCATACCGATCAACAGGTAGGCCACAACCGCGCCGCGCTCTTACATCGGCAATTCCCCCGGCGTACATCTAATCAAAACTAAATCTTCCCGACAAGGTAATAAACTCGACGCATCTACGCACCACGGGACGCCTAATATTTCTTCGCGAGCTTCACTTGCCGCCAATAAATAGAAAAAAAAAAAAAGAAGAAGAAGAAGAAGAAGAAAGAAAGAATGGAACTGCCTTTACGTTCGCCGGCCGGATCCGTGTTCCCGTTAATCTCTTTCTGCCCTCGAAACTACATATTCGGTACTCCGAGCTGGCAAAAGCCGGACTCGTTTCGAGAAATCTTGCCGATCTCGTTGGAGAGAACGCGTTGGTGATTCTCACAATTTCGTATCTCTTCATTTATTTGTTTCAATTAATCTTTCTTTGCAATTCTTTCTCTTATTTCTCTTCTATTTCACATCCCTGCCCGTCTCTGTTTGTATATTCTGAACTTTCAATTTGATTGGATTTGTTCAAAAAAGAGTTTCACCGACTTTGTCAATGTTTTTCCTTTTTCCTGAAGTTCGTTGAATTACGATGATCTTTCCTTTCATTTTCGTTCGTTCTTTTACTTAGCTTCGTACAGGAAACTGTTTGCGGCTGAAGAGTTGAAAGAGAAATCTTCGTACTCTCGCAATTGCGTAACGCAATGTAATTCGTTACTGAAGAGAAGTTTGCAGTTATCGGAACGAAAAAAGGAATCGCTTGTTTTATCCGATATGAAATACCATTTATTACGGTTACGATTGCCGCGATACTCAATTAATGCAGCCACATGTTGTAATTACGTTCATCACCCGATTATCTCAAGCTTTTCTTCCTTTTATTATCCTAATGATTTATTCGCGGTGTTAAAACAAGGACAAGTATCGCTTTTGAATTTCTCCACCGATTTCCAACTGATTGGTGAAAAAAAGTTAAAATAAAAGAAGTTAGAATAAATTTAATCTCTAAACAGATTAAAGTACACACTGAATATTATACTTTATATGCTTCTAATTTTTGTTCATTTCCTTTCTTGCACTGTTTTATACTTTTCAGTGGAAGCGTTCCTCAAAATCGCAGACTACGTGACGATAATTGTAGAAAAGGGAATCAACTCACCGAGTATTCCATCGATGGAATGATTCCTTCGAGGATCGTCCCCAGGACGAGTCTGATTCGCAGGGCCACGAAGAAGTCTCGAGATGCTGGAAACTGAGGGCGCAGACGCTTTGTCACAGATACCATCCTGCTGGCAAAACCATGTCGGACTAGTTAGTATACTAGTAGAAATCAATGCAATTATGCATATTATGCTATAAATATTCCATATGAATCATAAATAATTCACAAATATTTGACAAACTAAAATTATCATATAATTATATTATACGTGTCAGTAATCAGATTATTATATAATTATGTTAATAAGACTGTCACTAAGATCATGTTACAATTTATAACATCATAAATAATTGATTCTCTTTCTTTATCTACTATCAGATAGTTATCAAGAGTTGAAAATCATTTACTCAAATGATTGATGTACTATAAAGACATTATCAACAGACCTTTATCAATTTCTCGCGGATTTCCCAGCTGAATATTCCTGGATTCTGTCTCTTCATGTCTTCGATCCTCGCTTCGACTTCCGGCGTCGCGACACGCGGCTTGCTACCACCGATCACACCCGGCCTTATCGATCCTGTCTCTTGATAACGATTCAAGATCTTCGACACGCAGCCGTGAGAAACTCTCAACTGTCTGGAGATGACGCACGGTCTGACACCAGCTGCCGCCATTTCTACGATTTTTAGCCGAATATGGTTCGGCAGTGGCCGGCCATTGATAAAGACACCACCGAGTTGATTCACACGACCTTGCCCTGAGAAAAAGGAAGAACGATGCTGTACAAAATTGCATAACAACATAATAAATAATAAATATATATTAATAACGTTCATCTTATAAAAGTTCGAGTTATCCTTGTTTCAACTAGAAATCTGACGATCGAAGCACAAAATTTCCAAGATCCGCAGATGTCAAAGTGAAACAGAGAAACTTTATAACACGCAAGCTTTTATTTATACATCCTTCAGGAAAAATCATTTAAATCTCTAAAGAGAAAAAGAGAAGAATATAGATTGTTTCACATCCAAAATATCGAACAAAAATTATAAACTGATCATTTTGTTGAACATCTTACGCCAGTTTCAAGAAAAAAGCTCGATGCAAGATAGTTCAAATCAATCCCAAAGGAGAACTCAATACAATGTCCACTATATTTTTCAATAGCACAAAATTAGATCAGAATGTTGTGTGCTGCGCGAATAATTATTAGCAATTAGAGGCCATCGAAGAAACTAATTACAACTAATTACAACGACGAAGTTAAATAAGAGGATGGAAAAAGTAACTAGAGAATAGCGGCGCAAAAGGAACAAGTTCAAAAGAAGATTCGCATTCAGCAGTAAAATTTAAAACAGGACAACACGAACAAACTCGTTTACATTCTTTCTTACATTTCTTTTAACTTTCTTCGTCATTATCCTCTTGCTTCGACGAATCAATCGTTAGAAATTAATAAGTGATTGCAGCAGATAACTATCACTGTGACATAATTTCTTTTAAGCTTCGAAATATAAGCAACAAGGAATTTTTGATAAAAATAAAAATAAAATGTCGATGTAATAAACCTTCCTTTAAAAATTAAAAGCGAAATCATTGAGAGAAGAGAGAATCATTGAGAATACGTTAATTAGCTCGAATATTTCATTTTATTGCAATGTAGTGGGATATTGGAATATTTTGAAAATTATGAAAAAAAAGTGGAATTTAAAGGTAATTCCTCTTAAAATATTTAATCTCCTCTATTCCATGACAAGCAACATTTTAATATCTTGAATTTATTTCACTTTAATATTCTGAATATTTATTTTAACATCCGGAATATTGGAATATTTTGAAAAGTGTGAAAACAATCCTACTAAAAATCTATATTTTTCTCCAATCTTGTGTATTATTCCACTCTCATAATCTTCACATGTAAAACGAAACATCTTCAATTCTCTGAAACTCCGCGCTCGATTAACATTAAAATTCCGAAAAAGAAAAGTGAAAATTGAACGTCACATGTCATCCCAAATAAAGTATGGAGCCAAATTTATTGAAGCTTCTTCGTCCGCGATTACCGTACGCAGGCATCAGCGCGTGTAAATCATTTAGGTTTCTGTAACACTTAATTAATTTCCATCGCGGCCCCGTCAATTTGTATATTCGTCGTAAATTTACGTTAAAACGAAAAAAAAAAGAGAAAAAGAGGAAACAACTGTCGTTGAATGGAGAGAGTCCGCGGTGTACCACCACGATATGAAGTTTACGACGTGCACGAGTAATTGGATGCGATAAAGAACCATTGTTTCAAACGCGCTGACTCGAAGGGGTGTTCTTGAGAGAGAATTCTTGCAAGTCTTCTACGAGACGATTTCTCAGAGCAATACTAGACGATGCATTGAACTCTATGCTCTCGCATCCGTAAACGCATTGTCGCTGTTCACCTATTGAAAGAACAAAAAACGAAGTGATTTGAAACCAAAAGTCTTTATATCGCACGCACTAACTATAACTAGAAGGATGATTGTACTGTAATATCATATCTATGACTCTTTCAGTGGTGATCGCCGAAAAATGAATCATGAGAAGTTTTACTATACAAAAGGCGTAATTGTGACAGTGAAAAATTGTCGACAATTCACTTATTTTATTTAATTTTTAATTATTTCATTTGTCATTTAATTTAATTCCTGATACAATTTCGTAAAAAAAGATTATATAACACTTGCAAATATGACGTAATCCACTTGATCTCATTTTAAAAACGAGAAATTTTTAATTTGACAGCGAGTTGGTTTTTTCTTTAAAGATGATTTTACATAACCGTGACAGATGGGAAAACTTGAGGATACTTTTAGTACATTAACATTAGTTTAACATGTGATTTTTAATAGCTACGAATGATTTTAAAGAATAAATGAATGAAAAATGAGTTGTAATAATTCTATTCTTTTGCTTTTTATAGATTCATAGATACCGGTCTCTTTGTAAGTAAAAGTTACATTTTGTAAATTTGCCAATCTTTTCTTTTGCATCATCTGCAGATCAATAGTAGTATAGTATCAGATTATTCTTTCTACCCACGACTTTTAAGTAGAATTGTCTGTTCTGGCACAGACCGTACGAAGCAGACGCTGCGTCGTGTTTCCAATTCGAAAGACCGCTTGACAAAGTAATTCGATAATTACGTAATGAGAAACAGAATATACTCGGTTTTAATGTAAGGTAAAGTTACATTCTTATAATGGTAAATTTACCCAAAGCAGTCGAAATAATAAAATAATTTGTAACCTTCTACAAATGTAGAATTATTAGAAACATCTTAGGTCTTTAGAAATTTAAATGTTTGTAAACTATATAAATAAATTTTCTAATGTTCTTTATGACATTTCCGAAAGATATTCACTGAAAGAATAACAAGTATCCTACTACAATATCAGAATAAATGTAATAAGACTAAAGTTCCTTCAGCATCAACAACTTGAAAAAAGAAAAAAAAAAAGAAACCACAGAAGACCTAATTGACATCCCTGTTACAATAAAAAAAAAAAAGCCTACAATTTAAATTCCAAAAAGAAAAAAGAAAGAAAAAACGGACAATCAAGCCACGTATACGAGAGAAAGAGGAAAGGAACGAAGGAGGCTAACGACTCGCTAAAAATTGATAATCATCGTAGTAATGGGCCTGTCGTTACACCAAATCCCTCGTAACACCTGCTACGAAAACTTCTGCTAATTACCACGGCATAATTCAAAAAGATACACCCCACCAGAGCCGCCTGGTCGCTGGTCGGTATCTGGTCGCCGCCAAAGTAGTCCCGTTTCGTCATTCATCAAGTCCGCGAGATTTACATCCCCCTCGATTCCCTCCACCCCCACTCCCCGCTGGCGTGGGATCCCGATGGACCCGTAAGGACATATCCACAAGCGCGTGCAACGCACGCAACGCACACACGGCCGATATCGTCGCGTTACGTACGGCCCTCGGACACCTCTCATGACGTCAGTCAGGCCGCGGGGCCCGACGGGATTACAGGCAAGATCAAAAGGCGCCGACCGCCGCCGCCGACTCGATCTCGCTCGCTCTTTCTCTCTCTTTCTCTTCCTCTCCTTCGTCTTTGGCCGCGCGTTTCTCTTGGTCTTCACGCGCCGGGGTCCAAAACGGGCTCGAAGCGAAAGAACCTGGCCACGGGGTGGGCCCCTTATTCCCTCAGTAGAGCCGGTGAGCACCACTGACCGCGCGACAATACGCGAAATTTTCTGCATAACCGGGACCATCTTCCGTTATACGAAACACGGTCTTATTATACACGGGTGTTGGATGTAGGATTTCATGTGATGAACCCATGAATTGGGTTTCGTGTGATTTAATGTTAATAGAAATTTAGAGATGAAATTTTCTGCATAACCATGGATTCTTCGTTACGAAACACGGCTCCATATTGAATATTGGGTATTGGATGTGGAATGAAAGAGTGGTAAAGGTTAAAAAGCTATAGAGATAAGAAATAAATAAAAGAACAGATTCTGGCAATCATTAAAATTATAAAAAAACTTTTCGGCTTGAATAGAAGCTTCTTCTTTCTAGTTTAAATTTCTTATACTTTTCGAATAGATGAAATTTATTAAAATTTATTAAAATAGATAATATTTATTGAAATTATGAATTTGCCTTTCAGTTGAAAGAAAAACACATGTATACGATCACTAAGACAAAATATGTTAATAAAATAAAGGACTAGTATTCTTATGATTTCGAAGCTTCAATTTTGTAGTAGCAACTACAAAATAATGAATTTCAAAAGTATAATGAATAGTACGTCGGTAATAAAGGGGTCGAGGCTTCAATTTTATAGCAAAACGGCCTTCAACAGTATTGAAAACAAGAATTTGCATTCAAGTTTACTTTGTCGGCGATTCCCAGCGAAATTGTACTATCTGACAAATACCAGCGCCATTGAAACACCGTTGGCCGGAGGGTAAATTTTAATGATGCGAGTTGCGCCGAGCGAATTCAAATCGGGGAAGGCCCTTATATCGCTTCATATCGGCACGATCATGGATATTAGCGTGATCGCCCACAATCAATTACCTGTTATCAATAATTCATGCTGGAAATTATTTTCTCGATCATTTCGTACAGATCGGCCGTCTTTTATCTTTGCTACAGGGTGGTCTTACCTCCGCGACGAAGTACAAAGTTTTCAAGCATGTTAATAAGTGTCGAACATTCTTTTTCTTTTTCTCTTTTCTAAATAAGCGTCCCTCGTTTCTCTTGTTTCTTTTTTTTTATTATCTGTTCTGATTATTATCTAATTCTTTTAATTCGTACTATCAATCATCAATGAACGTCCACTTTGCTTCCATTCTACTGTATATAAACAGAGAATATTTTAGAAATTTATGCAAGTTCCAATAATCGAAAAATCAATATTTTCAAAGTTAATATTTTCACGAGGTTGAAACAGATTATTCGCTGGCTTGGAGAAACTGACTTTCCAACCTGAGAAACTTCCCTTTACAATCTAATGGCCTTCCCTCGTAAATAATGTACAAATACAAATAAATATAAAAAATTTCCGTCACAATTACAAATGAATACACTTTGCAATTACGAACATCTCCCTCCCTCCGCCGGTCTCCACCGTCGATCGTTCAAACAGTCGAAATTCACGGTACGTACCAAAGACATTTATCGAACGACGATATCTCGGCGACGAATAAATCACACCGGGGAATCAATGAGAACAGCGAGCCGGTCACTTAACGAAGCTAACAAACCTAAAATTCCATAACGCGGCGTCGTTCGTCGAACGATTTTTCAGTGCCGGCCGTAACACCACCGGCAAAACAAACCGCTCGTTAACCATTCCGGCTCTCGGTTGATCAACAATCAATGACCGTACTCCGTTCGTTCGAATGGCGTTCGTAACCGCATGATAAATGACGAATTGCGCAAACAATCGGGGTCGTAGGGACCCGGGCTGAACGTGTCTCGATCAGCTTGGCCTGGCCGCTCGGCCCCGATGAAAAGCCAAGGGAGAAACGATTCGAGAACGCAGAAGAAGAAGAAGAAGAAGAAGAAGACGAAGACGAAGAAGAAGAAGAAGAAGAAGATAAACTAAGACGAGGAATGAAGAAGGAAGAGCTGGAAGTACACTGCGTGGTGGTGTACCTGAGTGGGAGTATCCGCATGTACGAAGGGGGATGCATGTGCTTAACCGTTCGGTGTGAGTTCCGAGTTGCCAAGGCTTCAATCAACGTGCCGTCGCCCGCGGCCTATCCGATATCAGACATTAGGTACCCACGGCTCTGGCTACGTACTTTAACTCTTTCACGTTCCGACGCCCACGAGCGTGGCCTGGCTCGCCACGTAGCCGAACTTCATTTCAGACGTGGTCGTGCGCGTTTCCTTTGAGGAGACATCCTTCGAGGAAACGGAGAGGATGTTCAACCCTGTCTAACCATGCAAACATTATTACGTAATTCTACTCGGAATAGTATGTTTACACCGAATCCGATAATTGGTCTAAATTGGCGTGTTGACAGGACGATGTAACAAGTAGCGAAGAAGAAATGAAATTTCGAACACACGAATATGGATGCAACTTTCACATTGCGTGATATTACACAGGCTTGACAATGTGCATTTGTATGCATTTTGTGTGGTCACTCGATGAATTTTTTTCTAGCGAGAGAATGTCAATTGACCAAGTGGTTCAACTTGGTTAAATGAAAAATCTCCATCTTAATGAAAGTTTAGATCTTTGATTGTATGATTGAAACTGTGAAGATTTAGTGGGTATAGTCAGCTTCAAAATTTGCATATAACGTGTGATTTCCAACATATCTGTTGATGACAACAGGAATTATAAAATCTTCACAGAGAATTAAAAGAGATTTCGACTTTGAATCATCTTTCTATAACTAACTGATCGATCAACCTAACGTCAGAATGAAATTTTGTTTCTTTATTAACCAGTAACAAATGTTTTTACTTCGTCAACTCGTTAACTGCTTCATTATTTATTAAAAATCCTTTCAATTCTGAATTTAATAAGAACATCTAAAAATATGAATTTTATAAAGGGCTAAATTTTTGTATGAATTTTTCGAAGAATCAAATAGCTTGTCGATTTAAAGATACAATGTACGTATAAATATAATAGTAAGCCTGCACATGATCTGGAGAAAGTTGAGTTATGTGATGAAGAAGTTGTGTGTCACAACGCGTCTTACAAGGCTATATGAGATAGAGATTTATTGTTTTGCATATTTCATTCTAACTGGATATTCTGGATTTAATAAAAAAAAAAAAAAAAAATACAAAATAACATGTTTCGAATCTTCAAACTTAAAGAGTTAATTTGTGATCACTCAATAACATGTAATATAGTACTTTCATCGCATCGTTTCATTTCGAGAAATTGAAACTACATTATTCTGAATATAAATAAACTTAAACATTACAATAAACGCTTTTATATATCTGTGCGTATTATCTACATTTTTTAGATTCCTGGAATTTCAAATTAACACGTGAACATGTATACTCAAGTGCTGTGATCATTGCACGCTAATTAACTTCGAAGAATTTATTCCATAAAAGATACTTCATTACAACGAATCGTACATTTCGCTACACAGATAAGATCAATCCTACAAAACCGAGAGCATTCGGTATTGTAAAGAAAAAAAAAAGATCGTTAAATGTAAATAAATCGATCAGAATAATCTCAGAACGAGCCGGATTGCCGTATCGGTGAGATAACAATTTTCTGATTCTTGTAATGATAATCGAGCAACCCTTTCGAAATGAAGGCGGCGAGTCGAAGTCGTGAACGCGCGTGCGCCTGCTTCGGGCGCGTTTATTCGAAACCTTTCTAAAACGACGATGAGCCGAAGCTGGGCCAAATTGATTTGCGAATTAAACTGTTCGTGTTATTTGCAAGACGAAACACGTGTTTGAAAAGAAGCGCGGAGAGGAAAAGAAAAAGGCAAGAAAATAGTTTGAACAGATGGTGGAATAATTCAATTATCGTAAAAATTCTGTTCTTTGAGAAGCAATCCTCGAAGAAGGGTTCGACATCGATATACACATACTAAAATACAAAGTATTGAAACATTTATAATTTTGCAAAAAGAAATGACACGACAATCAACTTGGAGTCATTTTATAGGTCTACTTTTGAAATTTTATTCTCTTCTAGTCTCTCATTTTATTTTATTCTAAGATGTTTTCAGACTACGTGTGAAGATCTCAAATGGCAATGCATCCTCTGATTAATGATTCGATCGCTTAGGATGATCTTTGATGATCTTTGGTTTTCATTTGATTTATTTTATTTTCAAAGGATCTACAAAAATTTTTGTAATTCGAAATGAACATTCATATTTCGGTAATAATAATTTTGGTATAACGATTTTTGTGAACGATTCGATTTGTTACAATTGTTTGACGTGGAATTTGCGAAAATATAGATCGTACTGAAAATTATTGAGATCAGTATTTCAATTGATTCGAGGGTTTATGAAAATTCAACAATTTTCAACAATATAGACGGAAAAATTATTTCCAATTGACGTCGAGGATTTATACAAACTTTTGAAATGAATTTGAATGAGCTGTTCTGAAGACAATAAAAAAGAATAATAAACGCAAGTAACATACTACTCATTGAAATTCAAAAATGAATCAATGATTTAATCATTCCTTCTCAGCAGGTGGGTATGTCCTAACACATTCATAATACATAATTCATACATTCAAATTTTCAATTTCATCGATAATATAAAACAATTTGACTATGTGATCGATTACTTTAACCGATCATATTTAATTTTTGTTTATGCCTCTAAAACAATTATTATTGTGTTTTATTATTATTAGGAAAAGCAAAAAAAATATCCGTTATCATTTTACAAAATCTTATATAAAATATATATAATCTTATATAAAATATAAGATAATATAAATATATAAAAAATATATATTATCTTATATAAAATAATCTTATAAAAAATACAATATTAAATAAAATGATAAAGATTACATAAAATTTATTTATTATACAAAGTAACTGCCTATGTGCCTAATCATTTCAAACTACACCAGGCGAATTACAGAGTAAAATCTATAAAGTATTAAATCAGGTATTATTATTTATCAGTTATGATCCTATGTTAAATCGCAATTCACGCGTGATGTGTGATATTCGTTCTTACTATTATTACGTTATCACGTAAATTAAGTTTTTATGCATCGAATCATACGAGAATACATACATACATACATATATACATACACGTTACTGAAAATGATGAATGGAGATGAATACAACGGTAAGCGACGGCTCTCTTTCATCTGATTTCGATACCTCTGGTTCTTTAAATATACATTCGTCGATATGTTTCTTATCAAAGACAATAATTTACGATGCCAAAGAATTCCAATTTTTAATGGTTGATCGCTCAATTTTCACCTATTACATTTTTCTTACTAATCTTTATTTCTGTTAATCGTAATTCTTAATTTTTCTCACTATTAAATTCTTCTCACCGTTGCACTAGTAAATAGTTACAAGATTAATGTAATAGACAATTAATTGTAAAAGAATGACTTTAACGAGCACGAAACACACATTTATGATAATTACACAAAACGAATAAAACTGAGATTGTGCTCAAACTTCATAAATAATAAATTGATTTCCTAAATGATATTTATGATTAACGTTTCGTAAATTTACAAACAGGCTAGAATCTTATTATAATTTCATGTCAAATTTTTTTCGAATAAACTCTAACCTAAATATGAAAGAAAGTTTCACAAAATTGGAAGCGCATACGTAAAATAGAAAATTTTGTACGTATTGTTGTTGCGTATTCGATGCATAAAATTTTATAGAATTGAATAATGTATCTCTTAATTAATATATCGTAAATGCAGGGATCACATGTGTAAGTGTGTGATTCCAGCAAGTAGAAAACCATCTGTTTCTACTGATGTCAGAGAGTCCTCACTTGTTCGCGTTTAGCGACGGTCTCCAAGAAAGAAAGCATCATGTTATAAAACATAAATATCTATTTTTATCAATTTTCTCTGAACAAATTTACGAATGTACACCGAAAGGAGAGATATTAATAACATGCAATGAAAAATGTCTTAACATTAGAACTATCGGCGATTAAAGCCGATTAAAATTTCTATTTAGAGATAGTAAAGTAAACAAAATTTTACACTAACACAATGGAGTACAGAAGCTTTCAAATCTCTAAAAATATACTGTTTTGCATCTATAAAATTTCTGAGAAAAATTAAAAATTAGTACAATTTTGAAAACATTAAGAAATAATGCAGAAAAATAGTGCGATATAGGTTTAATGTCAATAATTAATTAATTAATTAATCAATATTAAGAATCAAATGATTAGAACAAAATGTTAATTCTTATCCACCGTTTCGAAGATTATTACCTATTAATTAAATTATCATTCTAAACAATGCTCCAAGTTAAAACACTAAAACCAGAGTAGCTAAAACGATTAATTATGTAACATGATTTAATACAGACATACTTCTGTCCAAAAATCGTTACGAGAATTAATTACGCTTGCTCCGAAATTAACCTCGATTTAAATCGAAACAAAATTAAACAAGAAATGTCCTAAGATATTGCAACGCCTAATTTTTTTATTCCCTACTTTCCCCCACCTCGTTCATTTCAACTTTTCTGCTCCGAAATCTCAACTCTATCTCTCCACAACGCTTCCACCGTTAACATACACGTAAGATCATCTCAAATCCCCAGACGTACCTTGAAAAGGATATCCAGTGAAATAGGGTGTCATGTTCAGAGTGCTGACTGCCATCTAGCCTAATATCTTCGTTGTTTCTCCGATGTTTCACCAACCCACCACAATACCCCCAGCAGCCAGGATCTATACTTCTCCAAACTCCAAACAACCAAATATCGCCTCTTCCTTTCAATCTCTCGAACCGTCCGCCTTTCGATCACTTCACACGCAATGAAACTTCAATGAAAGCGAGGAAAGTCCACGACGACGACAACGACGACGACGACGACGATGGAGACGAAGAGGAGCCGGAAGTACTCGGGCGGATCGCAGTAACTCGCCCTCGACGGGACGACGTCGGAAACGGAACAAGTGTTGCTGTTTCCGCTGCGAATGGTAGGCGAGTCGAAACGGTCGTGAGAGACCTGTTTGCTTCGGGGTCTCGGCTGGAACTGTTGGAGCGCCGATTCGGACGGAGGTTGGCTGCAAAGGAGGTTGAGAGCAAAAGAAAAAGGAGAAGACAAGCTTAGGTGAGACCGAGGGCAAAACAGGCTCCGCCTTCGTTCACGGGCCCTGCCGAGGTGGGAACATCTGGGTCCAAGAGCACCTTGATGGCTCTTGGTCGAGTGGTGCATTGGTCACCGCGAAGAGGTGACCCCTTCAAGGTGGAGGTGGTCTCTCGTCAGACTCCGCCCGGCTTTCTCCTTGCCTTCGCGGGCGCAAGCCTCGTTCTCCACGCGTTCCTCCGCGCTCCTTTTGATGTCCGACCGGCGGAGGAACGGATCGGTAGCTGGATGCATATGTGTAACGACGTCCGCTTGATAACCGTTCCGCCGAATATGCAGAATTTACGAACATGCACGCTGCGTTGAGAATTCAGATTCAGTCGAGTTCACAGATTAGTTTCAGATGATTGTTTAAGAAAAATTTTGGACAGCAGTTGAAGCGAGGGGATGTATCTATATATATATATTTCGGAATAATAATTGCGACAGAATCTTTGAAAACGATTCGAATTAAAACTGGATTTACCAATATAAGGTAGTCGAAACGACCAATTTATGTTTGTTTTTTTTTTTGGAGTAATTTCAGCAGATTTATGATGCATTTTTAGAAATTTGAAAGATTCTTTTTTTTTTTATAAAATATACGAATGAGGAAGTGTCCTTCATTGTACTATAAACTTTGTCCTACTTCTTGCACTGTAATTTCTTCGATGCAATCTTTGTGCTTTTGTCGTCAGTAGTATAATATACCATCTTGAGAGTTAGTTGCAATCTTCAATTCTGCATGAATTTTCCCAATGAGATTGAAAGTATTTTCATCGGCTTTCTCTGTACAGAGACAAGATCAGTTGAGAATATTTTGATGCCGAAAACTGCTTCCTTTCCAAGAAACACAGAACGTTCACGTTGCTCCAAACTTGATAGCTCCGATTTATTACATTCCTGTCGTAGCAGACAACCCGAAGCATAACTTGTTTTAGTCTCTTCAACATCCTTTATACAACACAAAGGCTAGTACAAATTCGAAGAGATTGCGTGACATATTTTAATACGTCAATGATCAATCTTCATCTCATCCTTTTCTCGGGCGTTAGACACTTCCAGCTGATTCCCCGCTGCGACAAACGAATCTTCTCTGATTCGCGTGTAATCATCCGGCAGATTAGCCGAAAAACAGGCTGGAATCATCTGGACGAGCGTCGTAATCCGACACAATAGGCCTTACAACCGCGTTAACTACGCGAACCCTGCTCACCGCTATTTACAACTATATATTCACCGAGTCTTCGTTAATATTCGCTGGTTAATAATTGGACTGCTAGACTTTCCATGCTTCCACTTATGGGGAATTTAAAAATGAAAAAGAAATGTAGAGAATGCACGCAATTGTGCAAAATTTGCTTTGACGTTCGATTATTTATCATTGGACCGTGAATTTCATATTTTCACAAAGAGAATTAAAGTAACGAGTGATGTAATGTTGTACGTTATTAATGCATTTTTTTTCTTACTGGCAACAGTAAATTGTCTATTATACTCAATAAGTTTTAACATTCTAAGTAAGTTATAATATACAATGTAGCATATTCGAGATGATTATTCGCGCCTATCAACTCGATGAAAAGGAAAGAAAAACGAAGTATTACATGAAAAAAATATTTCTTCTATTCAAGACTTATTTTTTCTATTAGAATCACCCACTGACCGGTTGTAGCCCGATTACAAAAACGATCTTGTACAGCGATGGTTTGTCGTCGATATTTCTCCATTCCCCAGAGACACGAGATTCTTCACTGAAATATTTCGAATTTCAGCTTGGTGGAAGAACATGTCGTGGCTTCCACGAGGCTTTCCGCTGGTGGAAATATTCCCGAAGGACGACGATCCACCTAATTGTCATCCATTCACCCCTTTTTCTCGCGTTGGCTCGTTCGTTTCCCTTTTCTTTGCGATCGAGACACGAAAGAAGACAGAGCCAACGCTATTACTTATACATTGACGTATTTTGACAAGTCTCTCGGTGTCACATAGTGGAGACAGTGACACCCTCCTACTGGTGAGACCATAGTTCTGAACAATTTGCTCGCGAGCACCTGGTGGGCGTGATCTCGACGATGATTAATTTTACGAGGGCTTGGAGCGTTCGAAAAAAAAGTCGCTTCGGTAGATCGTGCGCGCTGTATCTCGCGTGAATTGAAACATTTCCATGAAATATTTTTGGAGAAGATTTTGCGAGATATTTTGAAAGCTTTGAATTAGTACATTTATTTAGTAAATAATAGGTATATTGTAAAAAAGAATAAAATTTTATAATTAACATTTTTATTCGGGTCATTTTCGGCTTGAGGATTTATTTTTACCCATTTTTGTTTGTTTCATCGTTTTTCACTTAAGCCATAAAAAATTTAGATTTTACATAACTTAATTTCGAAATTTTTAATTTGACTTGATGCAAACAAGCAAAATTAAATATCCAAAATTTTAGTAATCTAACACAGACGTTTATAAACTAACATTTGGGGGTTAATCTTATTTTTCTTCTATGAAGAAGTTTCTTTAGCTCACAGGAAGTATGAAAATATTAATTTTGATCTTAATATAGAGGAGGGGGCTAATTTTCTACTTCAAATATTATGTTGAAGTTTCTCTCGAAAGAATTAAATATTCAAGAATAGTGACAAAGTTTTTTAAGGCCTAACATCTCACGAAATTTTAACA
The DNA here is from genome assembly GCA_032399595.1 of Tetragonula carbonaria. NCBI lineage: Eukaryota > Metazoa > Arthropoda > Insecta > Hymenoptera > Apidae > Tetragonula > Tetragonula carbonaria. Next base: position 8,336,889 of record JAUCRC010000011.1, read on the forward strand.
TTCATTCTATAATATTTTTTTTAGATTAACTACTTATTATTCTTTTACTAAATCGTCGCACACCAGATCAGAGAATCTAGTCCCCTATCCATTTAATCGAAATGAAAAAATATGAAATTCGCGGGTTTTAAATCCTATTTATCCACGAAACAAACACATTTTTATATAAGTAAATACACAATGTACTTGGTAAATAGAAATTTCACTGGAAATATTCCCTCATATTCATCCGGTTTTACACGAATGTGCAAGATATAGATTTTAGACATTTTCTTGAGAATTTCTAGCGAATCATTCCCGATAGACCGATTGATCATCTCAACTGTACCTAAAAGTCTGTGGCTAGGTTCTAGATTCAAGGCAGTCTTTGACGATCACTCTTGGGACCATATTTTCGGAATTGAAAGATCTCTGTTCACTAGTGATGGAACTTGCTCCTGAGAGTTTCATTCTGACTGCTTTGACATTCGACTAAATTGTCTTTTTACCTCGATACTGACTATCGCGTAGTTTTTATCAAAAGTTTGAGATTATTTGCAGAATGTAGTTGCGGATTTCATGCAAAATTTTCCTTTTTATTTTTCTTGGAAATAAAAAATTATATTCCATATCTTCGATTTATTTTCACGTCTTATTCACTGCTACGTAATCTAAAATTGTTAAAGTTGACAAATCTTCCTCGAAGACAAGGTTATCTTCAATAACAAAACATGATTTTCTCTTGCCTATATCACTTATTACTTTTCTATAATATATATAAAATAATATTAAAGACAATATTAAGACTATTCCACGCACAAATTAAAAATATAACTGCATCGCAAGATGCTCTACTTCTGAGAAAAATAAATTGGAAAATTCGAAATTTATCAATCACGAGAAATCGCAGATGATAAATAACAAACAAAACTACTTTTCTATATTATACTACCGATCATACGTATACATAAATCTAAAAAAAAAATCCTCCAAAGATTAATCTTCCATCTCATATAATCTAATTATCGTTCGTCGATTCAATTTCACGGGTATAAAAGGAAGTTCTAGCGGAGAAATTGGAATTGAAACGAGTGGAAAACTAAGAGGTGGTGCCGAACCAATTAATCCGCAGAATCTGGACGCGAGGTCATGGTTTCACTTGAATCAAGATACGAGACAGAGGAGGCTGGCTCGTGTACAGGCGTTTTACGTGAAATTTATGTACCCTGTGGAAGAAGCGGGGAACGAACGAAGCGCGGAGTCCACGATCGGACACGCTGTTGCACACGGCTGCTCGTCATTAGAAGGATAATGCATATCTTAATGATTACGAAACGAAACACTGACACGATGCTTGGGATACTTGGGTAAGCAAGTGAATGGCGACGCGGCCTGGCAACTCGGCCCATCCACAATCTTGTAATCGTCCCACGCTGCTGCAATCAGCTCCCCATAAACTACAATCACGACACGTGCTATCCCTATAGGTGGAGTATCCCTGAGCTCCCTGTAAACAGCGGGCGATAGCTAGCCAAGGATTAAATCCTTCGGCAGATGAATTCAAAACGTTCGCGGATCACGCTTTAGCTGAATTCAGATTCAGGGAGAACCGCCGACGTTGTAATTAATAGCGATTCTGTGCACCTTCGATAATCTGTACTCACTGCCATACAACGTAGTTGCACCTGCGACAGAATATTTTTTTTACGAATATTATTACGCGCGTGTTAACATGGGAGATTTTGAAATTTCACATTGTGCGATCTTTAATACGCAATGTGGATAGCTATGTAAATAAATATATTTGTGAGAAATTTTTAGATATACGAACATATATTATGTGCGTGTTAGTATGAAATTCTTGAAATTTCATCAACACTGTGATGAGAAAGTGAGAAACTGGAGAATACTATGTGTAATATGCGTAGATTAGGTTTCAACACTGAATATAATTGATTTAGAAACAATTATATACAATATTATTTCGTTACAAATGAAATAATTTTTATTCAAGGGAATTATCACTTATTTTGAAACTTTAAGTCATTCCATCAGGCTTGTGACTATCAAATGCTGAAGAGATCATCGTTCGATATGACTCGTTCGCGGGATCGCCGAAACAGTAAGTAGAAACTACTTACTTGTTCCTACGATCCATCGTTCTTTTTTTCCACCCTGGACCGGTTAATATCTCAATCGTTAAAGTGGTTTTCTTCGGTGGCTCGGCATCCACCTATGCACGCGACCAATACTAAGGTACATTACACGAGCGTGGCTCGATAATACGCAGCCATTTTCATTTACCAGCAGCCTGTGTGTATGCCAGCTATGTACGAGCTTAAGAGAAACGCACATTGGCAAGTTTCGAGAGAACTGGTACACCACACGCGAAGAACGGAGAGAAGAGAGAAGAAGAGAGAAGAAGAGAGAAGAAGAGAGAAGGAGAGAGAGAGAGAGAGAGAGAAGAATGGTCAGAAAAGCACCGGCCATTACGAGTGTTACAGCGGCGGTTCGCGCGGCGCGTCAAAGAGCGCTCATTAAATGCTAGCAATTAACTGCGAGCCAAGCTCTTGAAGGGTCTCTCTTCGAGAACGAAGCCAGGAACTACGTTCTTTTCAATCTTTCTCCCTTTCTCTCTCGCTCCCTCTTTCTCCTTTTCCTTTTCTGTTCACTCTCTGTCTTCTCCGTCTTTCGCTTGCGAGTGTTCGCTTAAAGAAGGTTCTCTGTTGCTCGCGTTTTCTACAGCCTCGTCACTGCAAAACGCGAGCCTGCGTACATGTATAGGACCCACGGGATTTAATGGGACTCTCCTGTCAATAAGAACGATCGACGTGCGACCCATCGATCACAGCGACGCCCTCGTTTGAAACTTTGCTTCTTGTTACAGCTGGATTTCTTACGAATACGACAGTTTTGATTCTAACAAACTGTGAAAAATCCTGAATTGTGGAAATACTCAACTGTAGAATTTAAAATTTCTAAATCGTGGAATTGTGAAAATTCCGAATTGCAGAATTGCGGAAATTGTGCAACGATGAGTTAAAAATTTTTTTAAGAATAGTTTGAGTTAAGAATACTGGACATTAAGGTTATTGACGTTCATATTTCATGTTCTGAATCTGAATTGAACAGTGATTTTAGATTTCAGAAATATATTATACTCCTTTCCTGGGAACATAATCGCATACTTTTAGAATTGTAAAATAAAGTCTAGACTTTTAAAAAATATTACATATCCAACAAAATGTTCAATTTTAAATAATTGTAACTATTCATTTATTCTTTACTTTACATCTCAAAAAAATTAATTTATGAAATGATTATGTGTAATATAAATTGCATTTAATTTATAGTAGAAATCGATATCGTGTTCACTTAAAAAATTTATAAATTTTAACAAAATGCATTTCACTGTTCAAATGATGCGAAGAAGAAAATTGGGGTCCTAATTGGAAACATGCAACTGTGAAACTTTACAAATTAATCTTTTAATTTGTCTTTTCTGCAAATGAAGATTTCTTCAATTTATGGAAATCGAAACACTAGCGCCGTGTAGCGGTGAAATTGTAGAACTAATTTTACCGCATATTTTAGAAATACCGAATTCCCGCCATTTAGCAGATGCATAACATTTGGAGAAAAATAACAGGAACATCGAACATACTATTGAAAACTCGTTAATTACTCGATATAAAATCACGCAGTGTTGGAATTCTCACATCACACACGAGATATGAATAGACATTGTATCTTGTGGGACTTCGTGTGCCATACTTTGAAATACCGACAGGGGAAAAAAAATCAGAGGTATTTTAGCGCACTCTATACGGTGAATTCGAGAACTACATCACACAAAAATTGATCAAGTAATGAAAGCGCCAGAAATGACTTTTGAAATCCATTGTACGGTTACATCTGCATCGAAAATTATTTATTGAATTATTGACTAACTAAAATAGACTGGAAATCCAATGCTTTACCGTGTTCCATATTTTGGGAGTCACCTGAATCCTGTATCATTTTCGTGACACAACCTACCGTATCGATTCAAGCAGGTTTTGTACTGCAGCGCCACTAGAAAATGAAATTGAAATCAGAAAATGGGAATAATGTCATTACATCTGCATCGAAAATTGTTCATTGAATTAAACAAGAATGCATTCTTATTTGCATAGCTATTCGTAAAAGATAACTAATTGAATTTCTATTAACTATAAATATAATTATTTTCTACATAAATTCCTATTATATGTCATAGATTTATAAATCAATACTTAGTACATAACAACAGAATTAGAAGTTAAAAATTAACCCTGCAAACGTAGTTTCACTTTGTAAAAAATATAGCAATTACAGTATTTTTTGATGCCTCAAAAATTTTTATACATTATGCGCGATTATTCTCAAGCGACGATCACTGCTTAAATCGATATTTGACGACATCACTTTTCTCAACATAAATTACTATTTAATACACACGAATGCAGTTATAAATTAAAAATTAATATCATGAAAATGTAAATTTAGTTTCGGTCGACAAAATACTAATAAAATACTATATGTAACGTTGTAACATATTCACGAAAGTGTAACTTTGCGATAGAAATGTACAAACCATTAAATTACCGATTAGATTACCGATTAGAATAATAGAGAA